>CM047426.1:24702527-25165957 GCA_026168455.1 Theocolax elegans
TACAGTGCATTGAGGTGTTTTGTATAATTTACTAATACAATAAATTTCATATCTAAATCCTTTGATATAATTACTTCCATCTATAATTAAAACATCTGTTTGATTTAAGAGACGCTGAACATTTGATTTAATGTCTCCTCTTATATGTTTTTCCTTTTTTGAATCTACAATGACAAACTTTATTATTAACAAAACAATTAAAAGCATCTGATAAAGTTTATGATTTTTTAAAGAAAATAAATATGTATATAATATAAAGAAAAATAATTGTGGCAAATATCAATTAAATTTACCTGCATAAAAAGTATTCTTATCAAATGTAGCTTTAATTATAGCTTCTTCTT
The DNA here is from genome assembly GCA_026168455.1 of Theocolax elegans. Classification (NCBI taxonomy): domain Eukaryota; kingdom Metazoa; phylum Arthropoda; class Insecta; order Hymenoptera; family Cerocephalidae; genus Theocolax; species Theocolax elegans. The sequence continues at coordinate 24,702,872 of CM047426.1, forward strand.
CACTTAAAATCTCAACTTTTTTTCCTTTTTTAGTTTCAAAAAATTCTTTTAATTCTTTCGCTCTCGTAGTTTTACCGCTACACGGTATACCAGTCATAATAATTAAAGGCATTATTTTTTTTATTAATTTTTTATTAATTTACTTTTATTAATAACAATAACACATGTCAATCAACAAAAACAGTCGCATTGGTTAGGAATTAAAACCATACACATGTTTACATTGTGAATTTCGGATCAGGATCCATCAGATCAGATGATATATGTATATATGGTTACCAACATATTTTTAATATATTTAGGGATTTTTCATTGCTTATCACGTGGTTGGGGGAAAACTAGTAAATGCGGGATATTCAAATTATATTTCTATTGCTATTTTACTTAAACTTTAATTCACATTACGGTAAATATTCCGTATTTTATAAACTATAATATAAGTAATATTTACACAAATGTTGTTTAAATCATTATTGAAAGAAAGGCAATAGTAATGGAAATCTTTTAAATTACATGAAAATATATTAAAATCTAAAGGGCCGAAATATGTAAAAGCTATACACTTTTACATTCCAGGCACGATTGTTAACTGCTTTAAAAAATAAACGACTATAATATTTAGAAGTTAATAAATTTTAGCTAAAAATTAAAATAAGTTTTAACTGTCAAAAGATTGACTGAATTTATCGATTGACTTGTTAACATACATAGTACACACATACAAGCATACATATATTTTCAAAAACAGTTAAAAGGTAAACAAAAGTTTTCTTTTGTGATAAACATTTCTTACATTTAAAATTTGTACGTATAATCGATATTTATTTAGATAAGGTCTAAAACCGTCTTTTTTGAACATTTCACGCTTTTTTAACCGTTTTTTTCATTTATCAGGAAAAATATAAATGTGAGTAAAAATGTTTAAGAGAAAAAAGTTTTTTTTTATTGTGATGAACATTTCTTACATTTAAAATGTCTACATAATATCAATATTTATTTAGTTAATGTCTAAAAAGCTTCTTTTATTGTACATTTTAGGCTTTTTCAACTGCTTTTTTGTACTTGACTTTAAAAATATTCATCTAAGTAACAAGTGTTGTATACAAAAAAGCTTTATCTTATTAATTTACATTTGTCTTTATAAAGTAGAAAAAACGGTTTTTGTGCACTATTTTGACAGTTTTATGCGTTTAACTTGCCAGTGTTTAGTTGTACATAAAAAGTTACAATACAAAAATTATCACATATTTTATATTAAACATTTTCTATATTTATGTTTTAGACTATTTAATTTTTTTTATATAGTGTCGTAGAAAAACGTTTTAGCGCCAAAAAAAACAGGAACGTTTATTTCTCTATTTATGTAGAAGATATCATAAAAATGTCATCCAAATGGGTTCAAAATTGGCTGAGTTATTCGATTAACTTGACTATATACATTTTCAAAAACGTTTAAAATGACTTATTTTCTGGACGAAAAATGTTTTTATCTATAAATAAACAATTATTCATGGTGTTACATTTTTCGCGATTGTGAAAATATAAGGCACTCTCGTGCAATGATCGTGCCTAAAAAGTAGAAAATCGTATAGCCTTTTGTAATGCTGATGTTTTATTAAATTGACCTAATTATTGAAAAACAATATGGAAAAATGTATGTAAAACTATACAGAAAAAAATCAGCATTACAATATGCCAGTCTGTGATTTCTTCACTAGAAGAATAGTAATAAATTCTATTTGATTCTATTATTTTCAACTAAATAAGGATTGGTCCTTTTGCAATCGCATATGACTACATATGCTCATCCAGCTATCAACCTACTACTTGCTGGGTAGCGATAGAAATACGGACACGTGTTGCATTTTGCGCGTATCCTAGAACTCGGTTTGCATCATGATAATCTCGATCGCAAAGAATGGGTTTATATCAATTGAGGGTGCTATCAATAAGTTGAAAGATACCAATGAAATACTTTATATACGTTATATAATACGAATTGCTAACACAATTCTACAGACAATGCTATTATATTATGTTAAATATACAGGTATAGTTAGTATTACTACTTATTTATAAAAATTAAAAAAATCTATTTTCAAGGTTATATAATCATTTAAAAATAATTCATACATATACATATACGCGATATTTAGCAAATATTTCGCTCGAATCGTAAAATCGGAAAGTTCGTTGTATACACCATATATCTATAAAACAATATTAAATGTTTAAAAAAATTATTTCCTGTAATTGTGATTTACTTCGAGTTATCATGTGTCTATCTTATATAAATCACATTTAACGAAATATTATTTTATACTTTAATAATCATCATTATAAATAAGTAATCGGACAAAAATTAATTCGTAAACATTCAGTATCACACATAAATATATAAATATATTGACAATGAAAGCAGATCAAATTATAATATTCTCTATAAGTAGTAATAATTTTATTAAATTAATTAAATAACAAATGTATAAATATTTTAGTATACAAATAATAAAACAATAAACTGATAAATATCGAAAAAGAAGCTTGTAATTTGTAGATAGAAAAACAAAGTAAAAAAGTGGTGGTGTAGTAAACGAGAGTACTTAAAATGTAAACACAAAGAACGCAAGACCACAGGTTTGGACTTTCGAGTCCTAAAAAAAAGTCGGCGATCGATCTCCTAGGATTTCAGGTGCGCGCTCGGCCGTACTCCCGGTATAATAATAAGACGCGTGTAACAGCCGGTTCACGCCACTGACGACGACATATGTCTGCTTGTAACATTTGTTCACCCCTGAGTTTTACCAGAATTTTCACTCGATTTACGTATACACTACTTAATTACCTTTTTATATACAATCACTCTTTACACATAACTTTCAGATCGCTTAAGTGTTAAAATCGTGTAATCATTTTCGAGGTAAAATTTAAACTTACATTTTGTTATACATGTGGGATGAAATACTTCGGTATTGTTATTAACATATACAAAAAATATATTTAATCATATTTGACACTATGCCTTTAAAATCTTTTCTATATCGATATTTTATTTATTATTGCATATAATATTGTATAAAGTATAAGTTCATTGAAACTAACGTATTGCACGTAAAAATAAAAATAACCCCATAAATAGTTTATCTATATAGACCAGATGTACTGAAATAAGTATATTACCTAGTATATGTGAGCGTGTGCGTGCGTGTATCTGTATATGTATACTTAAATTTAGAATATATTTTTATATATCTATACTGAGATATACGATGCCCCTCATTATTTTGAAGATATATATATATATATATTTTATAGCATTAAAGCAAACAACTTTTTAGATAGTATATCAGTTTGTACATTATAACAATTAATAATTAAATTCTTGTTTTGGTTCTAATTTAATCGTGTAAAACTGCATTCATTTATTTATCATATTCAATTAAGTAAATAGATCAATAATGTTGCACCAGTTGTTTCACATTTCTATGTCAAAACGATAATTCTATTGCGTAACCATGGAAGGTACGAAGGACTGATCCAACAAAAATAGGTATTCAAAAGTGTACAATGATATGAAATTGTGCAAAAGAAAAGTGACTGAATCGAGAAATAATTACAGGGAGAAAAAAGGTAAGAGGGTAAAGTTTTGATTGATTAGTTTATTTGACTAAGAACTTTAAGGTTTATAGTATACTGAATTTTACGTATATATTCAAACAAATATTTTATTGAATTCAATAAAATTGCATTCAATGTCAGCATAATCAAAGTACCTGACGAGTAATATGCGCATACAAAAATACAATCAGACAACAAGTTTTTCATACGCAATAATAGATTATGTATAATAAAAGTAAATAAGAAATATAAATTGAATAAAAAATTAAGTCAATGACAGTCTCGAATAAAATAGTAAGTAAATAGATAAACGTAAAAAATATCACGCTATGTACGAAGATACAGAGAGGGAGAGAGAGAGAGAGAGAGAGGAGATATCGTTAAAGTGCCAGAGAAGTCAGAGAATATAGGCGCCTCCCTTCGAAAAGTGCAGATTGTCCCGCTTCCCTCCAAACTCGGTTTTTCCCCTCTTGGACGGCGCGCACACACCCACGCGCGCGCTCTCGACGCGCTCTCTACTCGGTTGGTTTCTCTCTCTTTTCTGTCGGCGTGCTGCACGGTCAGTCCTTAACGCGCGTGCGAACCGAGTCCGCGCATCTTGCTCTTGTCCTCTATATACACTTACGTTCAACCAAACTTTTGAGATACACACATATATACATATACATACATAAACAGAATGTTCGGAGCACGAGCGTTCGCGCTCGCGCTTCTCCTCTCTGGAGCCTCCGCCGCGTATACAAGTAAGTCTCCTTTCTCCGGCTTCCGTATTACAAATTACTCGATTCTCCTACTTACTTACTACCTTTATATATACTTTATTTATCATTTTTCTTTATCACGATATGTGGGTATTAATATTTGAGGTTTAAAATCCCGATCGTCGTTGTTGTTGTTTGAGATGAGATTTTTTATTCAATTTACGTTCTCTATGGAGGATACTTATCGTACTTTCGATTTCGTTGTACTTTCTAAAATCTCCTCGTAGATTTATCCAACGCGCTCTTTCACTTAACAAAGGACTTTTCTGTTTTAACGTTGCTTTCAGAGTACCATCTTTGTCTTTAGAATTTCCCAATTGACATTGTGTTATTGGTTTTAATATGTAGATTATATTTTTATCTGACTATATTTACCTTAAGATTTTAAAGTAACAGTGTACGAAACATCTGTTTTTATTTTGTTTCTTCTATTTTCTTTACCTATATATAGTAGATTTAAAAACGCGTTTTGTACAAATCTAATGTGTTGTAGCTTATTTTAATTTTAAATGTAGTAGATTTTTTTTACATTTTAGTCGATGCTTATTATCGTGAAAGTAACTTTACCTGCATGAAAATTGCAAATTAATACAATTTAATGTAAACATACATATATATACACATATACGTTTGAAGTCTATATATTTAATACATTTTAAAACATAAATTGTATTAAATAAGTATATTGTATTTTACTCAATTAATTGAATGTTTGTTCTCTATTCCTCATAAATGTCAGTTGTGGATCACGACTAAATATGTGTACACCCAATACTGCAAAATTGGCAGCTGCAAATAAAATATTTTCAAATCGGAAGTGATGTAAGAGGGTATAAGGGGCCAAAAAAGCGGGAAATTTGATCCGAAAAAAATCGTTCGTATATAAGGCTTCTACGTGTGTCGCATCCATATATCGATTGTACAAATATTGAGTGTGTGGTATTAAAGTCTAAAAGCCATCATGAAATATTCATATCGTGATATAAGATGTATATATATATATAAATAAGTGTATATAATACACAGTATTACCGCAGCACGTCGCTAAAACGCTTAAAATCATCCCCAACTCTTTAAAAAAAAAGGACTATAGGATATATTTCTTCGCGTTAAATTAAAGTAAGAAATTATTATTTCACAATCAATACCGTTGAACTGTAATAAAATTTTACGAAATCTATAATTGCACGGTTAAATCATGAGGTGGTTTAGCACGAATTATTAACTTTCACCGGCGAATGAAACATTAGTATAGCATTGTGTACGTACTATCTCCGTGTTCAAGATAAAAGCAAAGCAATTTATATTCTATTCGGAAAAGAGCATTTTAGTCGTTGTTGCGCTTTCACCGCACAAATATTTTGTCTTTGCAACATTCGCATTGTTGATTATATTCAACAAAGTGCAACGTACAAAAAAAAGGTACAATAGCAATACGAAATATATAATATATATATATGTCTTTAATTTATTATTTTAAGTGACAAAATTAACGAGGAACGTTACAACGTATATTATGATGGATATTATTATTATACGAATAAAAGTAGACAAACCGTAATACCTTCAGTCCGATGCAAAGATTGTAATGAAATGATTACACTTTGCTTTCGTTAGAACTCATCGACTGTAATTACGCGTATCCTAAGGTACAATCTTTATTAACAATTGTTTTTAATACAAAGCTGAGTTATTTAATAGTTACCTTACTTCCAAATCGCGTAAAACATATACAGCAGATATATCGTCGAAAAGCAGAAAAAGTAAAAGGGTACCGTAAAACCAGTTTCCAAATAAACTAAATCCCCTAGATATATATATATATATATATACACTAATAAAAGAGGCAAAGACCTTGAAAAACTGAAAGGATATAAAGATGGGCTATATACTTACGAGATTCTTGCGCGAGACATACAAGCTAACAACACGCGACCCAACCGACTGGACGTGTATACGCGATGAAACGCACTGTATATAAATTTGACAGTGTTGGACAGAGATTAAATGGAAAAGAGAACGAGAATAATAATTGATTATTTAATGTATTTAGTGTTTTATACATTTCTCGATAAGTAAGAAGAAAATAGTATTATTATATAACGATTTTAGAGTATTATAATTACTGTACCTTTGTAATCGCTTAGATTCGTTCGTATGCCATTTAATCTTATTATACGGATATATATTCGTAAGTTCGAGCGTATGTCAAGATATAAAATTTCTATAAATTGTAGTGTCGATTTTAGTCAAAACAATGTTTCGGAGACTAAGAAGCGGTAAAAGAAATAAATAGAGACGAGTATAAGCGGCTTCGAGACGACGCGTATCGATTGTCGGTCTCGAGCGTATACCGCCTTCATCAATAATAAAACCCGCGCAAAGGGCGGCTTTTCAAGTATCGCGGAAGCTCGAAAGTTCATCGGTCTCGCGCTTATTGTTGTAGGATACGAAAGACCGAAGAGATGCCAAGACTCACTGTCAAGAACATATCCTTATTCTCTAAATGGCTGATGGTCGACTATGTAACCTTTTGGAATAATATCAAGATTACGATAACGTTCTATAAATCGCGTGTATTTTTCAGTCTATCGAGGATTTTAGCTAGATTCTCTCTGGATTTACCGAGATTTACGAATTGTGCTGGTTTCTACAGATACGATAATGGAATTTATTTTACCAAAAGGGGAAGAATGACTTTTGTTAACAAGGATCAGGGAAGTCTCGTGTATATCTATACGCGCGATATATTAAGATATAAAATTTTTCGTGTTAAGAAAATTTAGTGATATAAAAAATAGATATTTTTTCAAGTGACTATATAATAAGTATTAATATTCTAATAAATATAACAATAATACAAATATAGAAGTGTCCAAAAGTTGAGCGTTCAATCACGAATCCTTTGCGAATCTGGTTTCTGTATATAAATGTATAATGAACGTCGATATAAATAAAGTGTCGGTAATACAATTTACGATATAGCTTGAATATTAATATGAAATAAAAAATTGATGAAGGAACGCGAAAATAAACGGCTTTAAACTATTACGTAATTCTTAAATATATTTTGGTAATAGCTTTTTTATTCAAGCATAATTATTAACAAATTTTAAACATAAATAACATCTTCTCTTCGATAGTCTGTTAATAATATGCTAAAACTCGACGAAAATCAAACTCGTTTTGACCACTATCTATAACTGGTATAGTTTAACTATTCGCACATATATTAAATTTTAAAATACGAAACACAGTTACACTTCATTTAAACTTTATGCACTTTGTAAGTTAATAACGATGAGAGTCCCGATAAAAATAGCACTGATTAAATTAATACATTTATATATGTTTAGTAAATAATAAATAATAATCTGCAAATTGCACTGACAATTAAGAACAATTGTACGAATAATTTAATAAAAGAACGATAATTTAAAGTTATTGTTGAATCTTTATTTATATTAACGATTCGCAACCTAAATCTTTATAGTACAATGAGAACGATATAACTGTAATAATTGATGTTAACTTACATACAGAAGTAAAAAGGTTTTAAAATATATATTTTTATTTAGAACAGATTAAATATGTGAATAAATATACTACATCTATGACCAACTGATAAAATAAGATAAAACAAATCAATTGACACATTAAAAAGTCCAGAATATGTGGATGAATATTCCAGTGTTCTTAAAAACTCAGTGACTCAAAATCGTAGAAGTGTGACACTTTCATTGATTTTAATTTAAAAGGTTGTGCAACGAAATTCATAGTACTTTACGGATGATAAAAAGATTAGGAAACAAGAAGAGAAAACGAGATTTAACATTGATTACGAAGCAACGTTAATGATTCCATACAAATTTCGATAATGACAGTCTCGTTCAGATCAGAAAAGTAAATAGCACCCCGTGAATTTCCGTTCGTTACACGCACTTATCTATATATATGTATATATATATTGGAGGGTAATCAGGAATTTAGGCTGTATAAGTTTCTGTCGTTAGCAACGATTTACAATTTAATGGGTTTTTCTTCCTTCCTAAATCGGAGGGATAGGCAAGGTTCCCTTTCTCGTCTTTTATAGGATGTTTGCTCATTGTACATTACGTAATAATTCATTGCCTTTTTTTTATTTCAATCTATACATAGAATAAATGTATATTTGCAATAAATTTATTGCACTTAAAATTGACAATTGTACTAAACAATCGAATGAAAGTGATCGCATTGATTCGATATTTCTTTTAAATTTTTATTTACAAAAAATATTATTTAACGAATTACTTTTATTTTTTAAAAAATTAACAAACTATCTAAGACGAGTGTCAACTTTTTTTCTTTTAATAAGGGTGAAGAAGACATTAATTATAAACGACAATTAATTACACGGACGATTGTCTTTGATGATTATCGTACCGCTGTGCGAATTAAAATTATTCGATCTGGTTGTTTGATAAAGGAAATTGTATACGTCGCTCGGGTTCATAGGACGAAAAGTTCTCTGTGAATTTCATGAATAACAATGAACTTAATTAATGAGCAGTCTCCTAAAACGATTTTTATTTCAATTTATCCCACTAATAATTCCGGTTAATACATTGGTCTACAGTTTTCTGCATCATCATAGAGTCAGCCAAAAATTAACACTTCACCAAGTAAATGTTAGTACTACAAAATAGACTTAATAAAATAAAGGTAAATATAAATAAGAATAAAACAGAACGAATACAAAAATAATATGAATTTAACAACAAAGCTCGAATAAGCTTTACATCGGTAAATTCCTTAATGTATATAATGATCACCGTATAAAACGTTTGGGAAGAGTGCATTTACCTCTAATCAAAGTCACCAAATAAACAAGAGTAATAAAAGTTTACCGTGTCTATCGTAACTCTTTGTCCTAAATTTGACATGAAATAATTCAAGACGTATGATTTATTGGAACGAGTATTAATTCCATTGATACGCTCAAGTTAAACGTCATACCTTGTTAATCCCACCAATGTAATTGTTACAAGACTATAATTCATTGCATGCAGAGATTGCATGCATCGAACGTAATACGTTGGCAAAAAACAATATGTCATTATAAAATATATTTAATTGAAACTCTTTGTTTCATCAAGTAATTGATGAGTATTTGGATAAAAAAAACGAAAATGATTGCAAAAAAACGTGCACCTATATATAATGCACACATCCCATTGTTTTGGAGAATAGGGAAGGTTTTCTTTTATGTACCAATAACTCTCCCTACACATATATACGGATCCCAGAATTCAATCGCGATACAGTCAGAAAGAGAATCGACTGTTATCGTATAATTTTCCTATTGGTTAGGGGTTACCGTATACATACATAGTAGAGAAGAGCAATATATACTGATACACGTACACACATACACACGCACGCACACGCGCGTACATTTAGGTGTATACTATTATATGGGTTTTTCGTACGTGGCCGCGTGGCAGATGAAAAGGAACGCAGCAAATTTAATCAATCTACGGGTTAAGTAAACCAAGCCGTCTTTAATTAACAACTTCCCGTATAGCTGTAACCTTTTCCTTGATGGTTACTTTTTCCTTTTATCCGTGTAATTTTTCGCCGTACAGTTTTTGCAGGAATTATTCATCGAGTTTGCCGATTTACTGCACCTACTCATCTACTTTGTGCGAACCGTTCCATTTTTAGTTCGTCGTCTTTCAAGGCAGTTTAGAATGCACGGGACGAAAGTGTGTGTAAGGGCATCACTGGCTTCTGGGTCGTCGAACGCTATACTGACGATACGATTATATTAGATTATATTAAGGCGGCTCAACGTTGAAAGCTTCGACCGTACTTTTTATAAACGATGCTGTATTTTTCATATCGAGTCAATACGACTGTTCTCCTGCGGCTATCAAATTTTCTTTCGTTACTCTTTGTATAACTTATATATTTTGAATTTAAAAAAAAAAACAATTATTATTTAGTTAGTTATAAACATAGTTATATAGCTTATTTTTATACTTACAAATTATAATTTTCCTTATAGATTTAATTTAGAAAAGTTATACATGTATCAGAAAGTATGCCTATACCTTTAAAATTTCTATATAAAATTTTCTAGAATATAATTATTAAAATGTTTAAGCTGTGAATAGTACGAATATAAATGTATTGTCAATACCTTTGGTTACTTTTTTTTAATTACAGGAGTAACTGTTGCAAATAAAACATAGTTAATGCGTACATCAAATATTTGTCTGGTATATTATACACAGTTTAATCAAAGAAACTACGCGGAGTTTTATCTAGGTTAAGGAGTGTACAATATAGATCTAAATATTTTCTATTTAGGTCAGACTTTATTCTTTACGTGACATTATTATGTTACTTTAATCGCATCCCGTTCCATTAAAATGCTAAAAGTAATATATCATATCAAATAATTATAATATCGAGATCGAAAGAGAAAAGAAAGTGAATCGATTGAACTGAAAATCTTCTTTCGGATGGGTTGTCCCTCAATCCTTATAGAATCTTCGCACCGCAGGTTCACCGATATATAACGTTTCACTCGCATTAATCGTAATCGAGACGAAAACTATATAAAGGAGGAAAGAAGAAAACTACCCTTCTCAATCTCTAAGCGATTTATATATACACTACCGGTCAATTGCTTTTGCCCACTTCGACTCAACTTTACCCGTTACAAAAAGTATCATAACTTGGGTAAAAATTGAGATAAATAATCGTTCGACAGCTCATTTAAAAGCTTGAAGCAAGGGCTTTTTAATGGTTTACCGTGCCTATTTAAATTTTTTGTTTTTTAATGTTTTTAACATAAAAATCAAAATGTATAAAATTCGGATTTTCTTGTTCGTCTTCATTTTAAAACTGCACTTCAACCAAACATCGGAAAATAATTTTATAAAAAAAATTGAAAAGCTTGAATCAAGAGCTTTCGAACGCACTATATTAACATTGTTTTAAAGTCCTTTTTACGTTTTGACTGGTGGTTTTCTTTTTAAACACGTCTTTTCTTCAACTTTATGTATCTCGGAAGGATTAAATTTAAAAAAAAAATGTCTAGGAGAAAAAATGTATGATTTTATCTTAAGATTATGTACAAATTTTTTCAGATTGTTTAGAATTTTTTTTTTTAATTTATATAGTTATATATAGTTTAGAAAATTCTTTATAATCAATTCATTTATCAAATTAAAAAAAAAAAAATTCTAAACAATCTGAAAAAATTTGTACATAATCTTAAGATAAAATCATACATTTTTTCTCCTACACATTTTTTTTTTAAATTTAATCCTTCCGAGATACATAAAATTGAAGAAAAGACGTGTTTAAAAAGAAAACCACCAGTCAAAACGTAAAAAGGACTTTTAAACAATGTTAATATAGTGCGTTCGAAAGCTCTTGATTCAAGCTTTTCAATTTTTTTTATAAAATTATTTTCCGATGTTTGGTTGAAGTGCAGTTTTAAAATGAAGACGAACAAGAAAATCCAAATTTTATACATTTTGATTTTAATGTTAAAAACATTAAAAAACAAAAAATTTAAATAGGCACGGTAAACCATTAAAAAGCCCTTGCTTCAAGCTTTTAAATGAGCTGTCGAACTATTATTTATCTCAATTTTTACCCAAGTTATGATACTTTTTGTAACGGGTAAAATTGAGTCGAAGTGGGCAAAAGCAATTGACCGGTAGTGTATACCCTTCTTCTGCGATTGCGTAACAGTCACGATCGTAATTTTGATGCGAGCGTCCAGACCATTAGGTTGACCCGGTTTTTCGTAAATACACGCACGCGCGCGCGCACACACACAACACTGTACTTACGCATAGCACGAAAGTTGTGTTTTTTTTTTCGGTTATACACGAAGTCGTCCGGGAACGTGAACGCAGTGACGCATACATGTATACATATATGTATACGACACCGTATAGATCGATAAAATTTTACCCTTAATTTCGTCCCCTTTTAATTCCGCCTCTTTTTTCTTTCGACCAGGCTCTTACACGTCATCGTCGTTCACGACGCGCGCGTAGGCTGCGCGTGCAGTCGAATGACCGGCTCCCGACTTCGTCCTATACGGAATGCAAATGCCTCGTTTTTCTTTACTGGGATATTACTTCAGTCCATATATACGACTTATTTACATACACTATACCTCTTCCTACGAATATTAGGAGCACGATTTTACTCTCATTTTAATATTTCAACTTTCCACATTTTGTTTACTATCTTTCAATTGGAATTTTTTTAGTAATTATCAATGTTTACATATCGCAACGCGCGAAATAGCAATACGAACTTTTCATTAAGAACTAAGTTGCAATAATAATTTATTATATTTGGATGAGATAGTGTAAATGTTTATTTAGGTCTCGGTAAACGTATATATAGAAAGACATTTATTCAGTAAAAAAAGTAATTGCTTTTTCAAGAACTGTCTATATCTTACAGGTAGAATTAAATACACGAAAAAAATATTTTTATTAATTGCTCGCGAATTTCCCATATCGATGATTGTTTATTGCTTTTCGAAACAAATTCTAATCAAATACATTCATCCTAAGGGAGAGTGGTGAATCCCAATTAATAATTTAGAAACTATTATTTTAATAGACAGACTGGTCATCTTATGAATTTCAGATCGTTTTATTCAAAAAATTATTTAGTTAATTAAAAAATAACATCTCTTTTTGCAACGTGTCAATAAAGCTTTTTATATGAAATTTTTCAAAAATTCAAAGGAAAGTAAAAGAAATTCCAATAAATATATAAACCTATCGTGTTTCTATTTTAATTATGTATATATACATATTTTACCTATTCACTATATACTTTCGATACGTCGCGTAAAATTGACTTATAATGTATATAGTTTGCAATATCTCCGAAGCACACTTAAACAACATTAACGGAGGACAAGGAGGAAATATACACATTTTCATCGAAATCCATAACTAAAAGATGACAAATATTAGATAAGCACGCGACAAGATCGCTTGTAAATAAAAAGGGAAAAAAATGAAGTCTATTTATAAATTTGTCGTACGTTTTTTTTTTGCTTGCAGCACTCGTGAGGAAGCCCAATCACAACAAATACGTCGCCTGTTACTTTCAGAGTTGGGCAATTTATCGGAATGGCGATGGAGGCATCACTATCGGAGACATCAAGGCTGAGTACTGCACCCATTTGATTTACGCTTTCGCTGGACTTGAACCAGAGACTTACATGATAAGGAGTCTCGACAACTTTGCTGATTTGGATAATCAAAATGGTAATTTTCTTTATAATTTTTTTATTGTTTTGTTTATAGTGATCGTTTTGATAATCTTACAATTAGATATTTTATCACATGATAGTCGTTACATTAACAAATTAATCTAAACAAATTGTGTATAGATACGATACTAAAAATGAAAAAGAATATGTGAAAAGAGTGTTATTAGCTTAAAAATATTAAACTTCAAATTTCCTGTTTTTTATCGGTGCTTCATAGCACTTGTAATTTATTAGAGCCATAATCAAATTGAAAAAAGAATTTAATTAGATTCAGATTAACTGTGATAAAATATCTTATTATATATAAACAATATTTGTATGTGTTTACAATTGTAAAGTAAAAAAGTTTATATAAAGTAAAAATAATTTTTACAACTTTGATATAGATTATTTGCTCATGTAAAATATACCTTATATATTATACAATTCGCTATTAATCTATTTCAACCACTTTTCAGTTATTTTGTAAAAAATATAGAAACATAATTGATTTGCTATTATTAAATTAAAATTATTTTTAGATATTATTGGAGTTTTTGAGCATATTTTTTACATAATTTTATTATTAGAATTAAGTTTATTGATGTACATGTATAGGAATTTCCATGAATAACAGGCTACCGGGCAGGTTTGTCGAGTTTATCACATATAAATGCATTGTTTTCTCGTTCACAGATTAATCCTCATGTTTGGAAAAAGACATAAATCGATAGATATTTTCCTGATCTCTTGATTAGTCTTTTGTTATATTCTTGTACTTTTTTGTTCATCCATTTGCCTGAATTGATCTTATTAATGATTTTTTTTATCAACTGTAATTTTATTTATTCCTTCTTTTTTAATTGGAGGAAACAAATGTGAAGTTTCTGAGTTTGAAGAAAATTTCAATTCTAGTCGTTTACTATCAGGTCTCTGATTTTGAGGCGATAAACTCACGACAAAACTATTGTATATTAATATTTCTTATGGCGATAAAGTAGTTTCAATTACTTTTAGTAAAAAAAATAAGAGATCGATTGTCTGTTTATATTAATGAGAAACTCAGTATTAGTCATCTAATAGGAAACTCTAATTCTAATTTTATTTCTGCTTAAAATTGTAAATCAAGAGTCGCAAATTTTAAATTTCTCAAATAAAAAAAGAGAATGATTTACCAATCTAGATTAGTTGAATGATTTGGTACATTGGAGAGATTGCTACATTCTCTCAAGAATTAATTCCTTTAACTTTTAGAGGACGTGGATTTTCTGGTTTAAAAAGAGTTTCTATTCTCACTAAAATTAATGTCTAAAAATATTAGATCACTAATTTTAGACACTGTAAGTGACAGGTACCATCTCCGTCCTCTAAAAGTGAATTTAAAAATTAAGAGAGAATGGTCGATCCTTGAAATGGTAAAATGAATGCCTGGGAATAAAATTAATTAAAATCCATCAGAAAAATAAAAACAATCTATCGATCTATATCTTAGTTTTTTTCTAAACATAAGGGTTGAAACGTGAGCGAGTTAACAAATTTCTTTTTACACGAAAATCCGCGTTTTATGGACACTCCTATACATAAATTAGTATATAAAAATAATATATTTTTGTAGATGCAACGTAAATATGTATAAAATATGAGTGTTAAGAATAGACTTACTGATTATAGTTATATATTGCATATTTGTGTTTTAAGTGAATTTCCATAATATATTTTAAACAATATTTGTAAGTAAATGTGTATGTTACGTATCTGATGAAATTAATGTCACTTAAAACACTTGCAAAAATTATACACAGTGGATAAAATAATGTATGTTATTATTTTATTTTGTAGCTGTAAAATGTTTTGGTCACAAATTCAATACTTCAACACACGATGAATTGCAATCATAAAAACAAAAACATGGACACTTGTATACCTACAAAAATATAATTATACCATCTAATATTCAATTAAGATTTGTTTTAGTGTGATCCGACAAGTATATACCCTCCATTTTTATATTTTTCTTTGTACTCTTTTTTTTCTTCAATTTTATAAACGGAATACATACACCAAATACAAGTTCCTTCACAAAAAAGTGTAAATATATATATATATAGATTGTATTTGTATAGTTTATGTTATTATATGAACTTATTAAATATTAAACTGGTATTTAACAATCCTCAAGTAGGAGTGCTCTACTGTAACCGTAATGATTTTGTGTGTGAACCTTAGTCGACAATCGTGGGATCAAAGAATTCATTTTAATAAATGTTTTATATGGAAAGTAACATTTTCTACAGGCAAAGGTGGATACAAAAATATAACGCAGCTACGATATCGATATCCTGGATTAAAGGTGTCTTTAGCTCTTGGTGGATGGAACGAGGGGAGTTACAATTATTCCATGATGGCAAGAAAGCAAGATCGAAGAAGGAAATTCACCAAAAGCGTTGTTGATTTTCTAAGGTTATTATAGCACAATACACCATTTTCATACGAAAACAATAATTTTATTGGACAATACGTTATTTATAATTTATTTTCTTTTATTTATTAAGCTTTCAAATCTTTACAGACTTATTCGCTATCTATAATTTATTTATTTTACGTTACTTGCAATTTTATTCAGTCATTTAAATATTAATGTTGTTATATGTTTTCTAAAGTTTCTTGGAATCAAAATTAGTAGTATGGTTTAAATTTATTTAAAGTTTCTTGGAATTAATAGTATACAAATACTTCTAATGTACAATTTTACTGTAGTATTAAAAAAAAAATAATTTCAGAACATACAATTTTGACGGTCTCGATTTGGATTGGGAGTTCCCAACGGCAAGAGGCGGTAGAGAAGATGACAAGCACAATTTCGTATTACTTTTGCAGGTGTGTACATTCATATCATATCAATCTCAATTTATATATAGGCGAATCACGTATTACGAAGTTAATACATTACCTTTTGAGACGCGAAGGTAAATTATTAAAATATTGTAAATTTTAGGATCTCAAGGAAGCATTTAGGCCGCACAATTTCCTTCTGACTGCTGCAATCTCAGCGGATACAGAATCAATGGAGACTCGTTACGATCTTAGGTCAATGTCGAAATATTTGGATCATATCCACGTGATGACGTACGATTACCACGTCTTAGAAGGACAAGTCGTAATGCCTAATGCCCCGCTTGATGAAGTGGTGCGTAAAATTCAACTATTTGCAAATTCATAATTCTAATGTGACTTTGAAATATATAATGTTAATTTTGTGTTCGATCAGAACAAAACATTGAACTACCTGTTAAGAAGCGGTGTACCGGCCAGCAAATTTATTTTGGGTCTTCCAACATACGGAAGAGGTTACGTACTTGCAGAACCACTCAGATCTCAGGATGAAAATCCTATTGGGAAACGTAGCGAAAAACATAGTTGGGCAGGTCCTTACAGTAATCAAGAAGGTTTCTTAGGTTATAACGAGGTACCTATATTTTGCACTTTTATAATGTAATTTTTCAAAATGTATTGTGACTTCAATATAAAGTAGATTGTTTATCAATGTATTATAGTTGAATGTTTATGTTAATCCAAGACATTTATATGTAGATTTTACCGTTGAACATATAGATTAATGTCATAATCTTATTAATTAATTAATTTAATGAATTTAATGAATAATCAATATCAAAATGTGTATTTTATTTTAGGGAATAGATATATAATGAAATTCGCATTTTTGTTTCGTTTACTTTTAGGTCTGCACCTATTTTCTTGACAGAGATCCATGGATAGGTAAATGGGACAATTTAAGCAGCACACCCTATGCCGTCTTTCAGAGGAAGGTTATTGTGTACGACAACCCAAAGAGTTTGCAGGCTAAGGTAACTATATATCTATTTTGAATAACTGGAATTTTATTTTTCATAAATTAAACTGGAATGAATGAGAAAAGAAGATTAATTACTTGTACATTAAAGACTTAGGGTTACCTGTTAATCAATTCAATTTGATGCTTTTGCGATTGCACATAGAAGATTATGTCAAGTAAATTCTGCGAAAACAAATTAATAAGTATTTTTTATTTATTCACAGTAAATAAGTTAAAATTGTTTACATGCCGAGTATCCAACTATCAATTATGCACGAAAAAATTATCTATTGTTAAAACAATATAAGCTTAGTATA
This sequence comes from Theocolax elegans, assembly GCA_026168455.1. Classification (NCBI taxonomy): domain Eukaryota; kingdom Metazoa; phylum Arthropoda; class Insecta; order Hymenoptera; family Cerocephalidae; genus Theocolax; species Theocolax elegans. The sequence goes on from CM047426.1 coordinate 24,720,707, forward strand.
GTTGCTCCGTAAAATTCATATAACTATCACAGATAATGATCATTTAAAAAAAATAATTATTCAACAACGTTTAAAAAAAATTAGAAAAAATTGTATTTCGTTTTCGTGTTACCCTAAATGAGCTAAAAGGAAATGAAAATACAAAAGGAAGCGGTAACACGATCTTTCAAAATCGTTTCGACAGGTCCATTTAGCGATGAAAAAGGGCCTAGGAGGCGTAATGGTTTGGAGCATTGACACGGATGATTTCAACGGAAAATGCGTATCAGAACGCAAGTACGAGCGTGGTGAATATCGAGACCATACCTTCCCCCTGATGAAAGCGATAACTTACGCGCTCGAAAGGGACGCCACGGGCGATGCCGGTATCGCTAGTCCTCTCAACTGTCTGATGCTGATTATTTTCACAAGTTTGACCGCTCTGACACTGTAAGACACCTGCCGGAACCTGCTACCAGGGTGCATAAGATACCTTTAACTAGATGTCAAAGCATCAGGAAAGTACTTGGCTCCTTCATCATCATTTATCAATATCAACATCGATAAATAGACAAAATTTTAGATAAATATTATTTTAATATGGAAAAGTTACGTATTATGCGGTAACTTAACCAATTCCATAAATATGTGTGTTCATATTTAAATTAATTTTCCTTTCACGTTTTATAACGCTAAATTTTTACAAGATTTACGGTTTTTGGTTTTTGATCAATTACTTTTTTCTAGTTAAAACTTTACAGGTGACAATTGCGATAAATTCGTACTCCATTCACATTCTATTTAGTAATAGAAAAATTAGTTTATTTTTGAGACTGTATTCATTTTTTATGAAAGGACAGTTCAAGAAATGAATGTTGATTCGGAGATACAAACCGCGGAAGATATAAGATCGAAAATTTACATTGCGCATCGTATACAGAATTATATATATATATACACATGTAAACAAAATATCGATATGTATATTATATTTATTGAGTATGTGTGGTACGCTGGTATATAATTCGCTATTTTTTCAATTGAAACTGCCTTGCATCGCATGCTTGAAAAATTGTCTTATCAAGGCAGCCCGGATATTACGTGAGTATCTGATTATCGTGCCTCGAAATTCATAGGCCTAAAGTAAAAGGGCAATCAGTACATTTCTTGTAAAAATGCAGTGTATCAATCACGCTAAAAATTGTGTACGATCAATATTATTGATTGTTTGAAGCATATACAATGTACATGGATATTAATCTCAATTTTTCTACACAAAATTAATTGACGCAGATGATATATTTAAATGGCAAACTAGAGAAGAAAATCAGATATTCATAATGTAAAGTGCATTTACATACGTACATATACCATTGTGCATTTATATCAAATGAATAGACTAATGACAGTACTTCCAGAATTTTATATAATATTAATGTTTTTCCCTTAATTTTAAGTAACAAATGCCCTTTTCACTTTTGATTGTGTGTATCACTCAAGCGAGATTTTGTACGCAATGTTGAGTCACTATAATCGTAATATATATGAATTCTATATTATTATATAGGTATATAAACATTGTAAAAGAATCCAGGGCTACGTTCCCTTTGCCTAAAAAGTATTTTTAATTATTACCGCATGTATAAATATTTTAGTAAAGTTAGCATTTTGTATTTATTAAATTCACTTCATCTCGTAACTTCCTTCAGTTGAAAAGTATAAAGTTATATATAAAATATTAGAAAATGTTAAATGCAACATTTTGTATTTATAGTATATAATTTCAAACAAATTTTTCATTGAAGGAAGTGTAGGAATTACGTAAATATATAAAATAACAATAGTTTTGATATATATATATATATATATATATATGTATGTGTGTATGTGTGTGTGTGTGTATACCAATACACTGAAGTTCAAAATCTTTTGGCCCAATAATTGCATAAAATATCAAATTTTTATTTTTTATTATTTTTATAAATCAAAAGGCGCGACAGCGCCTGACGCAAAGTGTATCTATTAAACTTTATACTATATTAAAAAGATAGACAAAACATCTTCGTTCAATGTGTTGCCCAATTTCAAGAAAAAAATTTCTTTAAAACTATAGTTAAACATTAAACATATTTATGCATTTCCAATTTTTATACGTTGATTTTCGCGAAAATAAAAAGTTTTAAAATTTTTATTGTAATTTTTGTTAGAATGCGTGAAAAGATTGTAAGCGGTAGTGCTCCCCCACATACACACACCCATATATGTATATATATATATATATATATATATATATATATATAAGGAACAAGTGGCAAGTATTACGAAATACAATTTCGTAGATATAAAAAGTACATTTGGAAAAAAGTCTTCTACTTATACACAAGCCACTATTTTTTATATCGATCTTATCGATGATAAAATGAAAGTGTAATGTAGTGCCTTTTTGTACTGTTCTAATCTTAAATGAAATGAAGATGATGTTTCTTCCTGATATTCCTATTGTACAAGAATATATATTTATATTCGCGATGGGTATACAATTTTGATAATATATATATACATATATATATATGAAACATTTTTTCACTTCAGAATCCCCTATATACAATGCCAACAAATAAATGAATATCTATATTTTATAACGAGACATGTCGCCTGCATATTGTTTTTTTTCTTCACCATAAACACAATATTGAAACTTGTAATATTTTAGCAAGCGGCTAACGAGTGTTCGAAAAATCGTCTAGTTATATATAATTAAAATCTCTTGTAAAAAATCCATTAATATTCATTAATTGTGAATGTCGCATGTATACACTACGTCTGATTATTTTAAAATATGTATAGTGTAAGAGTTACGTTTGTCGTTAAAAATGAAGTAAAAACTTTGGTATATAAGTATCGAATTCTTTTAGACTCTGTATAATGTAATAATTATATGATTGTAATTATTTGTAACTAAGATATACATATATATATACACATATATTCATATAAATTAACCGTTTCATGTCCCTTTTTCTTAAGATTGTAATAAATTATAATTATTTACTGGATACGCCGAGAACCCACCCTTATACCTATCTTGATTTTAAGATTTTTGCAAAAAATATACAAAAATAGTTCTATACCTAATAATGTTTGTCTCTACTTTTATTTTACTCTTAGATAGTTTAATTTATATAATGTTTCGAATTGTTGTATTAAAATTTTTTAAATGTTATTTATAAAGTTATTACTTGAATACGTAAGAGTTTGAATATCCGTGAAGAAATTGGCAAGTATCATCAAAGTTTATATGATTGGTAAGTACAACAATTAAAATATGGCAAATCGTTATGAAAGTAAAAACCAAGGCTTAATCAATTTAAATGTGAAATATATAAACATTATTCGACGTAACTATATTTATATTTACTTTCTAAAAATCGATTGAATACACGTCAAATAATAACTGTATCGTTCTAAATCCAATTGAACCCCAAGTACTATACGTACACATTAAAACCCAATAATGGACTCGACAAAAAGTGTAGTGGATACATTTTAAAAAGAAAATAAAAATCTGCGAGGGTACGTATCAATCGAGTTATCAACACCAACTATTAATCATCGAGCAAATTGTCTATTCATTGCTTCAAAATTCAAAGGGTAAACACTCGATTGGGTAGCATCGCGGGAAGTTTTACAATGGGGCAACGTGTGTAGAAGACATGCACGGATAATGTATGTATGTATATGTGTATAAGAAAAAAAAAAGTGGCGCACGCGCGCTCACCCGGAAACAGTGGTAAATGTGCCCTTCGCCCTTCGAACAAGGGTGAGGAAGAAAATAACGGCAGGGTGAAGAGTGACACGGAGGTGAGTCATCGAGTTGGTTGGCGTCGTCCTGTCGGCGTTATATACCAACCTCATTTACCCCCCTACCCTTAACTTGCATCTATGTAGTTATCTATGGAGTTTTGTAGAGCCGTTTCAAATTTTCCCGCAGATTAGTGGATTGTATCAAACTTCCTTTTTCTTATTGTTTTAGTTCACTCAAATGTAGAAAAGCTACTTTTACTATAAGATATTTTTGATTATTATAATTTTAAGTTTTAGAAATTTACAATGAATGCACTTGAGTTTTATTGTTTGTTTACTTTTTATGTAATTCGTATTTAACGTAAATACAACCCTAAATATATATTTTTTTATTCTTCTACACACGTATTTATACTTGCATACATACTCACACGTATATAGTAATAAAAATTATAATTTATTAGATAAATTATTAGATCAACTTATTATTAGTAAATATGAGGAAAATTCTTGCAGGATTAATATGATAGGGCAAAAGGGAAAAAAGTAGTGACTCATAGAATCGGCGCCGTTCAGTCGGCACCGCCTCTGTTTTCCGGTGGCTTTTTCTTCCTGCCTCGGAAAATCGTTCGATACACATTTTTAACGAATTTTTTTTGTAGCAGTTTTATCATATCGTATAAAAAAAGAAAATTGTAAAATTCTGGTGCGTATAAATGATTCCGTTTTTCTTCCTGTCATTTTCCAGTATACACTTTGATTTAATGAAAGACTTCAATTTATTTGTATGGAATGAGGTAAATTCCTTTTTCCGATGCTTATGAGCTAAACCACAGAACTATGAGATTTGTGATTAAAAAAATTTATTTTTATAGTACACTTTTCATATTTGGTACACATATCTACACAGTCAAGAGTAAAAATGTCCTTACGATAGTTAAATTATCGATATATCAAAAGATAACGTTGAATAAAGATGCGAAATTGCAAATATAAAATTTCTGTGGATTTACCCTTGCATACTTTTGAGAATCCTGATTACTTATTTAAATATTTGTTGAATCATCCGCATGGCATTCATAATTAGTATAGATTCAGTATAAAAAAATTGTATTAATATTTTTATACACTGCTTGATGTGCATTGCTGAAGAAAATCCATTCATAATTAAAATAATAATTCATAACGATCTCGTATAAACGAACTTAAATTTAATAAGTCATTTCGTTGTAATGATCAATTATAATAATTTAAGTAGTTAACATCACTTAATTGATATTAAATTTTATGCATCATGAATAATAACAGAGAGTTCAATTATGCGTAAAATTAGTACATATTTTTCATCTTTTTTAAAATATACTTATAGATATTTAATAAGTAACTAGTAAATTAAAAATCAATTCCATTACTATAGCACAGATTTTTTTATTGTTTTTGTAACATTAGTAATTTTTTGTATCAATACTTGATTATATTTATCAATCGACAGAATTTTCCTTGATTTCAGCCCTTAATAGAGGCATTCCTGAAACTTAATTTAAGAGTGTATTGCCTAGCGTTTTCTAAATGTCAGCTAAATAAACTCTCTATTTTTACACAAATCTCTAACCAAAATTTTAATTAATTTTTTAATAATCTCTAATTGTACAGAATCATCGTAAATTTTGGTAGGGAATTTCTTTATAATAATACAATTGGATACAATTTAATACGTAAGAGTCAATCCTATGCCACTTATAGATCGGTAACGTATGCTAGCTGGGACCATCTTCATAGACGATATATGCCAGCAAAACCGTTATAATATAAGCTTTAAATCATAAAGCTTCTGCTCTATAAAATACATTGTAAAATTTGATAAATAAATTATTAGTACACTGCCGTTCATAATTTTTTGGCCCCTTGTGAAAAAAATGGTGTAAACTATAAAGCTTTTTATCTCCGCAAAAAATTAACGTATAGAAATTGGCGACAGGGTTTTGAAAAGGTATTCGTAAGCCTTTTACAGTTTCGGTGGTTTCATTATAATATATATATATATTTTTTAGTTTTTTATAACAACTTAAAAACAAAGATGATATTCAAAAATTTTTACTTATATTTAATGGCACATCAGTTTTTAAGAAATTTTTTTTAATGTACCTGTAGAAATAAAGGTACTTTATCTCTCTTTCGAATACCATTGGACTTATCTACCTACGATTTTTTTAGTTTTAAACAAATTCGTAAAAAATTGACCATTTTTTCGATCACAAATATCTCCAACATTTTTTGATTTAGAAAAAAAATGCAAAAAAAAACAGTGTGCTTGTTTAATGTAGAATACGTCTACAAAGTTTGTTACATATATATAAAAAATTTTTTTTTCATTATTATTTTATAGGAATTTTCATTTTAATCAATTTTTGACTATAGATATACAAGTATCAACAATGTCTCAGTTCTTCTTCAGTCACATGGACATATTTTCAATTTTATTTAGAAACAAAAGATTCCTTTCATATTATCAAGTTGTGTAATATTACGTTTTGCTGCAAATGTTTAATCTAATGCCTAACAAATTTAGAATTATTTTTTAATAAAGAAGTGTCCATGTAAAAAAATGATAATTTTTGTTTGATCAAGGTTGTTTTCTAATTATTCCTTAAATTTTTTTGTTCTTTTATTTAAAAGTTTTATCATGATTAATACATTGCCATACGGTCCCATATTATAGGCATTTTTTTAACTTCCTCAGAAAAGAAGCTGTATGTGTATACCGAGTATTCGAACGAATACTTTCGTCGAATACTTTTTATTTAGCGTTATTTCGTATACATATATACCATATACAATGTTGTTATGCAAGTCTATATGTTTTTTAAGCTTTAAACTCAAATAATGATAAAGTATTCGAAAACTGAGTGGTTACCGCGTAAAAAAATACATGTAATCACATCCGAAAAAACGTTGTAACGAACATTTGTTTAAACATGTATCATGCATGATCTTGTGACCGAGATCCCTATAGAAATGCAGTACATTCGGGTTTGGTTCGTGGGGATTGATGTTTTATACATGTGATATCTCCAAAAGTATAACGAATTCTATTAAAATAAAGGCGTGTGGATACTTTCTTTTTTCTACCTCAACACTCATGTAGCTTATGTGTAGATATTATAAATATTTAGTGTATTTGAGATGTTTATAGAGTGCACTCCATAAATATCTCAGGTACACTAAATATATTTACAATATCTACATGGAAGCTACCATAGGCGACACGTACAAAATGTAGAAATTTTCATAATGTACATGTAGGCTACATGTACCTGAATACATGTAGTGTACATGTTTATAACATGTGTGACACATGACATCATTTTTTCACGGGAATTAATAGATCGCTGCGTCTTTTGATCTCGTACACTGCAGCATTTTCTTGCACAGCCCCTACTTAAAAAATTCGCTCCTTCTCCGATTGTGCGTATCTGGAAAAAAAGCAAAACACAAAGTATCGAAATATTTTTTTTTATACTTAAAAAGTAAGAAATGTGTAAGATATCGGAAAAGAATTATGGCAGCAAGAAAATTTTCGATACAGAAAATTTAAGGTTAATAGGTTACTAGTAAATTAAAAATCAATTCCATTACTATAGCACAGATTTTTTTATTGTTTTTGTAACATTAGTAATTTTTTGTATCAATACTTGATTATATTTATCAATCGACAGAATTTTCCTTGATTTCAGCCCTTAATAGAGGCATTCCTGAAACTTAATTTAAGAGTGTATTGCCTAGCGTTTTCTAAATGTCAGCTAAATAAACTCTCTATTTTTACACAAATCTCTAACCAAAATTTTAATTAATTTTTTAATAATCTCTAATTGTACAGAATCATCGTAAATTTTGGTAGGGAATTTCTTTATAATAATACAATTGGATACAATTTAATACGTAAGAGTCAATCCTATGCCACTTATAGATCGGTAACGTATGCTAGCTGGGACCATCTTCATAGACGATATATGCCAGCAAAACCGTTATAATATAAGCTTTAAATCATAAAGCTTCTGCTCTATAAATACATTGTAAAATTTGATAAATAAATTATTAGTACACTGCCGTTCATAATTTTTTGGCCCCTTGTGAAAAAATTGTGTAAACTTTAAAGTTTTTTATCTCCGCAAAAAATTAACGTATAGAAATTGGCGACAGGGTTTTGAAAAGGTATTCCGTAAGCCTTTTACAGTTTCGGTGGTTTCATTATAATATATATATATTATTTTTTTATAACAACTTAAAAACAAAGATAATATTCAAAAATTTTTACTTATATTTAATGGCACATCAGTTTTTAACAAATTTTTTTTTAATGTACCTGTAGAAATAAAGGTACTTTATCTCTCTTTCGAATACCATTGGACTTTTTTTTTTATATATTATTTTATAGGAATTTTTATTTTAATCAATTTTTGACTATAGATATACAAGTATCAACAATGTCTCAGTTCTTGCATCTAACACATGGACATATTTTCAATTTTATTTAGAAACAAAAGATTCCTTTCATATTATCAAGTTGTGTAATATTACGTTTTGCTGCAAATGTTTAATCTAATGCCTAACAAATTTAGAATTATTTTTTAATAAAGAAGTGCCCATGTAAAAAAATGATAATTTTGTTTGATCAAGGTTGTTTTTCTAATTATTCCTTAAATTTTTTTGTTCTTTTATTTAAAGTTTTATCATGATTAATACATTGCCACACGGTCCCAATTATAGGCATTTTTTCAACTTCCTCAGAAAAGAAGCTGTATGTGTATACCGAGTATTCGAACGAATACTTTCGTCGAATACTTTTTATTTAGCGTTATTTCGTATACATATATACCATATACAATGTTGTTATGCAAGTCTATATGTTTTTTTAAGCTTTAAACTCAAATAATGATAAAGTATTCGAAAACTGAGTGGTTACCGCGTAAAAAAATTACATGTAATACACATATAAAAACGTGTGTACGACATGTTGTTTAAAACATGTATCATGCATGTATCTTGTGACCGAATCCCATATTAGAAATGCATGTACATTCGTGTTTGGTTCGTGTGGGATTGATGTTTTATACATGTGATATCTGCCAAAAGTATAACGAATATGTATATTATAAGCGTGTGGATACTTTCTTTTTTCTACCTCAACACTCATGTAGCTTATGTGTAGATATTATAAATATTTAGTGTATTTGAGATGTTTATAGAGTGCACTCCATAAATATCTCAGGTACACTAAATATATTTACAATATCTACATGGAAGCTACACATAGGCGACACGTACAAAATGTAGAAATTTTCATAATGTACATGTAGGCTACATGTACCTGAATACATGTAGTGTACATGTTTATAACATGTGTGACACATGACATCATTTTTTCACGGGAATTAATAGATCGCTGCGTCTTTTGATCTCGTACACTGCAGCATTTTCTTGCACAGCCCCTACTTAAAAAATTCGCTCCTTCTCCGATTGTGCGTATCTGGAAAAAAGCAAAACACAAAGTATCGAAATATTTTTTTTTATACTTAAAAAAGTAAGAAATGTGTAAGATATCGGAAAAGAATTTATGGCAGCAAGAAAATTTTCGATACAGAAAATTTAAGGTTAATAGGTTATCAGACCTATAACCAAGTCGTATTATTAAAACTGAGACTTTCATATTTTTAAAAACTTATCTGAGTAATCTGGTATTGATCATCTTCATAATTTAGACCTGGTGCGATCACTCCGACGAAGATTTTATTAGCATCCGCAGCGGCAGCGCAAACAAATTCTCAAAGTCCGTCACACTGAAGTTGCATCGATGCGAAGTCAAACGTTAAACTAAAGATGCAAGGATATGTTTATGCAACTTCGCATCGATGCAACTTCAGTGTTACGGACTTTGAGAATTTGTTTGCGCTGCCGCTGCGGATGCTAATAAAATCTTCGTCGGAGTGAACGCACCAGGTCTAAATTATGAAGATGATCAATACCAGATTACTCAGATAAGTTTTTAAAAATATGAAAGTCTTTCAGTTTTAATAATACGACTTGGTTGTAGGTCTGATAACCTATTAACCTTAAATTTTCTGTATCGAAAATTTTCTTGCTGCCATACATTCTTTTCCGTTATCTTACACATTTTCTTACTTTTTTAAATATAAAAAAAAATATTTCGATACTTTGTGTTTTGCTTTTTTTCCAGATACGCACAATCGGAGAAGGAGCGAATTTTTTAAGTAGGGGCTGTGCAAGAAAATGCTGCAGTGTACGAGATCAAAAGACGCAGCGATCTATTAATTCCCGTGAAAAAATGATGTCATGTGTCACACATGTTATAAACATGTACACTACATGTATTCAGGTACATGTAGCCTACATGTACATTATGAAAATTTCTACATTTTGTACGTGTCGCCTATGTGTAGCTTCCATGTAGATATTGTAAATATATTTAGTGTACCTGAGATATTTATGGAGTGCACTCTATAAACATCTCAAATACACTAAATATTTATAATATCTACACATAAGCTACATGAGTGTTGAGGTAGAAAAAAGAAAGTATCCACACGCTTATAATATACATATTCGTTATACTTTTAGCAGATATCACATGTATAAAACATCAATCCCACACGAACCAAACACGAATGTACATGCATTTCTAATATGGGATTCGGTCACAAGATACATGCATGATACATGTTTTAAACAACATGTCGTACACACGTTTTTTATATGTGTATTACATGTAATTTTTTTTACGCGGGTACGACTACTTACCCAACCCTGCTATAACGTATATCACTATATTTCTGAAAATACTCTGTCAATATCGCTGGGCTTGAGCATATAGTTTTCTCACCTTTTTCGGAATTCCGGAAAAGCTATAATAAGTAATATAATCGCATAAGTTTAATTTGAATAATTATTATAATAATTATTGAAATTAAATTAATGCGATAATATTTTCTTTATTATTCAAACATCAAAATCCACTGAATAATTATGAAATATTAGATCAGTATGACAAATAGTGACTATTCGCTAATCGAAATACTGAAATTACTTAATACGTAATTATGCAACGTAGTAAATCTTTGATTACAAAATGAAAAGTATTATTTTCAAATTTTCTTGAGGGCCAGGTAGGATTTTTAGTATAAATAAATAAAACCATTTTACGTCATGTAACTGATAACTGACGAGATTCTCGATAAGAAATTGAAAAATAATAATTTTATTGTTTTAAATCAACAATGGAGGGTGAAAAATAAGTATTGTCATATTTAAATATTTACTATTCATTTATTAAACATTTAGTTTTTAAATCAGTTTAAATTCACTATCAGAAATATTTCATACAAATATAAACCGACTTATGCTAAAATTACGTTTAATATGTTTTTATTCACTAAATTATAACAGATTTTTCACTACATTACATTGGTGAAAAACTACAACTACTAATGATCTACTAATATACTCAATTACGTTTTCGGAACATTTCTCGTCTAAATTAAATTAGTGCGAAACAAATCGTTAAAAAAATTAATTAAATTCCATACTGAAATAATATATTACATAGCGATGCGTTAATTTTCCGAAAGTTATACGTGCTAATAAATTGGCATAAAAGATTGAATAAAAGATTACATATAATCTATATCTATATTGAAATTAAAATGTTACACAAACAATATTTCATTTAATCTGAAGCTTTTAGAAAATATTTTTTTATAGAGAAAAATAGTTCTTAACGCTGCCCTTAAATATTTGTTATCCATAGTAAAACATTTACTATATTCTCTGGTTTTCTTTCACTCTATTTTGATATGTAGACCCTTCCTTCCCTCCCCCTTCCAAAAAAAGCTGTGGGCTTCCTCCTACGCAACGACGCGGCGTCTTCTGCGCCGGCGAGCGGCAACTGCCGTACAGAAGCGCGCGAACCACCAAGCTCGAAGGGACAAACAGTACGGGGTATCTCGAATTCGCTCATTTTATTTTTACGGACTATATACAATCTATAAGTTCAACATGTTACCAAGAGCTTTTCTCCTCATTGCTTCTACAATCGCAGTTGTCTACGCCCAATATTATCCTGGTAAGTTGTTTTCCCGGTTTCTTTATTATTTTATAATTTTTACATTGGTAAATCGGTTTATATCTTATTAAAGGATAATACTTATTTATTTTTCGTTTGAACGGATCATTCTCGAGGTAGTTTCATACCGATCAGACTGAAAGCGCGATACCGATTTTTGTGTACATAAGTAAATAATATTCAAATTTGGACACTTTTATCTCTTTTATTCGTTACCACTTTTATTTATTTTTGCGGTTTTTGGATTATGTAGATCAATACCTATAGAAGTGTAAACTATAAATGTATGTGTATAAACTTTAAATTGTATGTCAAATTGATATATCATCTCTCGGATATGGCAAAAATTATGAATAATTATTTTATTACAAAATGTGCCATAAAAAGACAGTATATTGTAATTGTTATATGCTATTTCGTAAAATAAATAATTCGTTTAATATAAACTTATCTTAAGGTATATAATTGTCACTTAAACATTTAGTTACCTTTACTGTAAAATTCTAATTTTGAAGTCACGTGGATTTATCGATAACATAATAAAATGCAAATAGTTAAAAAAAAATTTATCGCCAAAATAGCGTAGTTTACGAGGGTATGAATCTTCCGAGATCTTATTCATCACGCATGACTCTTAAACAAGGCTGAATTTATCATTCGTTATATTCGTCAAAACTTATCCGCTCCTATAATTTTCCCCCTTGCATGTAAGTGAGTCACGAATCCCAAGTCATCAGAGCTCGAATAAATTTGTAGTTTCGCAGGCGCGATCGCCTACGACTCCCTACGTACAAAAACATTGCGGGGGGTGCAATCGGTAAGGATTTCTCGTAATTCCAAAGATGCACTGATGCGTCCTGATTTACCCTCATCTTTACAATTAATTCCCCTACGATTTTCATTATCCAATTATAGTAAATCCGCTACATGTAAATATATTCACTAAACATGGATTAAACTTGATTGACACTTTATTCACCTAATTCGATGTGTACCTTACTCGATCTTACTGATTAGTCAATTTATATTTAGGATACGTATCGAAAATTGCAATGATATATATATATATGATTATTCAAAGCAGTCACCCTCTATTCCAGGGAATCAAATTAAATTGAATTTTAATCCTTTATACAAATACAAAGAACTAATAAATAGCAATCTTTTTAAATATTATCATTAAATGAATCAAAAAATGTATACCAATTGTCCATACATTGTACCGAACATCGCCGCGTGACTTAGGTGTAAGAGATGTAGAAGAGTGCAACCGGTGCAACGCATCGTGAACGGTAATCCAGTGTAGTTTTCTCAGTCGCCCCTCGTTTTATTCTTACATAACAACAAATATTGAATTACGATAAAATCTCGAAAACGTTTTCAGGATAAAAGCCAACTAATATAATACATTGTAGATCCATTTACTGCTGACTGTCTTAAACAAAAAAACTTGGAGATTCGGAGGAAGGAAGTCGCGTCGTATTATATAGTGCGTATGCTTGACCCGATTTGTGGAGGTCCATCGTGAGAGTAAACAAGCCGATCCTCATGGCAACCGTTGATCCACCCCTACAATTTTCACGCTCCACCCTCGCGTTCTATCATGCCCGTCGCGACGTCGCCACGATAAAACCCCCAACGATGTGATATATACGTAGCATTTTTACGTTTTTCTCTATCGTTTTTCTAAGGAAAACGTTGCTTTATACCTACTTACTTAGAGGTTAGCTGATAAATGCGAATCCGGGACATCTGGTATTTATTGACTGCCAGATGGAAAATAAAATTTAATTGCGAGTTTTCATGTTTATTTATCTTTAATAACAGTAATTATACAATATTAGACTTTATTTATAGACTAAACAACGTCAAGGAATAATGATCAAGCCCCACTGACCAATAATAAACAGCTCGTTGAAAACCTATAGTAAAAACATTCGTCTGACAGAAAAAAAAAACAACTGACATTTCTTGTCATCTTTCCCTCTAAATACAACCCCTTTTCGTTTTATCCCTTTTATTCCCAGTTAGAACAAAAAAAGGTGGACGCGTCGAGATAGCTTAGGCGAAAAAAAAAGAAAGAAAAAGAAGTACGACGAGGCTTCGTCGGACCAGCGGTGACGCCTTGAGTTCTACTAGCTACCACTGGCTTCTTTTACCCATCCAATTCATACAATTTAGCTGAGAGACGCAGCTGTATCGTATATACCTCTTCTCGGCTTTCTTAAATTTTCTTAATGCCTTATTTACGCGTGCAACGCGACCGTCCGACTTCCGTCCGTATAGCTCGTTTAATTGTGACCTTAGAATTAATTCTCGCTTCCGTTAACTGATTTTATCTTATTTCGGGACTACGAAGAGGTGCGAATAATTGATGCAATACGTTCATTTAATTGACTACTCTAATTTTTTATATGCGTCTGCACATGAATAATTATAATTTATTAAATATGAATTAAAATTGACATCGCTCGTTAGCGCAATTAAAACTTGACAATATCTGCATTCATATATATATACGCTTAAATTTAGGTTTTTTATTTTCAACGGTAAAATGCACGTGGATTTTATTTCCATGTTTTATATACTGACATACTATATTCTATTATGATATATTTACTCAAAAAATACTAGGTATATTGGGATATCATATTGTGTAATTAGAATAATTAGAAACAGTAATGTATAAAGGAAAACATCAATCTTCCAAATGACGAATAAAAGTGCATTACTCTAAAAGTAATCAATCGAATGTTTTTAAGATTTCGCGTGAGAACGGGCCGTAAAATTAGGTGCAACGATCCCTTCTGATGTATATATGTATTTTTCTCCTTGCTGGCTTTGCTCGCGGCTTACGTGCGAGGGGTTCACAGACTTACCGTTGCCAGGTGCAAAGAAATACTAGCTGTTACCCTGATACCATACAGTTCCTTAATTTCATTTCTGCATGCGTGCATCGCCAGACAAAAAAGTTTAATGCTTTCTAATGCTTCTTTCGAATAATTAACTTTACCTTTATAATTATTATCGCGGGACGATAATTCATTTTACATATCGAAATAATTATGTCGTCATTTGTTCCGTAAATTATATTGATAATTAATTACATTCGACGCTTTACAAATATTAACGATCGTATTGACAAGTGATAATATGCAATTGTATATTAGATTGTTTACATGTATACAATGCACATTCTTTGAAGATATCGGTGTTTACCCACCTGTATATAAAATCTGTAATATTCCTCGCAAATATGGTCATTAGTGAAGAGCGCGAACGTATCTTATATAGGGTTAACTACCGAACGCGACACGAATGTCAAAACGATGGGTCAAGGAATTTAACGCATCGCTCGCTCCATAATTTCAGTCATATATATGCAAATACATTTACGAATATTTCACTCTTCCGTGAAAATGCTTTTGTTAATTCGTGCGGTATAATACGACAATTTGCATCGCACAATCGAGGAATATGTATATATACCAACTTGCCGGATTGCGCGCGCGAGGGTGATCTTTTTAATAGCCATCCTGCATTTTCTTCATTTTTATTTTTCTAATGGCATTTCGAGACTTATTACTAAATTCTTGAACTCTCGAAATTTATTTGAAATATTTATTACGTGCGGCTTTGTGAACATCTAGCGTACAGGAGCAATTGTTATGTAAGTGGCGCATGAAAAGATAGTTTATTGCGTACGTCAATTGTACATTAATTTCAGTGAACAATAAGGGCGATTATGAATGCACATGACGTACAAAGATTCCAACATCAACTGTAATAACATCTTCATTATCATTGCTCAATTATTAACTTTCTAATATACTTTTATTCCGCGAAACCTACATTTAATTACCTAACCAATGAAAAAATGAGTAAAAAGAGATCCTGGATATACAATTAATTGCTTGACTAGAAATCAAAGTGAAAAAATAGATATTATTGTTTGACGGTGTTTTACGATTTGTTTTAATATCTTTTACTTTTGATGGTCGTCAATCCTAATAATCGATAGGGCATAATATTAACTTGTTATATTTTTGACGGTCAGTTGAATAAATTTTATCATACTCCAATTATTCAAGTATAACAATGTAACCAGACCAAAAAAATATTTACATTGATTTCCAAATATTGATTTAAAAAGTAATATTGATACTTTCACATTCCCAAATTTATCTGAAACGAAGCGATTAAAAAATGTATATAAACCTATCTCTGACAATCTCGAATTATCAGAAACAGTAAGAAGAAGAAGGCAATAACCTTCATGTACCATTAAATTTGAGTGCGTGGTCCTGAAAGTAAAAGTAGCCCCCGCGAGTTGACAAATAACAAAGCTTTCGGCGCACAAGGCATTAGCGAACGCACGAATGGACGATGGGAAGAAAACGCGAGGACGAAGACAACCAACCCTCGGAAAAACTATATACGCATTCCAGGGGGTTGCGCGACTCTCACATGCATACACGCACACAGGCACACAATAGAATACATAGTGTCCATAAAGTGGAAGCGAGAGAGGGAACTGAGTCATCGAGACGCCGCCACGTCGGCGCCTCGTATTTCCATCTCGCTCCATTATGGAGACTCTCGTGGCGAGGCACCCCAGTTATAATTTAACCATCTAATCAGTTTAATAAAATCTACGGGAGAACCAGCTTGGATCGACCGAGTGAATTGATATATCTCGCCGCCGCGTGTACGCGTGTATACGTCTATATACATGCTTATGTCTCTCCCTGTGTGTGTGTGTGTGTATGTGTGTGTGTGAACATATACATATACCTCACCCTCTAAGAATTTTATCATGTCGTGCGTGGAAAACAGCTCTTTTTCCTTCTTTTTGTTTATGGTCTTACCAAATTAATGAATATTGATCACATTATAGACGGAAGGAAAATTGAAATCGATACTGACACTGATATCTCGATTTTACTTGACTTTCTACTAGTTTTATGCATCAGGATTGTTTTACAATACTACACTGAAAAAAATCCCGCACACAGGTTACTCTATTATTAGTACAACTTGCGTTACTGATTGTCCTGATGCTCTCGAATAGTCAATATTCTATAATATGTGCAATATACAATTTATAAAATGTACGCGGCTACCAGTTTCACTTATTGATTTAATTTCATCCTAGTTAAAATAATAATTAAGTAATTAGAACATCGTAAATAATGTAATAATAATTTTATTTATTACAATACATATCTTGTTGCAATAAAACATTTTTCATCTTTCTGAAAATATAAACAAGGCGCAATTAATGGTAGCTCTTCATACTTGTAAAGCTTCATTCTGTTATCGGTTGTAACAATATAGCCTTATTTGTAAAATAAATTTGAAATGAATTGAAGGACTTTTTCTTGTGGATGGTTTTTAATATTCGCGTTAATTTTTAATTTAATACATTTATAATGACTAATGTATTAACAAAAACTAAATACATATAAGTAGTAAGTGATGATTAAATATTGTCCGATAAAATTAAACAAACTATAACCTCACCGAAATAGTCAGTCGTTGTCTTTTTCAAAGAGACTCAGTGTCCAAACAGCAGACACTCATCGCTTTTGAGCGATGGTCACATTATCTACCGGTAAAATTATGAACTGAGGGTAACGTGTATCCGGAACTTTTTCAGTGTATTGTTAATTATTTCAAGCTACACTTAATCCCTTTCATGACGATGATCATTTTTTTC
Source organism: Theocolax elegans (assembly GCA_026168455.1). Classification (NCBI taxonomy): domain Eukaryota; kingdom Metazoa; phylum Arthropoda; class Insecta; order Hymenoptera; family Cerocephalidae; genus Theocolax; species Theocolax elegans. The sequence goes on from CM047426.1 coordinate 24,738,346, forward strand.
ATATTTTATGTTAATTAAATCATAATTTATAAGCACAGAAAATTAGTAATGGCAATAATGGTATACATTATATGTTATTTCAACTTATCATTATGATGATACCGATATTTGAGGAAAAACCGTTCAATTTTATTAAGTTTTTTTGTATGGCAATTGTATCAATGTTTCTTGTATAGAATCAGTACACGATTGGGCCTAAATATACACTGCCTACGATATTGTAGAAGTAGCACACAAAGTTAAATTAAAGTTTATAATCTCAAAAAATGTTTATAGCAGAAATTGATATTTAATTATGTTTTGCACGAAATATACTTTACTTTCGTGAAAGTAATTTAGGTTTGCGGAGGTAAAGTAGAGCTAGGACAACCTTATGTATGTGAAATTTTTTTTTTACTTCCTGGTTCATGATCAATAAATATTGTGACTTTTCGTGTTGATGTTTAATAATAGTATACGCACAGAAGCGATAAAAAAATAAATACGACATTTCGTTGCTTTAGGATGGTACGAGGTTCTATACATTCGTTGACTAATTGGTTTAGCAACGTAGTTGTACGGATTACCGTTCGGGTAGACACGAATTTTATTTTCCCCGTAAGTCGCTTTAAACAGATATATTTTAACGTTAAATAAAAACACTATTTAAAAAGCTAATACATTTTATCTTTTATTTATAATCAATTTGAATTATTTAAATATTTAAATTATATTCTATTATTGGTTTAAATTTATATCGTTCTTTAAAATTTGTTTGGATGTGTGATGAATTTAATAAAAATAATAAAGGAAGAAACGTTTTATTGAATGAGCGTATAATAAGTTAAATATTTATATTCAAGAGTAATTTTGAATGTTCGCAATTCTTAGGTATTTGATATCGGTAACATCACTTGTAAGTTTAATTTTAATCCACCAATTACCTCAAAGTTTGTTTAAATGCTTGTGTGTTTTAAGGTCAGTAAGTAAACAAGAACGTATATCGCGCGGTGTGGAAACCTAAATTATTTTTCAAGTGCATATACGAATGGCCCAAGAATACTGTGAATAGATGTTGATTAACCTTAATAAGATTATTGTTACTTAAATGATTGTGAAAACTTGAAAACTAAAATTACTTCACTTTACAGACTCCGGAAAACAAGTTGTCCAAATTTTAAAACGAGTACAAATTTTATTTAATGATCATAACTTTACCCATATAGATTTCATTTAGAAACATAGTATTCTATAACTAAAATAATAACTATAAATGTTTTTTCATTGTAATTTCAAAATGTTTTTTAAGATTTTTTTTTCTGCTACTGGTGAACGTATTAAAATGTTTCGCGAAGAGGGGTGTCGAATTAGTAGTATATACACAAATGCGAAAATTATACTGTGCCAATATATTTTAAATACTTATAAGGTAATAAGTATAAATGTATCACCATTTTTTTTGTAATATTGTTATAATTTGGTTATCATATTTATAAAATCTTATTACATATTGAAGAAACGTTATGTATTTTCATTTTTATGTTATTTATTCGTACATCATTTTCATCCTTGACGAGAAAACTAAAGCTCTCCTTCGAAAACTGATTAGTGTATAAATTTGAACATTTGAAAAAAGATCGTTCTTACATTATAGTATCCCCGATAGCACTTTATCACAGAGAACGAATCCCATAAATTGAAACTGGAGAGAGGTGCATCCCTCTAATCGAATGAACCAATGACAATAAATATCACCGATTCTGACGCATCAGAAAATCGTCGACGCCCTCGAATATTAAACAAAGTCATTGAAATCGCGAAAATTCATCCCCTTTTGGATAAAGTCGTTCGTTTCTCTTGTCATCCACGACGGAAATCAGAGAGAAGAGAGGAAGGAAGCCCAGTTTCCCCGAGTACGTATAGCCTCGTGAGCGACTAAGCGCGCTTCCCTTTCGTTGCGGTCCGTCTTCCCGTAAACTCGATACCCTGACTCATCCAACGGTTCTCCAGCTTTAGGGGAGCGATCCTCTTTTTCCTTTTTTATTTGTTTCTATCTTATGTGCCATCGAAATCTTTCGTCAAACTTTTGTTGAAACATAAACATTTATTTATCTGTTGAATTCTCAATTTAATATGGTGATCGATTATATATATTCCATGAACTATATCGATATGAGAGACCGTTATTTTCAAAACAAAAATTTCTTAAGTAAGTAATGGTCGTTAAAAAGTAACAGTTTACCATCATTTTTTAAATAATCTTTGCGCAGTTGAAGCAAAACATGTGAAATTAACGTATACTGGCCGCATGAAATGCCAAAAAAGTCATAGCTGCATATAAATTAATTGGAACTACGTTTTATGTAATACGTAAAATTTTCATTTTCAAGTAATTAACTTTTACATTTAATTTATCTGAAGTAATAAAATATTGAGGTTGCGGATCTCACTATTAACTCAGAAGCACTCGCACACGCACACGCGCACACACACACACACTCACGTAAACACACGTAAACACTCGCGCGTGTGTGTGTCTGTTCATACGACAGCCTTACATATAAAAGAATAAAAATACGAAGATTGGAAAAAAAATATCTAAAAAAATGCGTCTCCAAAGTCGAGCGCGCGCAAAAAGAACTTCGAGTCTATAACGGAACGAACGAGAGGTTGAATTTCGGGCGTCGATGACGTAACGTTAGTCAAGGCCGCTTCGTCGGTTCGATATATACGCCACCCGTTTGTGTCATTTCGAATTTCCCTCTTGTTCGTACATGGTCATTAGTCTTCGTTTTTAGAGAACGCGAGTAAGTTTTGTTAGACGTTGACTATACGCACACTTTTATACATCGTTATTCATTCTCCCGATTGACTCTTCCCTTTTGTTTGCGTATTTTGCTCGACTTTCTCCTTGTTTATATGCATTATGCTTTGATGCTTTTGATACAGAATATTCTTTGTTCGAACGTGTTAATTTTGATTAGTCGGCGGTAGTTCCAACATACAGACACACAAATAATATTTTTCATGTCGTATCAATTTTTTCAGGAAATTATTATCTATATATTTTGTGTTCCCTTTGTCATTACTTTTTTTTTAAGAAATTATATACCATTTTATGTAATAAACCTCATATGTGTATACTCTAGGGGGGTTATGGCTCATTGATTACCAGCTTGCTTTCAGATTTTTAGAATAGAAATCGTTGGGGCTTAATACGAGGAACCGGATATTAAAAAAATTCGATCAATTTTCGTTTAGTTGATATATTTAACAAAGACCTCTTTAAATGTAACGTATGGTATAAAAAACATTATTTATTTCAACTTTAATAAATTAATATGTATTTATAGTTTTTATTTATCCGTTTTCTTTTATTTGTACATTATTCGGGTAAATTATAACGATCACTTTTTATCCCCCTTGGTCGTATATAATTATGTAGATAAATGCTGTTCACTGTTGAATATACGTATACAAGTTATTAAGGTTCAAATGAATTTAGGGTGAAAAATACACGTAGTTTTCGCTTCGACAACCATTTATCTTCTGTTAATCAATAAATTATATGAATTCACTTTTTAAGCTGACAGATAATTATTAAATATGTTTTAGTTATTCCGCAGATAAGCAGTATGTGTTATATCATATGCTCTATTGTTGATCGCTTTAGCTGTCTCTAATTGATATACTTTTCAAACGTAAATACGAAAAAACCTAGATACAACAATCAAATGCAATTCTTTAACGTGGTGATTATACTGCCTATCGTAAATCATAGAAATGCGATGTGCATATAATATATTTATCGGTCATTTCGTACCAAAACTTAGCTTTAAAAAAAAGAATACTCGTTTTACTCTTTGATCCACTATGATTGGTAGAATTTCCCAGAGTATGGCCTTCAAAAATTATAGGCGTATCGTCCTAGATCTCAAGTTTTGGTCCGGAAAGACTGATAAATATATATTTACAAATATTATTTGTATTTTCTAAAACCAAAGAAGTGAAAAGTAACTTTTAGCAAGAATTCACCCCCTTGGAGTGACTCGTCCCACATAAACGTAGTACTTGTCAATTCCTGAAAATTGGAGAGTACTTTTTCAATAACTAAAATCTTACCGTTTATGTAATTAATTAATTGTAGTACTAGTATCATTGATTTATTTATAACTTTAAACACTTCCTCTGAAAGATAGCTGCAATATAATAAACTTGATTTATTGAATTTATTAAAATGACTATTATTATGTTGATTATATTAAAAACGTACAAATTATTTATATTTATTATTAAGAATCTTATAGTAAAGAGAAATAGAATTTAAAATTTTTCTGCAACATAGTCTGTAATACGATATTTAGATCTTTAAATAATTGAAACATCGGAAATGTAATTGTCACGTGAACTGTAAGAGGAATGAAAATTTTAAGATGTTAGATTGTATAGTTACACGTACATTATTCAATATTATAACGGATCACCTTGAACAAGTTATTACATTACGAGCGAATAATAAAATGCGATTGTCTGATAAGTTTTTCTATCTAACTTATCACTTAATCAAAATGAGTTTTACTATTAATACGCAATTTACTCATCATTATTTCATTAATAAGTCATTTTTTTAAAAATTCTATTTCCTCACCTGCATATACACAAAATAAGTCAATTCGCCCGTTCTATTTTAAGGATATTTTTCTCAAGTTTTATTTTCAAGATATGTTATTCAACTTATCGGCGTCCTAATATTTTCATTTTTTAGAACCAATCAATTCGCGTAAATTATTCGAAATAATATTGACACTGGATATATATTGCCCTTTCTACTTATATAATCAATAACACATACAAATTAAAAAGAATAGGTATATATATATACAAGATAGTATCGACGTATATTTGTACGTATAGAATAATCTATAGTCACGATTCTCACCGAAACAAAATATAAAAAGTAAAGAAAAAGGTCACCGAACCCACACCCTCATCGTATAACGACCGCGAGTAGGAAAAAAAAACTGAGAAAACCTAAGAGAACCCGACGAAAGAGTCAACATAGCTTTTGGCATCGGCTTTCGCGATATCGTTCGAAAAGGATATACACCAAAGGATTGGGGCGTCAAATAAGCAAGGGAACGGAGCTTACAATACCGTTGCGCGCACGCCAACGATACTCATATATATAGCTATTACCAAGGGTCTTGACTTTTCGTTCATCAAGTTCATTGCCGCTTTACGTGCCTCTCACCACTTATGTGCTTTCGCTTTTATACTCGCTTTAGCGTTTTTTTTACTACAAAAGAATTTTACTCTAGTATAAGTTATGAGCGAGGGTCGTATTAACCTTGCTAGTCCATAAATCTGAGAATTAATGAAACTTATTTTCTTAGATCACAGTCGGCGTAATGTATACTCATAATTCGCATTGTTTTTAATGAAGTTGGATATGAGCAATGTATTTGCATTAATCAATATATAAATATGACCATAGGTAAATCTAATTAGCCACTTTTAATTAATTAATGGTTTAAAAAGTATATAGATTATTATTTATATATTAATTATAACGAATTTGTAAATTTAATATACCTTTCTTTAAGAGTAAGTATATATACGAAGATCGACCCATTTAATTTTATATAATTTGAGATTTTATATAATTTGGTTGTCGACTCGTGTAGATAAATAATCAATTATTTTAATTAATCGCCTTACAAGGCAACCACAATATGGGATCATTAGAATTTTCTATAAAAAATAAAAACCCTCATTTTAAGTGACACAAATTCAAATTTAGTTGTTATGCACCGAGAAGCGCAATTTGTTCTTTCCTTGGTCAGAATAATTGTTTTTGGCTGCGTTGGAAAGTGGCGTGTCTCGTGGACTATTAGTCACTTAGGAAGTTTCACATAATGATCTTGATTTGCAATTCACTGTGTGTATGTGTTGTCTTTATCTAATGGTCGGTATCCGTATTTTATGCTGTTTGACGTCAAAAAGTTCTTAAACTGTATCTATACATTGCTCTTATTTGCATATTTGCCAAAAATATTATAAAAATAAGGAATTTAATAAGAATTGGGATGCCTATAATAATTTACCTTTGACACGTATTATTTAAAATTAAATACTTTTTGCTTTTAAGAATTTACAATGTGCAAAATAAATATGTACTGATATTAGAATTCACTTTACATTAAAAAGGAAATTAAAGAGAATATCCTTTATTAATTTTTTACAAACTAATACCTTTCTAGGAGCATCAAAAACGGAGCAAAACGTATATTTATTTCTGGTCTGTAAAACTAAGATATGAAAATCACCCTTATAATTCTTCCCCAAACCACTTTTCTCTTACTTTTCTTTAAATTAATATTTAAATGTATAGTATTATTTCAACTCTTATAAAAATTAAAAAAAATTATTGAAATTATAACATACGAGTTTAAATTAGAAATCATTTTTTATATTCTTTTTTCAAAAATTGTAAAACGTGTTTTCAATAAGTATTGTTAAACTTGTATTTTAGATAGATCACAAAATAAATATTTGATTCCGTTAACTTTGATTGTATTTAACTTGTTGATTATTCATTCAATAAACGATGAAATAAAGTATATTTGTCTACTAAATCCATAGCTAAAATAATTCTACGCAATCAAATGTTAGTTTAAATGTTTAAAACCAATTGCTTATTGTTTTGTTTCTCACTTATACTTTTTGTAAATTGAAAAGCAATACTGCAGACATTTTGGAGAAAAAAATAATAAGATATTTTCAACGCTTAAAAATGTTTTTCAGATGATAAAAAATATACGTTTTACTTACTTTTCAATGCTCTATAACATATATAAGTTTCGAAAAGATTGACAAGGGATACTTTGACAAGTTCTCTTGTAAGTTGTGTAATAAATTCACATGTTTATTAATAAAGTACTACGGATGAATTTTAATTCTAAAGGATTTAAAACGGTTATGTATTTAATGACTAAAGGTCCACCGTCACACTTTATTTTCTCATTCAGCAATATGCTTATTATATCCGACAGCGAGGAATTTGAACTTTTAATTGCGAGCCTTCATTCGACGTATATTCTTCCTGAATGATTTAAGCAATTAAAGCATACTCCTACACATTAACTCTCTTATTACATTAAGACTATAAGAATTAATACATTTTTACTGACTACTAAAATAATCATTCCTTAAATATACATTTATTTATTCTTTCCTTTTATAAGTATTACATATCAGATACCAATGTTAACGTTACAACAATACGTAATCGTATACCTAATAATATTCGATTAAGAATTAATTACTTTAACGACGGAATTCATTAATTTTCTTATTAGGAAAACTTATTGAAAGTCTAATTATTTGACAAGTATCTAAGTATATATATACACTGAGAAAAATTTGCTAGTATAAATTACTATTTTAATGCACGGAGAGAAATTTCATAGTAAAAATTACTGTTTTTTCGAGTAACTAGGGGACATACTTAAATCTATTTGAAATTTCCTAACATTATTAACAATTTTTACTGTTTTAAAAAGTAAAAAATGTATGCATAAGTCATTTGTTTATCAGGTATAATACTTTTTACTGCTTTAAAAAGTAAAAATTGTTAATAATGTTAGGAAATTTCAAATAGATTTAAGTATGTCCCCTAGTTACTCGAAAAAACAGTAATTTTTACTATGAAATTTCTCTCCGTGTGGTCAAAGGAGGACAGACACGATAGAAAAAATTGCTATTATAATAATGGTAAAAATTATCACCATTGAAGAAAAATTACTGTTAATAATGGGAATTTTTATCATTATTGTGGCAATTTTTTTTATTTGTTTATTTAAAGTCGTTTCATTCAAATTATTAGCGACACAAAAATACATAATATAATTACAGTTTACATAGATTGGTTATAATGTACATAGTTTTATTACAGATTATACGTATGCATTATTACAGAATTTAATATTTCGTTTTATTATAAGATTTATATATTAACGTGGATGTATTTATCACATTTATACACTTTTTTGTATTGTTTAATAAATCACTTATAATTGGAACTAAGTTATGTTTATTGCGTTCACTGTTATGTTTTGGACACTTCAATAGCACATGTCGATGTTCACTGGGACTTGACAGATTTCACATGTTGATCGTTTTTTTTTTTAAATATATGTTCGCGAGTAATTGTTGTATGTCCGATTCTGATTCCAGAGATTATTATTTGATTATTATTTGATTATTATTTGATTGTTCATTCTTACACTAGATTTAATTTTTTTAAGTTGAGTTGTATAGGACTCATTGTTCCAAAATAAATTCCCTCCATTTCGTTACTAACTAATACTGTTGGAGTTTTGGTAAAATTTCAGATTGCTTGCTAGCTTGGATAAGTTTTGAGCTTGTTTGATATGAGGCGAGGTATTTTAGATGCATAAATAGTTAGTTTGTTGTTAGGATTATTTACATGGTAGGCTATCTGATTAATGTGTGAGTTCCTGTATTTGTTGTTTATGATGTCACTTATGAACTGCTGTGATTCTACGAGAATTATCGTTTTGATATTAGAGTCTATTTTTTCGATTGTTTGTAGGATTAGTGATTGAAGAGTTGATTATTCACCATACGACTTGGGTATTTAAGTAGTATACTTTCTTTGTTAGGTAGAAGCGTTGCTGCTCCAATGGAGTTTGAATTGGTATACAAAGATGTGTAGATGTGTGTGTAGTCTTAGTGATCTTGGATAAATTTATTGAAGTCGTAATTAACTAGTCCTATTTTATTGTTGGTTGTTAAATTTTCAGCGGATGTCCAAAAGCAGTTTTTATTACATTTGTATGTGATCAACCTTGAAGGACTGATATTGTACTGGTTTAGATGAAGTAAGGCACGTTTGTAAAAAGGGAATACTGTTTTTGTCAATGTGAGATTTCCAGGTTAATTTTTTGACGAAAATAAGACCAAGTATTTTTACTTCGGCGACAGTTTCTATGGTCTCACCATTCATATATACCTAAATGTACTTTATACAGCTCGGATCTCTTTCGATCAAAGGGGATCGTTTGAATTTTTTCGTTGAAAACTTAAATCCTGTTATGTTAACATAAACTAATAATTCATTTATTGTATCTTGCATATTTTGTTCACTGATCTTTAAAATTTTTTCCTTCATGTATAAGGTTACATCGTCGGCAAATATCGTAGTAGAAACTGGACTAGTAATATGTTTTGAGATGTCGTTAATGGCCAAAAGAAAAAGCGTAACGCTAATCACTGATCCTTGTGGGACACCATTTGCAATACAAATGGAGTCAGAATATGTTTTGTTTACGCTGACTTTAATCAGTCTGTGGTTTAGAAAGTTTTTAATAAAAAAATAGAGGTTTTCAGTTATTTTATGGTTTTTTAGAATTTGTAGAATTCTACGTCTCCACGACATATCATACGTCTTTTCCATATCTAAATATACAGTTAGCACATGTTGGTTTTCTGCAAATGCAATATATATTTCGAATTCTAACTCTCTAGTTTTCCTTCGAGTGAGTTCCACCCGTTTTGAGTGAAAACTAAAGCACTCTTAGGCTCGAGTGATACAGTTTCGACTCGAATCGGGTGATTTTTCACTCGAAGGAATTCAGAGAGAAGGTAACAAGACAGTCAGTTGTACTGCAAGTGTTTCGAAAACCACTTTATACTGTATTTAAGATATTATTTGTTTCTAGAAACCACTTTAGTCGCTGATTAATGATTTTTTCTTAGATTTTACACATTCAGCACGTTAATATGATTGGTCTGTAACTATTCTTATCGTATTTGCTTTTACCTGGTTTTTGGATTGGTACAACTATGGCTTCTTATGGCAATTTCTACCATTATTAATAGCAATTTTTATATTTGTTTAAGTATGTCCACTGTTTACCATTAAAATAGTAATTTTTACTAATAAATTTTTCTCAGTGTATAAACTAAAATTAAACGAGGAACAAATATGTTAAGAATTAACTTGTTCAATTACAATAACCAAATATTGTTATTTTAGTAGAAATTACTATGTTGGGCCCAAATTACAGGGACAATGTACCTTTTCCAACTCAAAAATTATGTTTAAAATATTAAATTAAAAATATGAACAAATTTATAAAAATAATTTAATATGTTGGTTATTTAAATAAATCTAGATGTATATATTTATAATAATGTAGCTTTATTAATAAACACAATACACAAGTTCAGTAGATTACAGTAACACGTATTTTGTACATAGAATAATAGGAAAAGGGAAAATGATGTGCACTCTTCAGAGGCTTGTCTCGAACTGGAACTGCCTGTTCGTTCCTTTCGGTCCCTTCTTAGAGGTGCAATAAAATAATATTGCAGGTCGGAAAAACCTTCTCGGTCATATGTACATATATAAAATACATATGTTAAATATGCTGGTCATCGTTGAATCCAACACCCTTCCTCAACGATGATATGCGTATTTATTTTAATCCGCATTTTTGAGCAAAATATTTTAGTTTTATTTTATTCAGTGGCTTGGTAAGCATATCTGCAAGCATTTCTTCAGTGGGACAATATACAAAATCAATAATATTCTGCTCCTTTAAGTCCTTAATAAAATGAAATTTTGTATCTATGTGTTTTGTACGATGTCCGATCTTTTTATTTTCTATTAATTTTAAACAGCTTTGATTATCTTCGTAGATCATAATAGAGTCTTGTTTTATATCTAGAAAGTCGTTTATTAAACGTTGTATCCAAATTCCTTCTTGACATGCTTCTGCTAAGGCGATATATTCAGCTTCTGTCGATGATAGTGCTACGCACGGTTGTTTACGGCATCCCCAGCTGATTGTTGAATTATTGAATTGAAATATATATCCACTGTTCGATTTTCGGTCGTGACGGTTTTCGGCCCAATCTGCATCTGCGTAACCTATTAGTCCTTTTTTCTCTTTATGCTGACCGAGTATAAGTCGGTACTCTATAGTCCTTTTCAGGTAGCGACAAACTCTCTTCGTTTCAGTCCAATCGACTAAGGACGGTTCTTTATTATGTTGGCTTAATATAGTTATACTTGCGGCAATATCAGGTCTAGTATTCACTGCAAGATATAGAAGCGCTCCGATTAACTGTTGATATTTTTCGCTGTTCTCCATTATAGGTGATGCTTGCCTATTTTTTAAGTATCCAATATCCAATGGTATATGGGAAGTTTTTGCATCTTGCAAATTAAATCTTTTTAAAATAGTTTGTATATACTCAGACTGAGTTATACAATAGAAACCTTCTTTATTTCGTATAGCCTGAATTCCTAAGTATTTCTTTAATATACCCAAATCTAAGAGATGGAAATTCCTTTGTAATAAATCTGCTGTATTATCTATATATTTCATTTCTTTTGATGCAATTAATAAATCATCAACATGAATAATAATATAGATGATCTGTTTTTCAAATCTTGAAACATAAAGGCAGGGATCTGTTTCACTTTGTTTAAAATTATGTAGTTTTAAAATATTATCTATTTTTTCATTCCATATTTTTGCTGCCTGCTTTAAGCCGTAGAGTCCCTTTTTTAATTTACAAACCATATTTGAACCTTCGATTATTTTTTCATATCCTTCAGGTTGTTTCATATATAGTCTCTTTTAAATCTCCATTGAGAAATGCTGTCTTGGCGTCGAAATGTTTTACAATTAGATTTTCTTGTCCTGCGATCGTAAGAAAAACTTTAAAAGTTGTTTGCTTTACGACAGGCGCAAAAACTTCATCGTAGTCGACACCATATTTTTGGGAAAATCCTCTGGCTACTAATCTTGCTTTAAATCTGCCTATTTTTCCTTGTGCATCTTTCTTTGTTTTAAAAACCCATTTACAGGTAATAATATTTGTATGTTTTTCTGCCGGTACAATGTCCCAGGTATTATTCTCTAAGAGTGACTGAATTTCTTCGTCCATTGCCTTTTTCCACTCTTCTTTATATGGGCCCGATAATGCTTCTTTTCTGTTTGTGGGATCTTCTTTTAATTGTGCAGCTACTTTTGAAATAGCCATATATCTGTCTGGTGGAACTCCTCGATTCTGTCTGGCTGATCTTCTTGGTTCATTATCTAATTCTTTATTATTTAAAATTCCACAAGCACCGATGTTATCATCAGAACATTCACTGTTATTAACGTCTTTTTCAACACTATTTTCTTTATCATTTTTTAGTGTAAAATCTTGTTCTGCATTTACACTACGAGCGTCATTATATTCGAGAAAAATTACATCTCTACTTATTTTTAATCTGCCTGTTGATTTGTCAATTAATCGAAATGCTTTCGACTCTTCGGAATAGCCAATAAAAGTAAATTTTTCTGCCTTATCATCGAGCTTCTTTCGTTGTTCTTTTGGAATTTGCACATATGCATCACAGCCAAATATGTGCAAATTCGTAACATTTGGCTTCTTTCCATACCAAAGTTCATGTGGAGTCTTATTAACTGCTCTAGTAGGTAATCTATTTAATAAGAAATTCGCTGTATTTACTGCCTCGCCCCAGTATTTTTTGTCCATATTTGCATCTAACAGCATACATCTTGACATCTCGAGAAGGGTTCTATTTCTTCTTTCGGCAACTCCATTTTGCTGAGGTGAATACGCGGCAGTATACTGTAAATTTATGCCCAAAGCTTTTAAATAGTCTTGTAAATTTTTATTCACGTATTCCCTTCCTCGATCTGAGCGAATACATTTTGGAATTTTATTAAATTGAGTTCTTGTCCAATTCACAAACTCCTTTATATATTTTATTGCCTCATCTTTTGTTTTTAATAAATAGATCTTTGTATACCTGGAGTAATCGTCGATTACGGTCATCAGGTACCTTTTGTTACCTGGTGTCTCAGTTTGCATGGGACCACAGATATCTGTATGAACAAGATCGAGAATTGCTTTACTTTTATTTTGGGACTCCTTTGGAAAAGGTTGTCGAGCCATTTTTCCTTTTATGCAGCATTCGCACACTTCACGTCGCCCGCAATCTATTATATTAATTCCTGTAGCTAAACTTTCTTCGGCTAATTTCTTTATAGCGTTTGGGTCTCTGTGTCCGAAACGTCTATGCCATGTGTGCTGGCAGTTTTTACCGTGTGCTTCCTTTATTACTATACAAGCCTTTTCAGTTATTGTTTCCAGTTCATATAAACCTTTCACGTCGGTTCCGAGTCTTGCCACAGCATGAATTTGTTCACTTTTTATGATTTTACAAGTATCGTTGGAAAATTTTAAACTGAATCCTTCCTTGGTGAGTTTCTTCACAGATATTAAATTAGATCCGAAAGATGGAACGTACAACACGTCTTGAACGTTTAAACCTTTTTCTTTTCCATCGACGAGGCACTTTATAACACCCGAGCCCTTTCCTTGAATTTCACTGATTTTATTATTTTCAGCTAACTGCACGTAGCCCTTAACGCTTGAATCGAAATGAGTGAAAAAATTTCTTGAATTTGTCATATGACTCGTTGCCCCTGAATCAATAAACCATTTATTATTATGTATATCCTCTGTGTCTATACTAAAACACGTATGTTCTTTGGCCATAAATAAACATTCATCTGTATTTGGTAAGTTTTCTGCCACTTTATTTGCTTTTTCTTGTTTCCCTTTCCAAGCTTTATATTTAATACAATCTTGTTTAAAATGGCCTTGGCGTTTGCAAAAGAAGCAACTTTTCTTTACTTGTACACTTTTCTTATTGTTATTTTCCGTAGCCTTCATTGCAGTATCATTACTTTGAAAATTATCTCTTACGTCTTTTATTCCTTTTCGTCTTTTATAATCATCAATTAATTTTCCTTTGACGAATTGAGATGTTATATCAACTTCAGGTCTACTCTCTAATGCCGTTACGAGAGTATCGTAAGATTCTGGTAAACTGCCTAATAGAAGAGCTGCAATTAAATTATCAGGCAAATCTTGTCCGAGAGCTGATAGTTTACTGATATTATTTGAAAAATCAGCTATGTGAGTCTCCATATTTCCACCCTCACTTAAAGTTGTTCGACAAATTCTTTTTAACAATAATACTTTACTTGTTAATGTCGATTTTTGGTGGTATTCCTTTAGTGCATCCCAGGCTTCTTTCGCGGTCCCAGCGTTTCTGATGTGTAGCAATTGGTCGTCTTCTACCATAAGACCGATTCTAGCACGTGCTTTATCATTCCTTTTGGTCCACGTAGCTAAATTTGTTGTTTCCGTAATAGCTGGCCTGGCTGCTGTTATCACATCCCATAAGTTTTCGTCAATTAGCATGAGTTCCATTTTGTAACTCCATACCGAATAGTTTTCACCATTTAACTTTTGCATAGAGTAACGAAAAACACCGCTTTCTGACATTTTGCAAAAAATTCACTTAACTTTGAATTATATTGTAACACTGCACTTTAAACGTTTTTGTCTTTTTTAAATAACTGTTCTTTATTCAATGTACAAACTCTACTGGGCCCATAACCTGTTGGTTATTTAAATAAATCTAGATGTATATATTTATAATAATGTAGCTTTATTAATAAACACAATACACAAGTTCAGTAGATTACAGTAACACGTATTTTGTACATAGAATAATAGGAAAAGGGAAAATGATGTGCACTCTTCAGAGGCTTGTCTCGAACTGGAACTGCCTGTTCGTTCCTTTCGGTCCCTTCTTAGAGGTGCAATAAAATAATATTGCAGGTCGGAAAAACCTTCTCGGTCATATGTACATATATAAAATACATATGTTAAATATGCTGGTCATCGTTGAATCCAACATAATACATAACGGATAGTTTAACGTTGCTTCTCTTCAAAAAAAATTAATTTTTTTTTTAATTAATTTTAAGTAAAAAAGATTTGGTCGGTAATTTAACAACACTATTTCCGAGACAAAAATTATAATCATATTAGCAATTTAAATTTAAATCTAAAAAGATTCATACACAATGCTTGAAACAAATACAAGAGCTTGACGTTGTTAAATTTTTCAAAATAATAACAAACTTTACATTAAAATACAACTTTTTTAAGGTCTGACGTCCCGTTAAACATTCATTAACAAATGGATTTATTCTTATGGTTTCAGATAACAGACGTTCACAACAACCAATAAACGAGAATAATACAGCTGTTTTTTGTTACATCAATGGTTCCAGAATCGTCACTCAATTATATAATTATCAAACAATCCACTTTGGCGCTGAGAAAATTAAAGTAGATCTATGCACTCATTTAGTGTTTGGAGCAGTAGAGGTGACCCGTAATGGCGAACTGAGACTTATCAGTAAAGACTTCGGAGAACGGCAAACAGGTAAACAATTTATGTTATTTTTTAGTTTATTTAAAAAAAATGTTTTACACATATCACAAAGTCATAGAATATATTATTTTTATTTACAATTCCAGGACAACATATATCGATACACGATTTCGTAAATCTTAAAAATCTCAAGAGCAGTTTGAAAGTAATTATCTCTATAAGTGGTGATCCATCACATTTCTCAAATGTAGCCAGAAATCATCGTCAAAGTTTCACTAACAATATTGAAACATTCATGAGGTAAAATTTAGTCATAAAATTACGAAGCATTAAGTAGTGATTTATTATTTACTTCATATTGCTAGGAAATGATTATTAAATATAGTCTATATTGATTGGTAATATAGTGAAACCCCTTTTTCACTGTGAACGCTCATTTAATGGAATAAGAATAAATTTCTTATTGTTTTTACCTTCGAAACAATTTTTCCAAAGGTATCTATCATTTTCCTAATTTCGAATACAAATTTGCCAAAAATATTTTGAATGTCTTTTGAATCACTTGTGCAATTTTGTTTTACTTACTTAATTTAAGCTAATTGTAAGGTTTAATTTTATAAGGTTAAAAATACCTTATAAATGTCGTGAAACAGCTGATTTAATTCCAATTAATGGGCGGAAACAATGAAAAAAAAAAACGTTTTATCGCAAACTGGAAAAATTTGGACTATAAATATAAAACTTATGCTAAATGAATAACTAACTAAGATATTGTCTAACAGGGATTACAATCTCGACGGGGTAAATATTAATTGGCAGTACCCGAGTCGTCGCGGTGGATTACTGGAAGACAAAGAAAACTTTGTTTTATTATTAAGAGTAAATATTTTGAAAAATATAATTTAAAGAAGTTTAATGTAAAAAACTAATAAAAAAATTATATATTATAATTATCAATATTACAGGATTTAAGAAGGGATTTAAGAACTAAAGCGAAATTGTTAACCGTCGTATTACCTCCGCACGAGAAGAGCTTAAGGGATGGTTACGAATACCAACAAGACATTGCAGCTGACCTGGTTGATTACTGGTTCATCATGGCAGTCGAGTACTACAACCAATTGTATCCACAAATTGGTCCAAATGCCCCCATTCGGTTCCGTGACAACATGGGCGTGGTAATTATTTATCCACGCACATTGCAAAATATAAATATATCTGAACACGATTATTCGAACACAACGTAAAATACACTGTTTTGTTTATTAATTTCAGAAAAAGACAATAGAAGATTTTGTAAGTGTATTCCATAACGTTTCGTACAAACTTGTACTAGTGGTTCCGTTCTATGGAAGAACTTATCAGCTTAAAAATCCGCTAAGCATTGGTGACAGTCCGATGAACAAAGCTAAAGTAACTGTACATTCAGAAAGTGCCCTATTGACTTATCACGATGTACGTTTGCATTTCCAATTTCACACGTTCTTAATTATCATTCGTATTGAATTTAATAATTTTTGTCGTTTTAACAGACTTGTCAAAAAATGAACACGGAAATTTGGAATAGAGGATGGGACTCGTTGAGTGAAACTCCTTATCTCGTCAAGGATTCGTTGGTGATTGTTTATGAAGATCCACAATCTATTATTGCAAAGGTAATAATAACATCTGGAAAAATTTACGGAACATTATCAAAATTCGTGAAATCAATATGTTTCTACAAATATTCGAATAAAAAATAAATCGATTAATTTTATAAAATAGATAGATTTATAAAAGTATATGACAATGTTAATAAAAACCTTTGATTGCTAAAAATAATGTATAACCGATTAATACATAGCATTCGCAACGAAAAGTTTAACTCGTATTAATTAATAATAAAAATGTAACCTACATTAGAGACATACATTATTGTATTACAGACTTCCTTGGCATTGAGAAGCGGACTTGGTGGTGTAATGGCATACAGCTTGGACATGGACGATTTTGTTGGTGACTGCAGTTTGAATAATCGGCAAAGCACCTTCGAAAATACGGGTTACAACAACAGATTCGTTCGACAATATCCACTGCTGCAAGCCATGTTCGAAACGGTTGAGCGTGGTCCAAATTCAGCAGGTCTTCGATCAAGTTCATTAGCCCTTGTTTTCTTTGCCACAAGCGCAATATTATTAAGACTCTTTGGTTAATCACAACAACAACAAGAAAACACACACACACACCCACACCCACACAAAGATATACACATGTACACGCTAGATTTCTCGTACCTGCGGTCACGTTTCAGAATCGAGAAATCTAGCATAAACAAAGTGAATAAGTCATACTTTCTGCGTACTATAAAATTGGACTATCAATCACGTAGAGATCGCGACTCTCATTTACGAATGATTATTGCATATACACGTATTTGTTAATATTAATATGCGTTGATAGTAAACAATTACTTAGGTATTACGTATGTAGCCTTCACGATCTTTGTTGCGATCAATTTCATCATCGTTTTAAAGTCCATTGGTGTATTGAAAATCGTCGTAATATTTTTCTAATATTATTTTATATACATACATAATAATCTGGTATACTCACGTTTTTTATTTAGTAGCGAATTTAAATTGTCTTAACCGAGTGAAATTTTACAGTTTGATTATAAATATTGCAGTACAAAAACATGATTAAATGTAATTTATAAGGTGTAGTTACTAGATTGTTAATATGAGTCTATAAGATTGACACTTTATCGAAAAAAAAAAATTGCACTAATCGAGAAGACTTGTAAAAACTTTATATAAAAATTAAGGAGAGATTAAAGTATCACGAAAAAAAATCACAATCAGCATAAATCTATATTTATATATACATATGTATATATATATGCGCTATTATTCTATCATTGATTTTCATAATGCAAGAATGACTGGCTTTAATCATTGATTCTAATTGCATTAACAACTAATGCAAAATAACATGATAATGTAATTAACAAAGTAATAGTAACAAGAGAGATTTTATTTTCTACTGGAATTTTCATAAATCCTCACTAATACTAACTTATCAGCACAGTGTGAGAACCAAATTGACGTGCACATAAACTGAATAATGTTACCTTGCATGCTTTTAAACAAATGCTTAAACTAATATTGCGCATATAGTACTTCTCGATGTTAAAATCTATGTGCACTATATAATATATTTACATATTTTTATCGAACACGAGTAAAACTCGTAAATATTGAAACACAAAGAAATTAATATATGTATACATTTATTTATATAAAAATAACACTACAAACTGTACACTATTACATGAGTATTTTACACAACACATTCAACACTTTGACACTACAATGATATGACAATGAGGTAAGTACATATTGCACATATACACCATTAATATACATTAACACTTGCTCGTTGATACACTACCGCGCGCACATCCACACTTCTACTTACACACACATGCACACTCACACGCACGCACGCACATATCCACACACCCACACACGTACACGCACAACCAGTCGCCAATCCACACTCACTCACGCGCGCACGCACACCCATCCATCCACTCACACTCACGTACTCCAGAAACTTATAAACTTTTGGTAACGACGAGATTAGAATAAAATAATATAGAAAATTTGTATACAAGTTATAAGGATAAATCTAAATTATTTGAAGAAAAGTAATAAAACATTTATACACAGTTTCAGTATAATATGATTTAGACAAACATATAATAGAATAAATAATTAAAAATAATCTTTATACTTCAGGTACAAATATTTAATATTTTGCATAGAACTGATCTATATACACTAATAAAGTAAATTTTATATTTATAAAGAAAAAAAATAATATTTTTGTAATCGTAAAGCTTCTATTTGGGATTTATTTCTTCTATATAATATTATCTTCCAACGAATCAGTTGAAGTAACTCTACGACATAAGACACAAATTTTCGCATCAAGCTTACTTGCAGTACAAATTACACATATAATCAAAAATAACCTGAGCTCTTAAAGCGTAACATTGAAATCGCAAAAGCCTTATCTTATTAATGTGAAGAAACATCGTTAACACACAACGCTACAATTTATTACAATTTTACAAGTTAAATACATTTTGTAATAAATCTTCTATATAATATTATCTTCCAACGAATCAGTTGAAGTAACTCTACGACATAAGACACAAATTTTCGCATCAAGCTTACTTGCAGTACAAATTACACATATAATCAAAAATAACCTGAGCTCTTAAAGCGTAACATTGAAATCGCAAAAGCCTTATTAATGTTGAAGAAACATCGTTAACACACAAAGCTACAATTTATTACAATTTTACAAGTTAAATACATTTTGTAATAAAATTAAGACAACATCATTTTAATCTTTAAGTCCCTGAAACACTTATCAAATTTTATTATTATTTGTAAAAAAATAACATTAAAACTATTTTTAAACGATACAGAAGACAAAGGTAAAAGTAAATTAGTATTTAACTTAACTTTACTACTATACTTGTAGGTGCTTGTAGTTCATGGAATACTTCACACTTATAACGATATATAACATTTCACAAAAATTATAAATTCTATTACACCTACACTAATCACATGCAAAGTATTTCATATAAACACATTGATTATTTATATATTTACAAAAAAAAACAAAAAAAATATTAAAGCAATTGTACATTTATACAAACTCAAGCGTAGTTATGTGCTTGATCAAATGCTGACAATTCTTATTGATGCGCAGCAAATACGCATTACTCAAACAAGTAAAAATATTGTGCTGATTCATGTAATAAATATATGAATAATCTTTTAAAGACGTAAATACTTACAATTACATTTGCATTCGGACACAATCAGACATAACTTGTACTCAATGTACATGTATTAATACCACTTGTTCACTGCGTGCGGATACATGAATTCATAAGATTATACTTGTAAACGAACCCACACACTTATTACTAAACAAACACGGATTTCCATGGTAGCATTAAAAAAAATACTAAAAGTTCCAACACACACACACAAACCCGAGCATACATGCACACGAAATACAAGACACAGAGTACAATACAAGAAATATAATACTCAAACTACAAAACACAAAATGCAGTACTTAAACTACACTACATGAAATATAATAGACGAAATGCAAAAAACAAACAGCAATATGTGCACTACAATATTCCAACTGCAATATGAACAATAAAATAGGTATCTATAATACAGTACACAATGTGTAATAATATACTTAATACAATCATCAACCTACAATACAGAAAATGCAGTACTCAACAACAAAACATGAAATACATATAAGAAAATCTGCATATAATCCACTACACAATTTACAATACTCACAATACAATAAATGAAATACAATGCACAAACTACAAATTTATGCAACTCAGTACACAAACTATAATACATGACACATAATAACAAACTACAATACATGAAACACACTACACAAACAACAATACATGAAACACACAATACAAACTACAACATATACAACTCAGTACACAACCTACAATACATAAAACAAAGAGCAAAACACTACAATACATAAACACCCTACAAAAACTACAATACATGAAACACACTACACAAAATACAATACATGAAACACTACAGAAACTGCAATACATGAAACTTAAGGCAAAAAATCTACAATGCATCAAACAAAGATTACAAACTAGAATACACGTAACACAGTACGCAAACTACAAAACATGTAACGCAGTGCAAAAAATAAGAATACATGAAACACACTACACAAATTACAATACATGCAGCACTGTACACGAAATACAATGCATAAACAATGTACGCAAACTAGAATGCACGTAACACATTACACGAAACGCAATTCATAAAACATTGTACACAATCATGAATACTCAAACATAGTACACGGAATACAATGCATGAAACGCACTACACAAACTACAATTCATGAAACACAATGCAAAAACTACAATACATGAAACACACTACACAAAGTAGAATACACATATCACAGTACACAAAACACAATTCATAGAATATAGTACACAAACTTAAATACTCAATTACAGTATACGAAATACAATATATGAAACACACTACACCAACTACAATATATGCAACACAGTACACAAAATACAGTGCAGGAAACAAAGTACACAAATTAGAATACACGAAAGACAGTACACAAACTACAATACCTGAAACACAGAGCAAAAAATACAGTACATTAAACACACTATACAAATTACAATACATGCAGCACTGTACACGAAATACAGTGCATAAAACAATGTACACAAACTAGAATACTCGAAACACAGTACACGAAACGCAATTCATAAAACATTGTACACAATCTTGAATACTCAAACATAGTACACGGAATACAATGCATGAAATGCACTACACAAACTACAATACATGCAAATCAGTACACAACTACAATTACAAAACACAATTCATAGAATATAGTACACAAACTTAAATACTCAATTACAGTATACGAAATACAATATATGAAACACACTACACCAACTACAGTACATGCAACACAGTACACAAAATACAATGCAGGAAACAAAGTGCACAAATTAGAATACACGAAAGACAGTACACAAACTACAATACCTGAAACACAGAGCAAAAAATACAGTACATGAAACACACTATACAAATTACAATACATGCAGCACTGTACACGAAATACAGTGCATAATACAATGTACACAAACTAGAATACTCGAAACACAGTACACGAAACGCAATTCATAAAACATTGTACACAATCTTGAATACTCAAACATAGTACACGGAATACAATGCATGAAACGCACTACACAAACTACAATACATGCAAATCAGTACACAAACTACAATTCATGAAACACAATGCAAAAACTACAATACATGAAATACACTACACAAACTACAATACATGAAACTCATTGCAAAAAATTACAATGCATGAAACAAAGTATTCAAGCTAGAATACACGAAACACAGTACATAAACTACAATATATGAAACGAAGTGCAATATATTACAGTACATGAAACACACTACACAAACTAGGATGCACATATCACAGTACACAAAACACAATTCATAGATTATAGTACACAAACTTGAATACTCAATCACAGTACACGAAATACAATGTATGAAATACACTACACAAACTACAATACATGCAACACAGTACACGAAATGCAATGCATGAAACAAAGTGCACAAATTAGAATACTTAAAACACAGTACACAAACTACAAAACCTGCAACACAGTGCGAAAATTATATTACACGCAACTCAGTACACGAAATACCATGCATGAAGCAAATTACAGAAACACACATACACGAAACACTGTAAACAAACTTAACAATTACATAAAATATACATAATACAATTTATAACAAGCAAAACAATATATCATCCATATAATCCAATACACAAAATGTAACCCTACGTTACACACAGTAAACAAATAAGAATACACAAAGGGAACTCCACAACTACATACACAATACAAAGTATAAAATGCAAAATAACATATTATTCACATAATCCAATACACAAAATACAACACTCACAATACAATACACGAAATATACTACACAAATTACAACATTAAATTACACACAGTACACAAACTATACTTCACAATATACGTAAACAAATATATTACCTCACATTACAATACACGAAATACACGACACAAATTGCAACAAAACATTACATACAGTACACGAATAATAGTATACAAACTAAACTTCATAACATACAATCACGAAAGTAATTAACAAATGTATGTTATTATAAAAACAATATACATGACATAAAATTTAAATGCAAAACAACATATTATTCACAATATCGAATACACGAAATACATTACACACAATGTTACACGCGGAATATAAACACATAATACAATTGATAAAATACATTACATAACATTATAATATATATATACACAATATAACACACACACACACACACACACACACACACACACACAATACAATTCACAACGTTGAATACACACAATACAACCGATAATATTCTGTATACAATATGCAACATGCATTACATAAACTATTTTACACGAAATTTATTAAGCACAATACAATAACAACAAAAAACAATACTCAAAATACAATACACAAGCTACCGCATATATACATAAACTAGACCGCGTAACTTACAACCAAGAAACAGTAATAAAAGTTGATATATAAAATACAGTACAGAAAATACAATTCGCAATAAAGGAAAACACAAAGTACATTTCACTACATGTAAAACATATACACAAAATACTATACACAAGAAACAATACACAAAAACACTGTGCATAATTCATTATTCATAATAGATTGCATACATGTTATTCAATACATACAACACAATACACCATCTTTATTACACAAAATACACTGTACGATATACAACACATAACGAAAAAAATATAAAGAAAAATACACAAAATACACTGTACAGAAAATACAATTCTCACATAAAGTACGTACAATACACAAAATAGGATACATTTCACAAAACATGTTCGCATACAATAAATACGTATAAGATGAATAAATTCACAATTTCAGTCACAAATTGAGAACAATTATTCATTTATGTTCACACATCAAAAGGCGCGATAGCGCCTGACACAAGTATAGCGCGAGAGCCATTATAGACAGCTAATTTAACCCCTCAGATTTTTTATTAATTACAATTAAGTAAAAAATGTAAACATGCACACGACTCCACATGTAAGTTACACAGATACAAGCTGACACGCAAATACCCACTCAAGTACAATTACACGAACAATATAAAAAAATTACATTTATTTACGAGGATTGCTTAATTATAATATATTGAAAACGTGAGTATAATAATTGTTTATACATTCACAATTTACATGGAATACAAAGCAACGTATACAATATATACAGTTGCAATTCCCCATACTGAAATATTTATAGAGACCAAATATTCAACATTAATTTTGCCACATTTTGCAAATTCAAAGCAGCTACATGAAAAAAAAATTAAATCCTAAATGCAGTATATTTTAAGTACACCAAACAGTTCAATTGTTTAAATTTTTTTATCTAAAATATATTCGTTTACAAGGATTTATTTTAATTCCATTATAAAAACCCACAATACCTGTGAACCTATTTCCACACACGCAAAGGTACCCAAAAGCACATTTCGAACACCCGCGCGCGCGGACTCGCACAGATACACACACGCAAACACACACTCTCACACACATGTTAGTATATATACATACATACACATGCTACACCTACACATACACTCGTATACGAATTCTGAATACGCAATTACAAAGGATTCGTTTAAAATATTGATAACTGCCAAAAAATTATACGCATTAATTTACATAAACACAAAACTATAATACTCTTTCATCAAATTAATTAATAACACACATAATCACACTTTTCCATTTACACATACAAGCTATGCAAACACATACAATTAATCATAGTTAATTACGTTATTTTTACAAAAAAAAAAATTAAAAGCGTGCATTGGATCATAATCTTCCTATTACTTGTAACAATTGCTGTATAATATAAATAACAAAATTTCGTATCTACAAATAACTATTGCGACTGCAGCGTATTTGAAATAATTTTACTGATATACTTGAAGTAAAGGTTACATTTGTTTTAACCAACATGATTTTAAATCAATTTCAACAATTTGAAAGAAACCGGATGTGTAACGTACGTGGATCTTCCAATTTTCGGTCAGTAAAAATAGTGTAATAATATTTTACTGCTGAAAACAATGTTTATTAATGAAAATTCTGCTGAATTGATGCTTCAAACTGCAAATATCAACCTATTTCAAAATTACACCTGTAATTGGGTAAATAAACAATACTACGAATATTGATTGTAAAAACTGTACCATATAATTTTCATTAATGAATTCCATTTATTTATAAATTATTGATATTATAAAGAACATAAGAAGTAATCATTGTGGTTACATCCTATACGTAAAGAAGAATAGAAATGTATTGCCGACACCTTTATACAATGTGATAAATATGGTGAATTTGGCTTTCTTGCATTCCATTGCATCACACCGGCTTAACGTTGCCTTATGGTTAGTTTTTTGGTATTCAATCTCGCATTGCGGAACGATTATAAAAAGTAAGATAAAATACCTGTACCTACGCGTTGCGTTGTTCTAAATAACGTACACATATTCTTTGATTGTATTTGTATATCTCTTTCTATTCTACCTCCCTCTCTCTCTCTCTCTCTCTTTCTCTCTCTCTCTCTCTTACTCTATCTCTTTGATTTTTTTTCTTATTTATTCCATTTTTTGTTCTTTTTTGTGTTTCCTCTCGTGTTTTTAATATATCCTGGTTACATCCAGAGTCTTTTGCATTCTCAAAACACAATACGAAATAAGAGGTAATATCAGTTTCATTATCTGTATTTATAAAAAATAATTATAATAATTATTTCGCTTACGTTATACTTAGATACAGATACTTACACAGATATATCAACCAATTTTATCTTTTATTTTTGTATATTTAACCATGCAAAGTTCCTAAAAGAAACATTTGCAATCGATTAGATAAAAACTACACACAGCAAAATCATACATATATATAGTAGATAATTTATTAATATTTTGTAACGATATAAATAAAGTCACGTGTAAGTTTTCAAAGGAATTAATAAATGAGCACGAGAGCCTTAAAAACTTATGCAATGTCAGTGTAGTACTCGAATGTATCATGTATATTAAAATTATAAAAGGTATTCGAAAAGTATTGTGAATATTCATGTATATTTAACTAAATAAACCAAAATAAAAATAAAAATATTTTGTTGTTATTATTATTTAAGTGTCTGCACCCTTAAACACATATACTTAGATGACTAAAACAATTATGCAAGATGAAAAATTGGTTACAGGTGACAATAATTTAAGAGATCTAACGTATTGAAATTACTAAACTAAACAATTTTTAAAAATGTACACATGAATTTCGTATGTAAATACCCAAAATTTATGGAAAATATAATTTGCACTTCATTTTAGATATTTTAATGATCAATCTAAGAAGTTTATTATAAACAACCGAAACAACCGTATATTTATCTATAGAATTAAAAAAAAAAAGACAGGATAAGACTATTGATAAGATGAAAAAGGTGCATGATAAATGATATAGAAGTGCTGAGCTTTTCCTTATTTATTTGAACTTTCGCGCTTAATTCGACAACCAAGTAGCATTTTATCGATGTGTTTATGAACGTTCCGTATAGCTCCTAACCAAGAAGATCTTTAATATAGGATGACATTCGAATTTTACAACAAACATGTCGTACTTTAATAAGCATAATCTCTACGATTCTTTACCTTTTTGGCAAAATGGACCGGCACCAGGTTCGTTTTACAAATTTCCTGGAAACTTGTCAAATATTGCAGGATCCGGCGTTCAACGAACACAGTAAGTTTTCCATTTATAGTCTAAATTTCTGCTCGACTATTCGCTTTCAATTCGTCTTTATTAATTTACAAATTTATTAACTTCTTGTTGTATAAATTAGTAATCAATAAATTAATAAATTTCTTAAAGAATTATTTAAGCGTAATTACAGTCTTTATTAGCAATTATTAACAATAGAAAAGGAAATTATTCTACTTAACCTAAAAATAATTTTTATAATTTTGTATAATATGAATTTTGCAGAACTCCAATAGTGACTGGTACATCGGTAATAGGTTTACAATTTAAAAATGGTATTGTCATTGCCGCAGATACTTTGGGTTCATACGGTTCACTTGCCAAATACAGGAATTGTGAACGTGTTATAAAAGTTAATGACAATATTATTCTTGGAGCTGGTGGAGATTTCGCTGATTTTCAGTACCTTAAAAGTATTATCAACCAAAAAATGTATGTACATTAACCTAATCAGGTTTTTTATACATTACCTCAACAATATTAAAATTAAATTTTTAAGATATTAATTTGAATGAATTTAAAATGACTCTTTGACTTTGGAAGATCAATAAATTTATTTATCTTATATATACGACTACTAACATATATAATTATTTAACACACATTTTTTAAGATTTAAGTAAAATAAAAAATTAATTAATCATTTCAGTAGGCTTTAGAAAAGTTCACATTCATTTATTAAATAAAGTATTTTTATATCCTTTTAGTCTTGATGAGCAGTGTCTCGATGATGGATTTACATTAAAACCTAAATCTCTTCATTGCTGGTTAACGAGAGTGATGTACAACAAAAGATCAAGTTTTGATCCTTTATGGAATAATTTCATTATTGGTGGCATTGAGGACGATAATTTGTAAATTACTAATATTATTTATTATTAACTTTCTTTTAATAATGTATTATTTAATAATTTATAAATGTAGATTTTTAGGTACTGTAGATAAATTAGGAACTGCATTTCTTGATCCTGTGATTGCAACTGGATATGGAGCATATATGGCAAGTCCCCTTCTAAACAAAGCTTATGAAGAAAATAAAGAAATGAGTGAGGAGCAAGCAGTAGATCTAATTTACAAAGTCATGCAAGTTTTGTTCTATAGGGATGCAAGATCTTTTCCTAAGGTATTTATTATAAAACTATTTTTCACTCAATTGTATTAATAATAATAGACCATAAACATTTAATTTTATATTTTACTTTTGCAGTATAATCTGGGAATAATTACGAAAGAAAAAGGAATTGAAATGAAAGGTCCAATTACCATTGATCATAACTGGGAAGTTTCTTTACTAACTAACGAATAATATTTAAGAAAAATTATTGATTGAAAGCTATTAATTTGTTTTAATTGCAAAAATGCAATTATAACTTTATAAAATAAACATTTTTTTAAATATTTAATAAAGAAACAAATAATTATTTTGTACTTAAAATTTATTTATAATTTCTTTAATTTGGCCTAGTTAATATATCACAACCGTTGTCAGTAATCAATATTGTATGCTCAATCTGTGCTGTTCTAGCATTATCCATAGTAATTGCTGTCCAACCATCTTCTAAAATTACTACTTCTTCCCTTCCTTGCGTTAATATTGGTTCAATAGTAAAAGTCATTCCTGATTGCATGGTACCCTCAAAATCATTAGCTATATAATAATAAATAATTAAAATACGAATCATACAAGATTTTATGTAAAGTGTTTAAAAATATACCAAAGTGATAAATGTCTGGTGGTCCATGAAAGTAACTTCCAATACCATGACCACCAAAGGATGGTAATATAGTAAAACCATGTTTCTTTGCTGTTTCTTCAATAATATTTCCTGAGCAAATAAAAAAATGTTATATTTATTAATACATTTTATTCTTTTATGATTTACAGGGACCAGACACTGTTTTGTCTGTAAAATTCATTAAAATTCAAATCAAAATCAAAATTTTAATTAAAACTTTAATTCATTTAACACAGAGTATGTTAAATGTACATAAATTAGGATTTTGTTTTTGTAAACATTTTGAATTTTGGTTAGAAAAATTGACAACATAGAGCCATCAGAATCCTTGGTTCAGAAAGGATCCAAAATCAGAGCTCATATTCTGACGTAATTTTTAAGTTTTCATTGATTAAGGCTAAAATTTTGAGGAAAGCTTCATTAAATTAATTGTTAAAAAGTAAGTGAAACAGAATTATAAAAATTTTTAGCTTAATTTTTGCTATAGTATTGTTTTAAACAACACTGATTTTGAGTCCTTTGCTGAACCAATCTATTTCTAATTTATTTTATGAAATCTATTTTGTCAATTTTTCTAATAAAAACTTCAAAATGTACACAAAATAATATCTTAATTTATGTAATAATAGCATATATTCTGTATTATAGTAAACTTAATTTTTAATTAAAATTTTTGTTTTTTAAGAATTTTATATTTAAAACTGTGTTGGGTTCCCTTAAATAAATAATTGTTTGTTACCTATATTACAAAATTTTTCATTTGGTTTACAAATATCAATTGCTTTCTTTAAGCACAATTCTGCTATATAAATTAACTGTTTGCCTTCATTATCAACATTTCCTATTTCATACATTTCAGAACAATCACCATGGTAACCATTTAAATATACCTTTAAATTAAAGAATTAAATTATAGTTATTTTATTTATTATATTTTCTAATGTAAATGTATAACTTATTATTTAAAATCTATTTCTTACAGTAACATCAATGTTTAAAGTATCTCCATCCTGCAGAGGACGATCATCTGGAATACCATGACATGCTACATTATTAATACTAGTACAAATAGATTTTGGAAATCCTTGATAATTTAATGGACTTGGATATGCTCCATTATTTATTATCATTTCATGAATTTTTTCATCCAGAAAATCAGTAGTAACGCCAGGCTAAAGATGAGAAAAGTTTCATTTTATGTTAAATTCTAAGAAAATAGTAAACATTGATGTGATTCTTACTTTGACAGCTGGTCGTATTTCTTTCAAAATCTTTTTAGCTAGAAGGCAACTGTGTATCATGCACTCTATTTGATTTTTATCTTTAATCTCTGGTTCTTTAGGGGGTTCTTGTGCAATTCCAGTAATAGCATACCCTGGTTTTGGAATATACGAGGGAACTGTTCTTCTTGCAGATACATTGCCTGGTTCAATAATTTCATATTTACCAAAAGAGTGGGATTTATTATAAACTGCATTCTTGTAAAGGAAAAACAAAATTTGTAATTACAATAATTTATCAATATTAAAATATAACAGCTTTATAAGTACCTCAGATTTATCTTTGAAAAAGTTTTTGAAGAATTGTCTAACAAATGTTTTAGAAACACTATTTCTTGATATCATTATAAGACTTCTAACTTAAACAATTACACTAACGTAATAACTTATATTATAAGTAGTGTCGCGCAAAAAATACGAGATTCCATTGTTGTTATTTTTATAACTTCAAAATTTTACTTCTGCTTTAGGTACTTATGTCGACTGTCGTGCACCTACATTCACTTATATACACACACAAAAATCCACTATTCACCACACATGTAGCACACACAATCACAAATCACAATCGCAATTCCAGTTTCTAATTCCCATACCAGCAACTACGAACAATACCAAAAATTATAACAGTTAACGACAAAAAATGAAAAAAAATATTTTTATAAATTATATATTTTAGCAACTTACGTGAACCTTGAATCCAAAATTATAAAATGACCGAATTTATTTTAGAATATCAGTAATAATAATAAGAAGTTTTAAAGGCATCCAAAAACGTTCCGTAAACGCGCGGCGCGCAGGCGTGAAAGGTGTCTGCAGAGGCGCTCGTTTCCTTTTCCGTTGTCCGCCTGACCAAGGTTTGTTGTTGAATTTTTACAATCGCCGGAAAATCCATTTTTCGTACAATAATCCTTTTTTCGACCTGAAAAATATTATGATGATAATTATTTAAAAAAGGCAACGGTGCCGTTTATGTCAATATCCTCACTAATTATTGAAACGGCAAATTTTATTTTTCAGAAAACAAGATGGTGCAACGTCTAACCTACCGACGACGTCTGTCGTATAACACAAAAAGTAACAGAAGACGAATGTAAGCCTAATATTATCATAATTTCTAATTGTTTATACAAATTAACTAACCTATTGTTTTGTTTTAATTTACTCTTTTAAGAATGGATTCGTATATACTTTTTTCGAATTGATTATTTTTTTTAGAGGTTATGTTTTGATTGACACTTTAATATGTATAACACGTGTAGTTTTTATGGATTTTAAAAAATTATTATTTGATTTATTACCTAATAACAAATTCATAAGTAAACATGAACTTAAAAGTAAACTTTACAGTTAAAAATACTGTTATTAGAACTTTAAATTTGAAGAGTCTAAGTCTTGAACTACAAACTCAACTGAGTTTAAGTTATTCTTTATAAACATTTCTAAAAAGTAATATATTTTGAATGTATTTCTATTAGCTATAATTACTTTTGAAAATTATCTTTTTAAAGAATTATAATTAACTAATATTTATATAATTATTTCACAGAGTTCGTACTCCTGGAGGTAAACTTGTTTATCAATACCTCAAAAAACCGAAGAAGATCCCCAGATGTGGTCAGTGTAAAGACAAACTTAGGGGTATCCAGCCAGCAAGGCCCATGGAGCGCTCCCGTATGTGCCGCAGAAAGAAGACTGTCAAACGTGTATACGGAGGTGTTATGTGCCACAAATGTGTTAAAGAAAGGTAATTACTTATAGTATTGGTTTTTATTTTAATAATGTTTATGAATACATATTTTGCCAAAACAAAATATTGATAATGCTTTATCATTTATTACAAGAATTAAACCAATTCACAAATTGAGAAAATAATATACCAACTTTAATAATTAATTACCTATTATTCATAAAAAATTTTAAATAATAATTAAAAATTTTATATACAGAATATTTGTTACTTTAGAAATATGAATCAGTAATTAATAAATGAATCTATGTAATTATTCTTAACTGTATTAAGAACAGGTTAAATTTTAACAGTTAAAATGTTATTTTAAAATAAAAAGATTGTTTTTGATAAGTATTTATAATTGTAAAATATATTACTATTGTAGATAGTTAATATTTATGTATAAATAATTTTTTAGAATCAGAATACGAGAATAATTTTAAAAAAATGTTAAACTAATTTGCATAAATATTTTAAGAGAATTTATCATAATCAACGAACAACATTAAAAATCTTTAGTAAAAGATTAACTTATTTTATTCTATTAAATTTTATTTTATTAAAACGTTCCAATTTTGAAAAAAAAAAGTTTTTAATGTATGAATCTTTTTTAATAAAACTATTAATAAAATAATTGATGAATAATTATTAATTTTGGCAAAATTTTTCAATTAATAAATTTAGAATCTTATTGAATAAAATTGAAGATTTTATATGTTGAAGACTGTTTATAAATTTTACAATATTTTTATTAGTAGTTAATTTTAGGTTCTTCTTTATTCTTAATAATATTAATATAACATTAATATAGATTAATTTATTGATAAAAATCATTAATTTATAAAAGTATTAAAAATTTTAAGTATTAATTTTAAAGTTTTCTAAATTTTAACATAAATCTTATATTTTAGGATTGTTCGAGCTTTTCTAATTGAGGAACAGAAGATCGTCATTAAAGTTATGAGAGCGCAACAAGCATCTGTAAAAACGAAAAAAGCAGAGAAGTAATTTACAAAACCTTTTATTTGTAAACCATAAATAAAAAACTAAAAAATCATTTCATGTATTTTTTATTTCAATTATAAAAATAACATAGTTGCTAATTTACAGACATTTGTACATTTTCTAAATTAAAACACAAAATACTTAAAAATTTTAAGGGCTAATCATGAACTAAATAAATCAATATTATTTTATATAATTTGTGTATATTTTTACTTATGGAAAAAACTTGAAAAATAATATTTAACTTTTCTTATATAATTATTCATTTTATCTTTATTTACATTTTAACTATAATCTATAATTTTTATTACAAATTTAAATATTTCATAAACTCAATTTTACATATTGAAGATAATCAAGGTACAGGTACAGTGCAAATTTACATATTTATTTTCAGTGATCACAGACTTAATTTATCATAAAATATATTTTTAAATATATAAAAATAATTAAGTGATTGAATATTTCATTTCAATCTTTCATTTCCAAAAACTTATCTGTTGATTTTGTGAATTTTCATCTTATGTTGAGTAAGTTTTTGTTTTGTTGATAGTTTAATATTGCACAAATCACACTTAAACTTCTTTCCCATGTGACTCAATTGAATATGTTGATTGAGATTTCTTTTAAAATAATAAACACGTTCACATGTTTTATAAGTACAGGCAAAAATATTTCTCTCTTCAAAATGTGTTATGACATGGGCTCTTAATAAGTGTTTTTTATAAAATTTTCTATCACAGTCTGCACAAGTATATTCTGTAAAATAAAATAAAATATAATTAATTAACATAATCATTTAAATGCAAGGAAATTGTTCGTACGTTCAAAATGAGAAGACTTTTTGTGTTCTTTTAATTCTTTCCGTGTATAAAATTGAGATGTACAATTTATAACTAAACATTGGTATGACTTTAACAAATGAATTTTCTTATGTTTTTTAAATGATCGAAAACTCATCAACTTTGTTCCACATTGTTCACATTCATAATTATTTAATTTATCTACTTGTAATTCATGAAATAACATCATATGCTCTTGATATAAACCTTCTTTTCTAAATCTTTGGTTGCACTGTTCACAAACTTTTGCTTCGTTAGAATGAGTTCGATCATTATGACGTTTTAAATTACTTGCATTACTAAAACATTGTAAACAATGCTTACATCTGTAATTTAATTATAAAGATAATATTAGTAAAAAATATATGACAAATATAAATAATAATTTAATACGTAGTTAAACTTACTCAAATTTCTGAATATTTAATGTTTTGTCGTGAACTTTAGCATGACGGTTTAAATGACTACGATTTGTATAAGCTTTATTACAATCTTTAAATGTACATTTGAAGGGTCGCTAAATTAAAACAAACCAATAATAAAGTTAAAAGAAAATTATAACAAATTTGTTTATAACACTTACCACATTTAATTGTACATTTGTGTGGTTTTTTACAATTGATTGATTATTGTATGCACAATTGAAATTTTCAAGTACACTTTTATAAGACTTTTCTAAGAGACCTTGAATTAGCAAGCATTTATCTTCTACTTGATTTTCCATTATTATTTTCTTTTTCAGATAAATTAATTTTTAAGATACTACATTAAGTATGTTGCATTTGACAGTTGTAAACTGTTACTTAATGTTTATTTAGATTAAGATAATAATATTCCACTTTAACAAAAAACTTTAGTTTGAAATATGTAGTTTTCATGAAAATATACTGAACATTAAAATAATGCTATTATAAGTTAATATTTATTAAAACTAAGGACACTAAAATTTTTTATAATCAGCTGACGACGTCGGACTTTCTACCGCCAGACGGCGTTAGTATTATAACGATGTCCTATAAACTATAATGCGTGACAAACGTATAAAACCTGCTAAGAGTGTATCAGGTATAAGTAAAATTTGGAAGTGTTTACAAAAATATAAGAGTACTTAAGTAAATCTATCACAAAATAATGTTATATAAGTCAAGTATTATTTTTATAGTTAATAAATTACTAGAATCAGTATCAATAAAAAGTGATTGATTTAGCCTATATATCTTGCATTGAAAAGAATTGAAAATTTAGGGTTCCACCCTCCTGGTCACGGATTTTGTTGCACCTTTGGGAACTGTTTTCTGGTACACAAATATGAAATTCATATACTCGGACAGATAAATTCACATGAATTCATATATGGAATTCATGTGAAATTCAATCTCATAGGCGATTTGACGAAATAGCGTGAAGTTTAATTGCTGATAACTTAGAAGCATTTAGAGATAGACATTTAAACTCAAATTTGCCAAACAGTTGAGATTAAGTAGATACGATATAAAAAAAGAAGCTCTTACATTTTAATTTAGTTAAAAGTTATGGAAGAAATAAGAATAAGACGAAATTTTTGCCGAAAATATCCATAAAATTTTAATATTAAATTTTTGGTACTTAATCTCAATTTTTTGTCAATTTTAGTTTGAATATCTCGATTTGTTTTTGAATGAGTTATCTGCAATTAAACTGAAGCATAATTTTTATACATTTTTTCATTAACTGCATAGAACTTTCGTCAAACAGCCTATGAGATTGAATTTCACATGAATTACAATGAATACAACAAAATCCATCACCTGGAGGGTCGAGCCCCTCCTTGTCAGAAAGTGGTATAATTAATCAAAATTTAAATTCTAACAATTTTATATGAAACGGGCAGAATGCTATATAATTTATAACAATTCAAATAATTATAAGTATACTTACTAGTGGAAATTTAAAAAGTAAATAATAGTAGGATAAAAAAACCTAAAAATGTATTCGATTACAGGCATTTACAAATTTCTACATTCTTTAAAACTTTGTTGCCTTCATTAGCATTATTCCTACGATTATTTATTTTTATAATAAAATTTAAAAAACGTAATAGCAGTTTAAGAAAGCTGGGTGACTCACGCACGTAAGAGTTAAACAGATTGGGTTCATATACAAAAAAAACTGAAAATTAATTCTGTACACTATGTAGAATAATACAAACAATATATACTAAGTATATTAAAAAGTGAATATAAATTGTTTTCTTTCTATATACATTTGTTTTTCTTGTATGTATCAATTTGACATTCTCATAAAGAAATTTGCCATTTAAGCCATTATAACAACTTTTTCGTCAAAGTTTTTTCAAAACAATGTTTAATGAGTAATAAATAATTAAAACATTTTAGTGACATTTTTGAACAGCCCACAAAACCAATTCTCATCTTTTTAACATATACCTAAATCCAATGTGTTAATTTTTATGCGCAAAAATCGTATGATGTCAAGAAAAATAAGAATTATTAAAAAACCTTTGCATTTTTTGTACATACGTTTGTCTACATATCCAATTGCCTATATTTATCTTCTTCTATTTTTTCTTACTTTTTTTATTTCTTATTTTTTATTACGATTTATTAAATATTAATAAAAGATTAACAAATTTTACTAATATAGGAAAATGTTAGAAAAATGTAACAAATAGTGAAAAAGAGTAATAAATGAAATAATATGTAAGGAATGGAAATTCAAAAAGTACGGAAAAATAAAAAAAGATACTCTACCTAAAATTACAAGGAGAATGCACAGTTAGAAAAGTTTTAATTTGTAATAACATCTACAAACATTGTACGCACCTACGCTATATTGTAAAAGAATATAATGTGCTTTTAATCCGAAAAGCATTCTTATATATAGCTAAGTTGTTGAAAAATAGCAATAATAACTTTGCGTTCCAGGCGTCGGATAGACAAACTAAAATTGTCCAAAAACTAAAATAGTATTGATATCTTTTACTTAAATTAAAAGATAATATTTAACGGATGTACAAGAATACTCGAAGGATTTTTTTATCCATCGACAAGTCAGCATTGTATTCCGTGTATGGTCAACAAGTGTATCTCGGGTTTGCGCGTGTAAGCCTTATTTGTTGCGCGTGCTCGCGTTCTCACGCTGTATAAAAAGAAACCAGAGTAATATAATGCATATATATATATATGAGTACACAAGATAAAAAGAAGAGAACAAATAAATAAGCAAAACTCACTGGTGTGTGTACGCGTGCATGTACTTGTGATCTAAAATAACCAACAAATAATAGCCGGTCTGCTTTGGCTCAATTTGAATGTTAATGCGCGTGTTCGTACGAAAATCTATAAATTCGCAAGGATCAACTAAGCCATAGGGATTAAACCAGAAATCAATCGTCAACGTGTGTGTACGTGTGTTCGTGCGCGCGCGTGTCCGTGAATATATATATTTACGCGCGCACATCAGGTCCAGCGAATGAATGAATTATTAAGGTCGAGTTGCCTTTTATGGTCGAGCGAGTTTTTGGAATTTTAAAATAACTATCCTTAGCAATTTCGCGCGCGCAACGACGATATTATATTAAAATATTGAGATTAAGATTCGCGAGTTACTCCTTTATAATATGATCATCCTTGTTATTTTGCATGGATAAATTACTATAGAATGTGTTATTTTCATCTTCTCTATACATTCTCCGTGAAATATGTTAATTATTATGCATCTTGTATACTTGGCTGTCGTATAGACACATCGCTTCTTTCGCTTTATGTCTTGGATTTTACTTTATCGCAATTATTAGATTTAAAGTTTTTAATTAACATTGTCATAAATAAGTAAATCTAGTATAACTTTAGATATATATATATATATATATATATATATGTATATGGTAATTCTCGGTAAATTTTTAAGTTTTAAAATTTTAATACGCTATGCGATTACATGCATAACGAAGTATTTTGTTGTTTGTACAAGGTTCAACTTATTGGGATGATTGCGAAAAGAGTGCTGATATTTGATTATAATATTTATAGGTGTTCAAGATTTGTTATATATAAGCGACGAGGTTTCATATATTGCATTAAACTGTCGAACGTTGCTTTTAACTCGCAATGTAACATGCGCGCCACATGCGCGATAAAGACAACGACGAGCCTCCATATCTCACAATTACGAATATGCACAAGACTCGATCTTTCTGGCGGTCATTCGGTTACGGCGGAAGTGCGCCATTCTAAAATTACATATTAACGCGGCGAAAGCCCAGGGAGAATAGCGTCGAGAGTGCAACAACTTTGCGTGGCTCTTAGATAACGACCAGATCAGCCTTCCTTCGACTATACGTCGGTCGTTATCGGTGAAAAAGTTATTGATATTTTATATTATTTATGAAACCCTGACGTATCGAACATTTAGCTGTTCAGGGTCTTTCCTCATACTCTTAATTTACCGTGAATCTTCTCTTCGCGTGGATTATGGTATTATTGCAGAATTTTTCATTGTAAAAATAATTCTTTTTAGCGTATGTGCAAATATATGTATCAATTCGATTTTATTAATTTGATAAATTTTATACAGTAATATTATAATTGTATACCGAATATACGAATTGTTTTAAAGATTTAATATTTTGAAATATTTGCTTAAGCAAACGTTGTATCAATATAATAAGAAATATTGAGAAAGATATAATAGAAACACTTTTTATTAAGTAAATTTTAAATGTTGAAACTGGCTACCTCTGATATAGAAATCGTATTTCATTAAATAAGTATTAAGTAAGGAGATTGTTTGAATAGAATGGGAGAAAAAACAGGCGAAAAATGTGCCGACATTATTAGAGGTTTGAACATTCATTTCTCATTTACTTAAATATTTATATGTACATAATAAATTAACATTTTACTTTACCGAATAAACCAATTTTGGTCTAACTCTACGCATAATGTGATCCCGAGCTCATAATGTATTACATAAAAAAATTATATGTTAATTTATGAAACAAGGTAACGAAGCTAATTATTTATAACGAAATGCCAACTAAACTTCACAGCAGGCTTGAAAAAGATTGGTGTATATTTTTCTGTTTTGTAGGTGCAATTAAAATTGTCTACAGTTAGTAAATTATATACGCCGTACGCGCTAGCCATGTCAAACTGAAATTCTATATTAGTTATAATGTATCCAAAATATTGAATATAAATTATTGTTTGTATTAGAAAATATGAAGAAACCAAAGTTTTAGATTATTTTCTAAGTCGAGTTGCAAGGACTAATGCAAAAGTTGTTTTGCGTGATTTTTGTATTAACTTGACCATTGTAAAGAAATGTTAACAGATGTGAGCAGTATGTGCATTTACTATATATATTCTTATATAGATTTGTGTCTCAAGGTCAGTTTAGTTTGAATCTGCTTCTCGTTCAGTATGGATCGAACTCCCTTCGTGACATTAGACTCACATAAACGTTATATTTAATTACAAGAAACGTTCAAACAAATTATGAGAAAAATTTAATGTACACGGGATTTCGAAGCAGTCAACCAGTCTACTGTATTAACCGCGCTCAATGTTGCTTAAATGCAGTGTGATTTAGTTGTTGTAAATGGATAATTTTAATTTCACCTACAAATCGAAAAATTAAGACTTATCTTACTATCCAGAGTCGAAACATTCGTAGGGTAAGAGATGGTCCTGTACAGGTACGGATTAAAGATTAAAGGGCCCTGAACCAATGCTTATAAAGAGCTTTTAAAATTTTAATGCGGTGGGAAACAACGACTTAATTACTAAAGTTTTTATTTAGTTAAACTCGGGCGACAATACGGCGTCAGTGTATTATCTATAAATAATTGAAATTAATTATTTAACATTATCTGAACTATTAATTTTTAATTTACTGTATATGTATAGATAATAAATTCTTTACATATGTATAGATGGCACTATTCAATATATTAAATAAATTTATTAAATTTAAATATTATTATTTATTGTCGCATTCATTATATAGGTATATATCTTTTCTTGATTTGCATTATTTTTTATAGTTAGTGAAAATGAAAATATGTTTGGTCACCTAAAAAGTATGTGTATATACCCCCAAAATGATATTTTATGGAATAAACTTACTTATTTATATTATATTTATATTCCGAATTTCAATATGATATTATGTATGAATGCGTTACACATGAACTTGAAATTAGATGTTAACTTACGCGTTTATGCATTGGTGTATAGGTCCTGAATATGCGACACGTTTAAGAGCCGTTTTTTTTTCTCCAGACGACCTTTTCAGCATTTTACTCGAAATATTTATATATACTTACTTAGAATGTTAAAGTATGAAAAAACCAAGTGTCGTATGATGTGATACATACATTAAATAAGAATACTAACACGAATAATAATGATCTTAAGATCAAATATGAATTTGCATGTTACTATATATCTACTCAAATATACAAAGGCATTAAGTTAATGTATCTTTACTAAAAAAAACAGTAATTGCTTATTCTCGAAAAATTCATAAAAACGAATGCCTATACCAAACTTGAGTGCGAGTACACAGAATATGCAATTAATTTATATGTATAAACAATTTATCAAGAAAACGGAGCATCTATTCGTAATAGAGGATTTAAAAGTATTCGCGCTGAGGTATATTCTTTCGGTCGATCGGTTTCTTTCAACTCGAAAGAAGAAAGAACGCGTTCGGAGACTTTTGCACCTGCGAGCCTTGCGGAACCAATGCAATTTGAAGGAATGCCATTGAGTGTATACGGTTCGTTCTTACTCTCCCGTCCTTTCTTTCTTCCCAATTCTTTTTTGCCTATGCGCTCTCTTCTCTTTTCGTTTCTTGCCCGGTCCAATTGGAAATAATCGCTGCGGTCGGGTGTCGTCATTGTTCGATATGAGTGCGCACCGCGTCTTAAAAAATCGTAATGCAACCGCAACCGAGGGATATTTACAAAATAAGCATAGCGGATGAGCTACGTGAAAATGGTATATCGAAAAACATTTTTATATAAATAAAAGTGAGAGTGGAATAATGGAAAAAAATATTATACCTATAGGGTTGAAATTGTTTCTGCTTTATGATTTTGTTATGATCGATGAGTTCCTATAGCTTTTACTTTTTTTTATTACATCCTGAATTAGTTGAATATCTTATTATTATTTTACTTTTATACTAAGAAGGCGAGATTTATGTACTTTCTTTGGGTAATAGACACTAAAACACTATCAGAAAAAAATTTTTTTACATTTACTTTTTAGACAATACAAATT
Source organism: Theocolax elegans (assembly GCA_026168455.1). NCBI lineage: Eukaryota > Metazoa > Arthropoda > Insecta > Hymenoptera > Cerocephalidae > Theocolax > Theocolax elegans. Next base: position 24,779,091 of record CM047426.1, read on the forward strand.
ATTTTTATATAAAAAATGCAAAATTACATTAATTTTATATTAAAAATAATTATTTTTACTGTTACATAATATTAGATATTTAATCCCGTTGTGCTGATTGAGATGCGTACAATAAATTAATATTACTGCGTATCTATACACTATACTTACCGATTTTCATATTTTACGTGTATCTATATACCTCACTTCATACATAACTATACTGCACGGAGAGAATTTTCTAATAAGCATGGTAAATATGGGGCTTTTTTTTAGATTTGTTTTAGATTACTGATCAAATATCTTAAATTTCCCGTGTTTTCACGGTAAATTTCGTAACAAAATTTGCTCCATGTACATATAGGTATTTGGAATGTACAACCTTGTATGTTCAGGTTTGAAAATAATGATTGCGGTCTTCAACTTGACTGTAAGTCCAAAGGAAACGAAAACCATGGGGAACTGAGCGTTCATAAGAAAACAATATAGTACTCTTGATACAATAAACTCATGGTTTGCAACGCAATGATTGCCTTTGCAATGGTATATATACGTACTCTCTTTCTCTCAAAACAAAATTGCCTTTCGCACAGTGCGAATATACTCGAAATTATACGTTGCATTAAATATTTGCACGAAACGTATACGTGAAATAAAGTAATATATATAGCAATATTCCGATATTAATTATTTAAAAATAAGCGTGATATTACAAGAAACATTAAATGAACTTGCATTAAAATAATAATTTGATCGTTAAACAACATGAATAATTTGACCTATTTAACCACATCAAAGATAGTTTTTTTTTAAATACCCAAGTTTTTGACTATATTCCGGTATTTGTTCACTAAATCAAGTGAAGAATAAATCCAAGAAAATATATGAATTCATTGACCGATGAAAAGAAAAAGAAAATAAAGTTGAGAATTTAATCGATTCCGAGTGCGGCGCGTTGTCCATCATCCGAAGAGCGATCGCGATCCCCGGAAAAGTTGCGCTGGGCAATTTGCGAGAAGCGATTCCTATAATTTCCGAGAGAGTGCGAGAGAGCCGCTGGTGCGCTTCTACTCGGTGCTTGACGAAATAACAAGCGGGTGGGTGTCGGTTTTCACACCCGGCGCACCGCGGGGCCTCCGGCCGGGAATGTAAAAAAGGCCCCGAACATGAAACCGGTCCCGATGGATCTTTGTTGCGCTTAGCTCAGACTCCGACCCTCGCTTTTGTTTCTCCTATATGTTCTCGAGCCCCTTGCCTGCGCGTCGGACCGAATAAGGACCAGCTCTTCTCAGGGACGTAACTCGAAACTTCTTGAACCTAGGCTAGATAGTTTTAACCTCACTTTTCGTTTCTCAAGTATATAATCCACATTACTCTTCCCAACTTGTTACTGCGTTTTTAACTGTATCATACATATTTCAATGAATGTTTATTCTTTACTATACAATGTATCAATATTTTACAGTTTTATGTATTTTTAAAATATTATCTATTTATTTTCTATCAATAAAATTGTGCTATAATCAATGTTGCTTTAGTAAGAAAGACTTTTAATGGCCATTTAATTTCTTCTCACCAATCTTTTGTATTCGTATATTACTTAATCAAAGCAACCACATTAACATTTTTATATTTTATAAAGGTTATTTATAAATTAAATACTACAATAAAGAGTCTGGTTGTTGTGCTTATGCATATCTTAATTATATATTACTCATTCGTGGCCTACTTTATTGAGATCATTATTTTTGATACTTTGAAAAACAGGTTTAGTGTCTACAATTTTTACAGTCTTCGCGTAGTGCAGTAAAAAGGATTGTTACATTTTATTTTTCATTTGCCTTTAATACCTTATAACAAATTGGTAATTTATAATTACACAAGTTTTCTACTTTATTATATTAAAACTAAAATTTGATCAATAACAAAGTAAATCTAAAACTATAGTAAAGTTTTGTTAAAAATATTACTATTGGCTTACAGTATTGCAACCTTGAAAACAAGTAATTATATAATAATTATAAATTGACTTTCATTTAATTAAATCAAATGAAATTCGTGCTAAATCTATCGATCGGACTTACACACATCCAGGTATATACCGAATTACGCTGCACAAGCTTTTTATCGTGACGGACCTATATATGACATGAAAGAAGAAGATAACCAAGGAGAAATGCAAAAGTCCCTGACAAACTCGTATAGTCGACTAATTAAAACGAAAATTCCCGGTTATATCCTACGTAATAATCTTCAAGTTTTCGAGCATATAATTTGTATTGGACAGATAAGTAAAACGAAAAAAAATATATATATATATATATATACACATCAATGATAAAGATTATACACATATATGCGTAATAAGAGGATGAGTTAGAAAAAAAAGGATGGAGAATTTTGCGGTCGAGGGGATTTTGCCTTGATAGGCCGTAAAGCTCGAATTCACACCTGACTCGCAAACCGATAAAACCTTCCTTTCGAGCGGAGATAGCACTTTGCAATCTTTTTCCTTTAATAGTTCCGACCTTCCGACGACGGTGTGCCATAAATCTGGATTAAAAATAAACGAATATTAATTAATTAATTAAAAGTTATTATTTGTAATCGCGATCTAAATAATAATTATAACATTTTATCTAAAAATGAATTTAATTTCTTGAAGACACTTTTTGTTATTGTATACATTAATTTAAGTTTTTATAAGTTGTTCAGTATAGGATAAAAATATGAAGAAAACGTATATGGGTTTGATGGATTAACAAATAAAAAATTTAAATCTATATATGCATATGAAGTATCCACTTTAAGATGTCACTCTCCATATGAGCTGCTTGGCCAGTGGCAATGACCAATCGAGGGTTTCCCTTTGACAATATCACACAGTGGGTGATTCTTGGATCCCCTTCCTACTCAATTATGAATAATTATTCAATATAACGTACTTATATCTTCTAATTTCTGGCTAAGGAGTCAAAATGTAATAAGAACCTTACGTGCAAATAAAAACAATCATGCTATTATTTGACATTTATTCTTATTAAATCTGTATAGTCCAGTAAATTGTGTATGTACGTGCAGTGATCGTGTTATTTGCGCCTCCTAAAATGTTATGATAATATAGCTTTCCTCTCTGTAAAATTGTGACTATGTGGAATGTTTGTACATAAAACACGATTTTATATATAGAGATCGATCTTTTCATTCCACGAATGGACAATATATTATTTTTTTTTTCACCCGTATATACTTCCAATATATCTATATTTGTGTGCGTCTGGTGTTTTCATACGAGGGATCTTAATTCCGAGAAGTTGTAGCTCGCGTCAAATAGATTATTAAACCTGATTATTACCAAGTGTTCCTCGGAAATTCTGGTTTTTTCAACATCTCGTTTAATTTATTAGAAAAGCATTATTTAATTTTTTTATTCAAACAGTTTTATGCGGATTTTCTATATCACAATCTATTATCTATGTGCACAAAACAATGATATACGTAAATTACTCACACAAACACGCAGATACGTAAATACCCAAACAATTTCTTTGCATGTATAAAAGATTCTATTTATATAAAACTCCTATAATTTTATTATTGCCCATTTATTCTTTCTATTATGCAAACCATGGTAATCACTATTGAATTATAAGAACAGCAATTGTATTGTATTATTTGAAAAAAGTACAATAAGCGAAATTCTTTTAAATGACTTTTTAGGTTTAATATTGTATATACTATACAATAATAGTTGTTAGTCGCTTTTAATTTTGGAACTGTAACTATTTTAAAATGTTTTAAGTCATTAATTTTAAGGTACTGTTTAATAATTAAAATAAAATACAGATAAAACATAATAATTTTCTTCATTGTAGCACTGAATCATATAATTACCATTTTCGTTTCGATCTACTTTCTTTTTATTTTTTAATGGTAGCTAAATGATAGATTAAAAAATAAATTAACGCCGTCTTGAATAATGAACGGTAATAAAATGTATAATAAAAATTCTAATATTTATACTCAAAGACCAAAATAATGTTCATTACTATTATTAAAAATTTAGAATACGTGGTCTATGAAAGTAAAAAATATAGAGTAACTACAGATTTCTAATCTAAAATACAAATTACAGAGTAACTTATAACAATTATATGCATTATACGTTAAATTTTACAAAACATTTTAATGATTATAATTTGTAATAATACATTTGTTTTCCTTATAGTATATGCAAATCTATTAAATATTATAACAAACTTCACATAAATAAGGAAACAAAAATTGAGAAAGAAAAACTGGGATCGTGAAAGCTCGTGTACAGTCCTGAAGTTGGTCGATTCTCGTGGTCGGATCAGTGTAAGTTGAACGGAAAAATAAAGGGGGTGGACAAGTTTTATAGACTCTCGTGTAAGTGTGTGTGTGTGTGTGTGTGTGTGTGTGTGTGTGTGTGAGTGTGTGTGTGTTTATTAGTCGTTTTTTTCGACGAGTCAAAAAAGTCTCTGGAAGTGGGGTCTAAGGCACATGCATAAGAATAGACTATAGTGAATATCTCAAGGGAATATATCCTTGGGGCCTTGCGGTCCAAGTCCTTCGAAATGTACTTCTAAGCGAGACTTCTCGAAATACATTTCTTTACAAACACGAATTCTCAGGCTCGTCGGGCATATGTTTTCTCGAGAACTCTACCATCCTTTTTCCTTGATCTCAATGAATTTTTCATGTCGTTTTCATGATTCTCGTCAAGGTCTACATCTATTGATCACTCTCGATCGATCCTTCATATATACTGATTTTGTCTGATCGTTGGATTTACACTTTCATATTCTCAAAATCCGTCAAGATTTCTTACTAACCGAGAAATTTTTGTACATTTAATTACAAGTTGTTTGAAGTAATCACTTAAAAACTGTCGTATACGCGTAAAGGTATCAGTGTAAATTATGAGATTAATATTTATAAGTTTTGCATTTATAACTACGTAAATAGTATGCCTAATAATTTTAAACAGAATTCTTTGAGTTAGTAATACGAAGAGAGTTATAGTATTTGTATACTACAGCAACGTAAGTCGATATACTTCATTGTAATATAAAAATATAAATCTTCAAAACTCGTTGCAATATATAAAAGCATTGTTGTGTTTCTATGTATATACACACACAATAGAAGATAGTTGATATGGAACGTTTTATACCTTACGACTAAAGGCAAGTTATCGATGATCGAACTCGCATCCCAATGAAAAGTGAAGTTACGAATGGCACGAAAGGGTTTTAATTTTTCATTTATAAATCTCACTGACCATGATTCTTCTTTGACTCGCAGTCTGATCTTTAGGCTTGAGATATTTCGCTCCCTAACGAATTCAAAGAAAATCGAAAAGGATAGAAGAAGAAGGAACGTTTGTTATTGTCATGGTTCGAGGTAAGGACCGAGACGTACAAGAGGAAGAAGAGAAAGGGGCCAACTACGGTTGCCACCTTCGTTCAGTTTTTTTCTCGCCTCGCGCGGCTTTGTAGAAGGACCTCGATCAACGAGGGATCACGAGAAAGGGGCCTGTCCTCTCTATACGGATTTTAATCCCGAAATCCGGTTCAACGTATGGGTGTACAACGAACACGAGAAAAAGGGGGAGCGAAACGCTGTGCGCGAGCGCGCGCGCTATTGTCGCGCCTTCCTGGCGTCGGACGAAACGGGCCTTTGCCACGGGCCCCTTCTCCTTCCCTCCTTCACTTCGTCCTCATCTTCTTCTTGCTAGTCGTTTCTTATTCTTACCTCTAACCCATTCGTCGCGTTCATCCTTCGTACATGGACTGCTGGAGATGCTGCTTCTTTTTCTGTGTCTCTCGGTTCCTTCGCGTTGGGTTTCTTAAGGGTAGCGACGTTCACTCTTTCTCCATGTTTCTATAACGACGATCGCTGCACCATTTCTAGTTTCACTCATATGCAAACGTCTTTTTCACATGTAGATACAACATTATAACAATTAATTGTTGGTATAACAAAGATAATTTTTATAAAATTTCTAAAACAATTATTTAATTGTATCTAATCGAAATACATACACACACGCATATATATATATAGATGTTTTTTAATTTAATAAATATAATTTGTATTATAAAAAACTTATATGTTACAGTGTAATGGTCAATATAATTCATCGGTGAAAAGAAGTTTAATAACAGATTAAACATAAACTCGTACTTATATAATTTCAGTTACAAAAGGAAAAAAAAAAATGAAAGTCTAGATTTCGTATAACACATAGTGAAAGAGACTTAAATTCTGCTATATAATCCACAGGACTAACTTGAACATTTTTTAAAACTCTTCTCACATATGTCTGGAGCGAGTCACGTAGAATATTATATACCTAATGCAAGAAAATATATATACAGCCCCTGTGTGTGTGTGTGTGTGTGTGTGTGTAAACTGAAAGAGAATCAGACACGGTACAAGATCCATGGATAGGATTACCGTGGAACGAGAGGTTTTAAATTCGAAGATTCCCTCTTGTACGATTTCCTTGGTCATACACATACTGATGTCCTCACCTGTGCGCGCACACGTCCAACTCTAATCTCAGTCCTCATCTGTATACTTTCGTTTCTCGCTGGAGGTGCAGGACGAAAGAACCAAGAAAGAGGGAAATAAGGGCCTACAGACCGAGCTAATCTGATTTTGCGCGTGGAATTTATTTCTCATTTTCGGATTTATAATTGCCTTGACCATTCGGCCTAAACGAGTCCGAGGTCTGACGATTTTTGTCTCATCTTCTTTTTTCCCCTTATATACCGATATAGGACGGCGATTTGCTTTACCTCGCCTACTTTTTTTTCTTAGGGTTTTTTTTCTTCACTTTTTTTATTATTAACCTCGAGGTGAGATTTATACGTTACCGATTTTTCGTTTAATCCGCTACGGACCGATTTATTTTCGAATATACGTCTACCTATATACGAACCTATGTGTTTTATTTAAATGTATAAATCACGAGGAAGGCTATTTGATCTTCAGGAAACAAAATTACTTCGGGGGTTTGTCTAAAGATTGACCTTAGGATTAAAGGTTTTCGTTCTATTTGAAAAATCCTAAGGAAAAAAGCCAAATGAAAATTTAAGTAACTCTAATTAGGAGAGGCCACGGCCTTTGGATCACGGATCTTATTTAACCATACTCCAGGATATGTTTTGTAATATAAACGTATGAGGAATTTTGTAAAAAAATTACTTCTACTTTGATCGCTTATAACTTGAACTAAAGTTATTTGTTCAATCTATATTTTCAAAGAGGTTGAGATCAAGTAGATATGATTTGAAAAAAAGAAGCTCAAAGTTATAGAGAAAACAATAAATTGTTGAAATTTTAACTGAAATTTAGTAGTAAAAAAATTGACGTTTTTAGCCAAAATTTCATTAATTTCTTATTTTCTCTATAGTTTAGCTCCAAATTAACCAATTTAAGAAATCTTAGCTTTCTTTTAAATTTTGGATTGAGGATCTATCTTTATTTGCTTCTGCGTTATAAGCAATCAAAGTGGCAGTAATTTTTTTTACATAATTGGTTTTAGTTAGCCATAACTTGGGCATATTAACGCATTAGGGTCTAAAAATCTGTCTTTCCTCATAATTTTATATTACAAAACATATCCTAAAGTTTGGTTAAGATCCGTGTTCAAAAGCCCGTGGCCTCTCCTAGAAAGTAAATTCTAAGCAACTTTTAATGCCAAATGTAAGCAAAAAGAAAGCTCGAGTTATAAGAGCTTTTAAATTAATTTTCACTCGCCAAAGTAGCTAATAAAGCATTTCAACAGTTATGTTTAACAAACAAAAGGTTACAATTGTATAAAGTATTCTTTGAATAAACATAATTTTTGAATAGTTAAAGTTATTGTTGAACAAACCAGAATTGAAATAATAACCTTTAAGGGCGTTTTTTTTCGATTATAGGTCATGGTTATAGACAAACTAGAGGCTTGCAACAAATGGGCTTGCAACGTATAGGACATGCCTCTACCTACTGAGACAAGCATCACCACTGGGGAAAATATTTTCAAAAAGTACTTGTCAGAAAATATTTCGCATGTCTCCGTTACTTATTAACACCATGTAACGAAATGTACTTTTCCCTTTATTTTTCGAAAAAGTCGAAATATCTATTCCTCGGGCTTATTGTTCAAAACTTTGAGATACGGGTGTTTTAACTTGAATACAAAAATTATATACCGCCAAGTTTCAGATAGTTCAATGAATCGTTCATTAAGTTCTCGATTAAAATTATAGATCGTATTCGAACATCTTTTTGGTTAACTACATTGACTTTTGGTGTACGGTATTTAATTGCCAACAAAAATAATTGCAATATTAATCTTCATTCAACATATTTTTTAATGTAATTGTGTCTTATATACATATATGTCTATATCAGGTATAATAAAATAAAACTAACACCGTGCAAAACATGATATAATTGTATAACTTAAAGTGAACTAGTACAATTGCTGGTTTAACCTACTTAAGTATTTGTAATAGAATTTATTACCAACAGTAGTATTATACTAGCAATAGTGTCAACAATAATTTGATTAAATAATTAAATAATTATAGCATTGGAGAAAGTATCTTTTTTTATTAATTATTTAACACTGTTCCCTTACATGTCCGCACGAAGAGAATTTTCAATAAAATATACCACGACAGCACGGTAAATTATAGGAAAGGTAACTGTTCGAGATTAATTAACGTAAAATTCTCTTATATAAAAAAGTGATTGCCGGATGTTGTGAAGCCAAGTGAAACGGCTATGTGATTAGTTTACGTTTTGCGCATGCGTCTAAAAAATTGTAGGTTAAATTTGGCAGCGCGGGAAAAATGTAATGTTTGAATTTTCTTGACAAAATTGGAGTAATAATAAACTATGAATAAATATATTGTTAAAAATTCTTGTTAAAAAGGGGATGTCGGACTCAGAAAATGGTCATTTTAAATATTATTTTTAAACAAAAGAATAAGTTTTTGAAAAAATTCTGAACGCCATGCCCTTAGGCATGTTTTGAAGAGTATATTCAATTTTTTTCAGATTTTTCGATCCGTAATTTAATTCTGACTTTTGCGTTAAAAATTCATGCTTTTTCAGATCAATAATTACCGGCCGACAATTGTTTATAAAATTATTATTAACAAATTTATTTTTTCTGAAAAAATCAGAATACCATGCACTTACTTTTGTTTAAAACTACCCATATGAATTTTTTCAGATTTTCAAATCGATATTTCCAACATAATTCTTATGTTGAAAGGTGTATCCCTGTAATTTGGGTACGACATCCCGTTAAGTAAATAGGACAGCGTAATATTTTAAATAATGATTGTTAAAAAATGCGAGAGCGCGCAAACCGCTCATGGTTAATTCTAGTAATATTTTTAATGTAATCGATATAATGTTTAGCGTAACTTCGGGGTAAATTTTATAGAAAAATTCTCCCCATGCATAAATAATCTAAATCTATAATATAATCATCTTGATATTCATATAATTCGTGTAGTGGTTATTTCGGCTTATATAGCTTAACAAATATATTTATTACGAGATTTAAATTTTCTTTAACAAGGAACGAGTTGACATATTTCTATTATCATTAAATAGTCATGAATTAGCATTTGTAAACCTATAAATTAAGTAATTAATTACCTAATCGTATTAAATATCAATTACCTTTAGCAAATTTAGAGAAAGAGTTTTACTAGTTCATTTATTATTAGAATAGCATATTTTTTATTCAATTATAATCCAAAATGTATAAAGCGGAAAATTGCGTCTTTAGTAACGCTGCATAAATATCTATACGTTAATTCTATTAAGAAGCCTAAGAAGCTTTCGAAAATAAAGTTTTATAGCAGCAATGTAATCCAAAGATTCCGAAGCGTTTTGAAATTCTATTTTTTACTAAGGCCATGGACGCATTTATATTTCATAACTTTATGTGATTTCCAACGGTGTGCCGATTATGGATGCTTTACGAAGCAATTAAAAAAATTCCTTCTAGTTTACTAATGCATATCTAATTGCATTGAATTTACTATGCATTATTAAAAAATTATATGTACATTCGCAATACTGAAATGTATACATAAATTTGCAAAAGAATGTATTTATTTCACATAAATCTGTATTATCTATTATAGATAATTCGAACGAATTTTCAGCTTATATTCAATATGCTAATAGAGCATAATGCAACATGGGGTGAAAGTAGAAGATTTCTCTTCGGGGTGGGTTTACTGCTTGAACGAGATGATTTTACAACAAAGGTGAGTTTACTGCACGAGCGTAGGGAGGACTGTAATCACTTGAAGGATGCATCTACTTTCGCCAGTCGTTGCTTATAATACTTGATTCGACTTTTAAAACATAAAAAAAAGAAGTCAATACGCATTTAATTTTACCGCGCGTGCACATGTATGCATCTAATCTCTATTGTTATTCCTTAAATTAGTTAATTTTTAGATACAAGCAAAACCGAAAAAACGAAATTGGAAGAAGAAAAAAAAGAGTGTAAAAATAAAAGAATTGAAAACATTTCAGCTGACACCACACAAAGATAAAGTGCCCTTAAACGATTCTAATTAATTATAGTATGTTTTGTAATTAATTAAAATGGTAAATAATATTGATTTACATTTTATTTAACACAAGGAAACCAAAAGATTATCTTTTTTAATTTAATAATTTGAATTACTAATAAATTTTATTATTAAATTGTACTGTATAACAATTAATTAATTCCGTTCTATGTACAAATCAAATGTACAATATTTATGTACGTATGTTTCGAACTATAAAGAATAGGGTAAATGTACCTTTTATATTGGAAATTACTTGAGGATTTCAGTGATATTTCAATTACGATCATTAATTGAATTCTAATGTACTTTTGCTAACTTTAATCTACTAACAATCACATATTTTTAAATTTAGCATTGTTTCGAATGATGAACATCAATGAGATAACTTGCAGGTACTGCTAATTAAACGTATTTTCTTGGGTACCAAATGGAATACTGGCAAAATCAATAGGCTAAGTAGCATAATATGTTGAGTATTGAATAATTATTTAATTATTATTATTACAATCTGTACCACGATTTGAATTTACTTAAATGAAACAGAATTTTAAAATAGTGTAAAAAACAATTAATTTTTAAAATTATTACAAAATGTTATATTATTATTTAAATATTTATTGCTACTATTAAAATTTGAGCCTATTCGATGAAGCGGTTTTCGACTTATCCTGTGATGACGGTATTCAAAAATCTTGACGAAACTTGAGTTATACGATCATGAAAATTTTTGAGAAATTAATGTAAAATAGCAAAATTTGTATTTTTAGTGGTTGATAACATAATAATTGCATATCTATAAGTTACAAATCTAAAAATGTTTTTTATATATTCGAAGTAAGAAAAGGTGTTACTCCCCAATATATTAATATTCAATAATTATAAAAATGTCATCTACTGACTTGACATGGAATGACAATAATAACTATACAGTTACCATAGAAATCGGGATATCAAATAAACTAAATCAATGTCGGGTAGCTTTTAAATTTAAACACAACCGATCAAGAAATCCTTGTGATGAATATAGTCTTTATAGTTATTTATTTCTATATATATATTTGTGACCATATCAGTGGCTCACTCATTCGTATAACTTTTAGTTTGTATAGTATCCAACTGTAACTATACGTTCTGTTACTTTTTCGCTCAGGATGGCTTATTTAAGCGGTACAGAATTACAATAATTATACGAGTCAAGTTTATCTCGAGCCGAGAGTAAAAGAGTTTGCCTTGAAATCCGTGTATATGGTATAAATACAACTGGAAGGACAACTCGCTTGCCTTTCCAGAATTCGAAGATGCGGAAGCTTTAAACTAGGAAGTTTTTATTTAGTTTTCGAAATTCATATGGCGTTTAATGTTTCTATGCTACTATAAGAACAAATTCATTTTTATCTTACAAAGGTCCTTCTTTAATTATAATTGAAAATGTATTGTAAGCTATTAAGTTATATTTATTAGATAAATTGATAAAACAATCATTTTTAAAACACAGTTACAGACCCAGTAACATTTTTAATCGAAGCGAGTACATAAAAATATTTGTTATTATATACGCGTGATGGATTTAAACGTTACTTTTGATACGCCGTGGAATAAACATCGTAAGACAATCTTAGCACCTTGTAAATTGCTTTGATTTAAATAATTGCTATGGAGTTGCGCATATGTGTACCAAGGTGTGCTGAGTCGATTAACATAAGATGCTGTGTGAGTAAAATAATTTATGGATTGGAATGTATTTGCAATACAACACATTCTTGACATTTTTAAGTGGACAAGACACGTTTCATTATTTTTACCATCTGCGCAATAACGCGACGTGCATGGAAATAACCATATGATTGTAAAGTTAGAAAAGAAAAAAAAATCATTTAAATATTATATTATTTAAAACGGCAAGATGGCGCGATCTTAATTATTCCATATAATTGATTGATATAATTTATTAAAAATGAATAAATATTAACCTCGTTTACTATTTCCAAGCGTTACCAGTATATAAATGTCGGTATTTAATAAACAATTTTATTATAATACTGTTTGTGTTAATTGAATAATTGAGAATAAATTTTTTATTCGTTAAACCAGTAAAAATTATAATGGTAATTTATACATCGTAATTCCTACAGAAGCAGCGCATTAATTTCCTATACGTAATTCAAGAAACGATAATTTTTTATTAAAATAGTAGAGTAGGCGCGTCAACTGTGATAATGGTATACAGTATAGCTAATTATCCATATACTCGTTCCAATAAATAAATCTAATTTAAAAATAGGTACGTAATTTATACACACTACTTGTTATTTCAACGAATATATCTTAATAGGTACAAAATAACTTTGTAAAAACAATATGCGCTCATAAGATTTGTCACGCGAATGATATGCGCGTATAATGTTAAGAATGTACCGAGATATCGATAATCTATTTATTTCATCTGGGAGTACAATATACAACTACATTTTATGCTAATCGTGAGTCAGCACCGAAATATATACATGTAATCAATTGAACGTATACTATGTTATCGTTAGTTTGATCAATTATAGAATTGTATATTGTATTGAATAACTAATTAAATTATATACGACTACTGCATTAAGCGTGTCGTAGTGACATTCACCTGAAAGGCCTTATTAAGTTTGGCCAATTGTTAATTTAGATGAATGGACAAAAGTACAACTACATTTAGAATAGAAAAAATGTATTTATTTTTATTGAAATTAAGGTATTATTTTACATAATTAATTCATTAACAGTGAAAATGTACGAGTAAACAGTGTCTTAGAGCAGAATCCTAAATACGCACCAATTAGGAGTTTACAATTATTGGTATACGGAATACCGTGATGGGCAATTATACCGAGCCAAACGTACATATATTGTCCAGTAAATGAATAATCTTTAAAAGCGAGTTCCTCCAAGAGCTGTGTGTATATATAAGAAGAACGAGAGTAGTGAAGAAAAACAGGGTAGCTATATGTCGCCGAGTTCTGTTCACAGGCGCGACGTCCGACACTTGGCAAAAAGCGGTCAGAGCCACGCCGACGACGTCGTCAATAGGGATCGGGTTCTACCTGACGCCGCGAAATCTCGTAGGCGCCAAAATTGTTTGACCGTAATGAACACCGTTGTATACAAAGATAGAGCCTCGAAAATCCAGGGCTGACGTAAGTCTGCCTGGCTGTACGAACACTTGAATATATTGCCGCCTTGGTGGCACCTATAGACGCCTTCGCAGCTATTCCAACATGCGGCTCCTTCGACCAACACTCATTGAAAAACGGTCTTACTTCGTAATTTAGGTCGTCTGGAGTCTATCAAATGTCTCTTTGTTGGAACTTCAACTTGAGTTTTATTTGATTTCAGATAAGACGGTTTCCCTGGCAATGATTTAATCCAGTTCAAAGTAAAGCTGTCACTTTATCTCTATAAAATATTCCCACTTAATTAATTATCCTATATTTATTGAATAATTAATTCGTTGCGCACTGCAAAGGTATAGTAATATCATGCACACGTACACGCACGTTCATGATAACAAAAAGTTTTAGTTCCATATAAGCACATAAAAATGTATTACCAATATAAATAATAAATAATTTATCTCAATTAAAATTATAATTTTTAATTTCAATAATTACTGTGAGAGATGTAAAGGTGTAATGTATAACCCACTTATTTTTAATAATGATTCATAGATTAAGTGTTAAATAATTAAAAAGTATTTACAATTTTTTATACATTACCTATAGTGAGTTCATTATTCCATCATACATACTTACAAATGTAATAATTATTATTAATGAACTATTGAATGGAAACTAATGAATAATAATAAGCAATTCAAATATTCTCTTTTATAGGTATTTATCACTGACGGGCATTAATTTTGCACTCAACATTTTTTTCTATACGACATGCAAAACTAGTGACAAGGATGAATGCGAATATTAATAGGCAATACAATGCAAATGGAGAACGTATGACTGAATGAATGAATGGACGAATGAATGAACAAATGAAAGACGTACAAGTATATAACCGGTACTACGTTAGCCGTCAACTTTAGATTATAATAGTTTCAAGCAAAACTCATATTGTAAGTGCTGATAAAATTTAAAAAAAGCGATGAGTTAATTAAATGTGAAAACACATCAAATGTCATTCGTTACACTTGGAAAAAGTTATATTTTCAGTATTATATTAATATAAATTTCTAATTGATTACAATTTTACACAATTGATACTTTCATCTAAAATATAATCCTTGACGATATAATTTCAGTTTAAATTTTCGGTATAGACATAAGAAGAATAGTAGACCACTTATTCAACTATATACAATTTTATAATTTTGGGCGATATGGACACCAAATCGGAAGATTTAATAATAATTAATCACGCGAATCGGCTGCTTACGGTTTTATTTGACTTTACGGTCATTATTCATGCGGACGAAACAGGATCTGTAAAATTCCCTTCTTAAACCGTTTTATTAGAATTCGAAATTGCGTGCGATATACCACCCACATTGACCTAGCATAATTTAGAGTATCTTTCACGCTTTCACAAGGACATTTTTGAAAATTCAATAACTTTTACATGAATTACTTTCATTGTAACGTATTACAATATCATTTAAATAAAATAACGAGTAAAAATAAATTTATATACAAATGTTATTTCATTCCCGGTGAATAAAAGAGATATTCTACATTATTTATAAAATACAATAGTTAAAATACAAAAATAGTTTCATAACCATGCGCGCATTAGCAATTAAAATTTAATGCATAACTTCTGAGTATTCGAGTTATTTCCTTAGAAAAAGAAAATTTCCCCTCGCTTATTAAAACCGAGCGATAACTACCTACAGATAACCGAAAATCTACAAATAGATTTCCACTACACGGACGCAAAAAATCCATGAAAGTTTAATGGAAAACTTAGATTATCGCGTGCATGTATCAACGAATTTTCAAATAAAGGAATAAATAAAACTCACGTACGAATTTATAATAATTAAGGTAAATAATAATTAGATTTAGACTATCATTAGCTAGAGAATATATGATACGTGTGCACGTACAGGAAAATGTTTACATTTGGGCCGTTCTCTAGTAATGAATATATGTGCAATATATCGGCATGTAACATAAATTAAGACGGTGACAAAAGAGTGTCGTCGAAATAACCACAAATCCCATGCCGTTGAACCACTCGATACGAAAACTAATTCACGCCGAGTCCAACTCCACGTCTAGACTGAATTGCACGGCTCTCGTCGTCTACGTATACCTGAAGAGAGTCTCGTCTTTCGTAATCTCCCTTGAATGCCCGGCTCCGGTTTTATTATTTATGACCTGCGAAAAAAGAACAATTAACACTCACCATGGAGAAACGTACATATATTAGCTCGACTTTTAAGAGAGGAACGTTTCTTAGAATTTTAAGCCACTGATATCTTTCGCTATATACGTTCGAATTGAGCGAATTTTAGTATCTATATATATATATATATATATATATACATATATGTTTTATGTGTAGGGAAGCGGCTAGGGAGTTGAATATCTTTGATGATCGTCATGGAGAAATTCGGATAATTTGACCGACTTTGCTGGTGTGATTGGTTTTAATATTACTTTTAACATTAAGTAATGGTTCTTTTCATGTAACTATACGTGACATTGGCATTTGTTTCATTTAATTTTAATTAACTATATTTATATAAATTTTTTTAAATAATCCAAAAAACTTTGTCATCTATATACATATGCATTAATTGCTGTAGGGTGTGTGTAAAATTACAACAATTTTTCATAAGTGGTCTCATTAATTAAAACATAACACATAACACATTTTTTACGAACAGAGAAAAAAGTACGAAGCCGTATATTTGAAATTCCCAATAAACCAATACTACGTTTTAAATTGAGTATATATATATATATATATATATATATATATACATATATGTTTTATGTGTAGGGAAGCGGCTAGGGAGTTGAATATCTTTGATGATCGTCATGGAGAAATTCGGATAATTTGACCGACTTTGCTGGTGTGATTGGTTTTAATATTACTTTTAACATTAAGTAATGGTTCTTTTCATGTAACTATACGTGACATTGGCATTTGTTTCATTTAATTTTAATTAACTATATTTATATAAATTTTTTTAAATAATCCAAAAAACTTTGTCATCTATATACATATGCATTAATTGCTGTAGGGTGTGTGTAAAATTACAACAATTTTTCATAAGTGGTCTCATTAATTAAAACATAACACATAACACATTTTTTACGAACAGAGAAAAAAGTACGAAGCCGTATATTTGAAATTCCCAATAAACCAATACTACGTTTTAAATTGAGTATATATATATATATATATATATATATATATACATATATGTTTTATGTGTAGGGAAGCGGCTAGGGAGTTGAATACGAAGCCGTATCTTGAATTCCAATAAACAAATACTACGTTTTAAATTGATAAATATATACTATTATATATATATATATATCTACAAGATTGAACAAATAAATAATCAATATTACGGTGTTGAATCAATAATTAATATTTGAATATCAATTACCTGGATAGTACTCAAAGCTCGGTGTGACACTATCTTCGTAATAGGCATATATATATATATATATGTATATGTATGTATGTCATTACAAGAATAAAACTCAGATTCAAGAAAATGGTAATTCCATTGAATAAAATAGCTTTATCATCGTCATAATCAATGGTTCATTATTTCATCCATTCCAATAAAATCCAATTATCGCATAGGCATATAACTCATTACCTTTCTTCGTTTTTCATTTGGTTCGTCAGTATAGTACAATCAATATTACCGTCTTTGCTTACCTTCAATAAGATCTCTTTACTCGGTACATCGATTTATGAACTAATCATGACTAAAGGATAATACATCATACGTGGAAGGTCGATAAATCTGTTTAAAATTTATTAAACTTACGTAAAATTCATATATGCGATAAATAATAATCAACAACGCATTGTATTAGAATTTTCCTATGCATGCAAAATTCATATTCGTGTATACGGTTACAAACATGAAAAATAAATTAAATGGAACACTGTAGAAATGAGAGTGAAAATTCAAAGTGCCATTTAATATTACGATATAAACTATTGCTGATGCTTACAATTATCGACAGTAATAGGTTCTTCCGGTATAGCCTCGGTATAACTTTTTTAATGGGACAAATATATGTTCATCGTTGTAGCGCAACGTTTCACCCGACATAATATTTTTTTCCCCTGTGACTCGATTGCTTCTTCTCGCGGTGAACGAACACTTAAAATCGAGTTACATTAGCTCCCTTTCTTTGTCTCGAATATGTTTTAATGTTACGTCGAAAATAATACCTTTCGCTATTTTACCCATAACGCGAATGATGCCCGCGAATTTTCGTTAACGTTGAAATAATCAACGCTTATATATTATATATGCTCTCTTATGCAATTACTTGAAAACTGTGTATTCGATGTACGTTCGAAACTAAACGCTTCGTTTTACATGCATTAGGCGCGCGCGTGAGTGGAAAAGTACAGATGTATAAATTGGTTTACAGAAAGAAATTTGATATTCTATGTAATTACCGTTTTGTCGAATATGGCGGTGGAATTAAGTTTATTATTTTCGTAATTTTTTATTTTGTTATTTTAGTTTTTATTGTGGTCTGTTTTGTAAATATAATATTTGTGTGTGTGTGTATACATTATTGTTCAATTCTCTAATTAAAAAATCAATTTAGATAAAAATTATCCCAAGGTGATACCATAATTAGACTGATATATAAAGTTCTCAATGCATTATACATAAAATTTAATAGAATAATCTGACTTACGGTAAACATATATATATGTGTGTGTGTGCATTTCCATTAATCTTCGACAAAATCGTATATGTACTTGAAATTTTGCGTACTCGTAAAGGAAGCTTTGTAATAGTATCATTTTTCGACGCGTTACAAACTACGTTACAAGAATGATTTGATATAGGTACTAGACCAAATCACGCGTTTTTAAAACATGTAAACTATAGTTTATTTTTTTCCTCTTGTTTTATAGCCAATCACCGATTATTGATAAATTAATTTTTTTAACATTTGAAAGTTGCAAATAAAATTTTTTATCAGATCATAGCAATTTTTTGTAAAAAAAATCTTTGCTCTTGCATTGAGTTTTATGAATTATCTCTAGTAAAAAGTTTTCAACTTATTAACTAATTAGTCAAATGTGCTGAAAAAAAATCATGGCCATTAAACATAATATTGATTATATGCTGTAAAATGTTAAGCTATTATAAATATTAGTTTCTGATTTAAAAAATAAAAACTAAAAAAATTGTGTTTTTGATTTTAAACGCTATTGATCGTAAAAAGATCTCATTCCATTTCAATTAAAAAAAAGTCTTTATGGGAACAATAATCTGTATATTTTTTCTTCTGAAAAGATTTTTAATTAGCAATAATATTGAGGATTATTTATTTTCGGATGATATTTTAGATTACTCGTATTTTTTAAATAAATCAATCAAATTGGTTGAAAAAAATCTTGATAATCGAACATCATAGTGGTTATACTACACAAATTTCGGAACATTCAACCGTGTACTTGAGACAAACAATTATAATCTAGAATGCGACTTTTTTGAGAAATTTGTAATTTCTGGTAAAAATATAGGGTCGATAAATTAATTTTAAGAAAGTTACGTGCTAATTAATTTTTGTTTAAGTTTTGAGAAACTGTTAAAACAGTCCATCGTTAAACAATTCTTTAATACTCAATTTTGATACTTTTGACTTCTGTCATAGGTCATTTTCTTTATTTTTCTCAGTACCTTTTAGAAAAAATGTATTCGGTACAAATAGTCGCAATTCGCGGCTTCTATCAAATTAAATGTAATCGGCACGTTTATTGGATTGTGCTAATTTTAAAACGGTGTCATTTTTTAAGGTCCGCAATCACTTGTTTACTTTGGCTTAAAAAGCTGTTTTCTTTGCTTTTTGGTTTGTGTAAAATTATAAATTTGCACCAAAGATATGGATACTTCAAGTTGATCCACTTTTCTTAAAATGACCAAGTTACGATATCTAGCTGTAATTTATTTTCTCGGGACTTTTTGGCGGACATGTTTATAGATTAAAATTAACTTTTGTTGTGCTTAAAACATTCTCCAAAATTGAGGCTTGTGGTTTACGCTACATAAGAGATTTTTATAGTAAAAAATCCTGAAATATCCATAATATCCTTGTATTTTGCACGCAGTAGTAGCTAAGCCAAAATATCTTACCTTAAGGGGATGCCACACAGTATATAAATTGCCGAATTGATTTTTCAAATCAAATGTTGATTTTTTCGTTTATTCCGATTTTGTGATCATAGGTACATTCTGCATGATTAACAGATTGTGCGTCAACTTGCAGAATCTTATAATTCGATACATTTCCTTATTGAAATGAAAAATTGGAATGTACTAAAAATTGTAACTGTTTACCGACATTGCAGTTTTTGCAAACTATTTTTCATTTAATTAAATTAATATGTCGAATTTTAAGATTCTGCGAGTTGACACACAATCTGCAAATCATGTAGAATGTATCTATGCACGCACAATTGGAATAAAAGATAAACTGAAGATTTAATTTGAAAAATCATATATGTCGGTAATACGGCATCCCCTTAAGTGTTAATACTATACCTTTAATGTTAACAGAGTTTTTGGGGTGTCAAAGAATAAAGCTCAAAAGACCAAAATTCAAAGGAAATTCATCGGTTTTTATTTGTTAAAGCGATTATAAATACTAAAATAAATTATAGCTTACATGCTAATTTTTGAAAATTAACTTGATATTAAGGTGGATTTAAGTACTACGTACTATTGAAATAAGACGGCGTTTCATTATCAATTTTTTATCAAAGCAAGAAAAATTGAATTCTTAATAAATACAATCAATTGATTAAAGTAGTGGTATTGCTATGTACGCGCATGCGAATCTGAATTAGCTGATACAGTGACCGAGTCAGTATAACCTGCATGCACATACATTCTCCACTTTATCACAAAATATGTCTTTGGAATGTTCGGTAAGACCTGACCCATACGTCACTAGAAACCTCGAAATCAAAACTTTTAGCCTCTAGTTTTTTGTTAAAACCTCTGAAATGTGGGTAGAACAAGAATATCATTTCAGGAAAGAACATTACTTTTTTCCTAAAAAGTACTCAGAAAAATAAAGAAAATGTGACCTACGACAGAAATCAAATAACTTGTAGTTTTTTTAGTCACGTTGAATATATGTATTGGGATTTACACATGCAGTGTATTTTCTGAAAATACAGAATAGAGTCTTATTGAGTCAAATGAAGGCCGTAGATTCATTCAACCTATATTTATGTGCTACGATTTACATATACAAAGTGTATTACAATCAAGTATACTAAAGGGACTTATTCTTTTCTGCCAGAGTGCAGGAGTTTCTGAAACAGCGGCATAGATAAAATATGCTTACACAATGGTCTTTTTTAATCATGCATGTTTCATCTTGTATATTTATTCATGGTATAACATTTATATACAGGGTATATTTTTGGATAGAAGTGGAAGTGGATGTGGGTGTGGGTTTGGAAGTAGATATGGATGAAAGGTTTGAGTGGGAGGATTAGGAAGTGGATGTGGATGAGAGGTTTGGGTGGGAGGGTTAGTTTGGGAATGGATGTGGGTGTGTAATTATGTGTGTGGGAAGTTGGACGAGGGGCTACGTATACTCCAAAATTTCGAAAAGATTTCCAAAGACTTCTAAGAACTTCCAGAGACTTCAGAAGTCTGAAAAGTCTTCACATTTCAAATTGAGATAACATTTTTTTCTTACAAGGGTAGTACCTGACCTCTGGGAAACGGATCTTATCCTAATTTTGGAATACCTTTTGTAATGTGGAAATATGAAGAAAGCCAAGTTATTGCTTGCCAATTGCCAATTAACGAAAGTTATTCGACATCTATTAATAAAAATAACTTCCAATAAAGAAAGTTGAGTTCAAGTAGATACCATTTGAAAAAAAATAAGCTTCAATTGCTGAATTTGGAGCAAAGTCATGAAAAAAATAAGAAGTTGTAGAAATTTTCACCAAAATTTAATATGAAAAATTTATTGTTTCTTTAGCCTAAAATTTGTCAATTTTTACCAAATTGAAGGCCACTGAACATTACGAAAAGTTATGATAATTTAAAGAAACACGAAATTTTTTTAAAAATTAAAATGGGAATTACCTTGTTAATTTTTGTGAATTTTTTGTCTTTCTTTAAATTATCATAACTTTTTACAGAATTGAAGGCCATAAAAATGCTATAGACCATTTGAAAGGTATTGCTTCAAGCTTTCCTTTAGACTTTTGGATAAAAAAATCAATTCTGGTGCACTTACACTTTTCTTAATTCGATATTGACATGTGTTTTATGTGACATTGACCTTGAGATTAGAAATTCTAACCCAGAAGAATAAATTCTAAACACATAATTAGCAACGAATGTTACATATAATGTTCTATAGTAAAAGTTGATAGATTTTGAGTTACATAGCGGTAAAGCCAGCTGGCGTTGAAAAAAAGTTGGAAAAATTCACTTTTTGAGGTTAGAATAACTTTTGAGCAAATAGATTCCGGTGCCTAAAAATTTTTTTCTGTATTCTGAAAAACATTTGCAATGCGTACCCAAAATTTGGTGCATTTTAAAATTTTGATTGGACCACTTTACGTGGAATATCCCATATATACATATGAATAAAATATATCTATATGCATGATTCTCTGCAAGATCAGTCGGCCAAAATTCTTTTCTTGTTATTAGAAAGATATATGTTTCTAGTAAGGAATACCAATGCTATATCAACCTTCTCTTGTAAAAATATCTTTCTTTTTATGTAAACTATCTCTGTAAATCTTACGGTAGTGAGCATTGTACATACAAACATATTTTTGTTAGGCATATATTTTGAATATTTCAATCATATTTTAAGATTATAGACTGCTAAAATTATTTTTAGTACAGAGGCTTATGCTTCTGATGCAACGGAATTTTCACAGGTGCTTTTGGACTAAAAAAGGTATCTCCAGAAATTTTTGGTCTGTATATCGATGATCAAACCCTACTAAATCCTCATTTCAAGGATTAAATCAAATGACTTACAGAGTATCAATAACTTATATGTATGACTTTGGAAGTATTTTTGGTGAAAAGATCAAAGTATTTTACAAAAAAAGTATATATTTTTTGTGGGGAATGCTTCCCTGAGGAGCTATAAATTAATGAATACTTATATCTAAAAAGTGTAAAAATAGCTATACAGTTTTTTAAGTGTCTACCACTTTGGCATAGAGAAATATAAAAATCTAAAAAAATTCGCATACAATGGAAATACTTTATAGAAAATGTAAAAAAAATTTTGGCGAAGAAAAAAATTTTGGCCGGCTAATCTTACAGAGAATCACTCATATGTTTATGAGAACCGCCTATATACGCAATATAAACTTGTTCTTGATACTTTACTCTATTCTTAATTGTAAGTGATAAAAAATATGAAATCTTGTAAATACGTACATATAAGGCGAATTTAAAAATCGAGAGCAGTAAGCGAAAACCTTGTTTTCATATACATATATATATATATATATATATATATATATGTATATATAAAAGGAAAGGCATGATAGAGAGCGATGCTGGAAGGATTGCGTGTGTCCGGTAGCTTATCGGTAATTAAAGCACCTCGGCAGTCTCTGGGTTGCGCACGCAATCTGCACGAGCGCACAGCTTCTTGATTTCGACCTGTGTGAGCAAAGTATATACGAGGGAGAAAGAGTGAGAGGATCCTGTCGGTCGTTTAGTGTCTGCAATTTCGTCGATTGCCAGTTCCGGTTTGGTATGCGAGATTCTTATTATTACGTCGTGATGTTCAGATGTCGTTTGTGCGATTCATTTGGCTTTTATTACGCTTTATTACCGGTTTACACACACACATATATATATCGCTCTAGGGGAACCATCACTCGAATGCGTGGGTGTATCTATCATAGGAGAATTCTGATGTGACCCGCTTCTCCCTTTTATTTTCGGATATCCGCCACGCCGATGGAATTTAGGCTGCTCTTAATGCACTCTGCTTGAAAGTTTATTGGTAGTCTTTTTCCAGTGAATAATATTATGTGCTTAATAGCGAAGCGCTTTTACCATATATATTTCTACAGTATAGTTCAGAAAGGAAATTTTAATGGTATGGTTAATGGCCGTATCTTAAAATATAGTAATAAAAATTATTATTTTTTTATGTTTTTCCATAATTATTTAAAAATGCAGACCTATACATTTTATCTTTTTTTATTATTAGCATTTTCGCTACTGACAATATTTGTTGAATAGTAAAGCAGTACTGAACCGATTTTTTTTAATAACAGAGGCTGTTTAATGCAAAATTACAAATTGCAGGTTAACAATAAAAAACTATATGTTTAAAAAAATAGTAGGTATAGAAATAAATGTAGATAGCGATCTTAAGCAATTAAGATATTGAATACGTAAGAAATGTGATATGTTAATAATATCGAGGTAAACGCAGATTATCTATACGATGCGCATCATATGTATTGCCTCGACAGCTTTGCCATAAGGATCATCTCTAAAAATACACAATTAACCGGGTCTTGGTTGCGCGTACAGATAGCTACAACGAATGCGCAATTGCTAAATTGATGGATTTCACAAGCTGGCAAACATCGCTGAGTTTAGACGCGAGATCTCTTAGCTAACGGAAATCAATCAGGGAATTTACATTTCTTGCCAGCAATGCATTATCACGAGGAGATATACACAATCTTTAAAGTATTTTAAATCGTTTTAAAGGATATTATATAAACAAATTTTATTTTATATTTTTCCATTCTATTTTATCTATTAACATACGAATTAATTGTGGCCATTGACGTATTTTGGACGTTTCACATAACCGTGCTTTTCCTTTATTTTAACCTCTTGAACATGAAAATCTTGCGTGTTTTTGTTAAAAAGTGTTATTTATTTATTTTTTATTAACAAATTTTAATTCATAAAACGTTTTCGTATATTACTGAAGTAATTGTACTCATAAAGGGTCTCTATTCCGTTTCAAATTGTAGCATAAATGGATTTAATTATCAACGGTACCTATAAAATATTCATTAGTGGATTGCACAAACTATGAAAAACATTTTCTCAAAGCAGAACGAATGACCGTGCGACCGGTAAGTCGTCGTTCGTTCGGGCGCCAAGATCACGCGGAGTCGCTACGCAGCTACGGCGGCCGCGACTGGATTCCGCGGATTCATTCCAACTTTTCTTCCTTGGCGGCTTCCGTCTAGATAAATACCCATGTGTGGACGCGACGCGCATCCCCAATAAAGATGCGTGCCTCATAGAAATTGGAAAAAGAAATGTGTACACGCTACTAAGTCTATCTGTATACTATATATATATATATATATATATATATATATAGGTACAGGCGACAGTCCGCGTGAGAACACCGAGATGAAGGAGTTGACGATTTAGTCAGCTTTTTTCATCGATTTCAATTGCCCAATACATTCTCATACTGTATTTTAAAACTCAACCCAATAATTTAGAACTGGGCTGATAATTAAGTAACGATTTTGTTCTGTAACATTAGTATAATACGTACATATTCATATAATTTATCAATAATATTATTGCAACTATATCGAATCGTATTGTAAATAAAGCATTGGATAATAGTTAATTGTATAATAATAAATATGAAAATATGTTAAATTAGGCTTTTTTCAGTAACGATTTTGTTCTGTAACATTAGTATAATACGTACATATTCATATAATTTATCAATAATATTATTGCAACTATATCGAATCGTATTGTAAATAAAGCATTGGATAATAGTTAATTGTATAATAATAAATATGAAAATATGTTAAATTAGGCTTTTTTCGTCAAAATAAATGTCAAATGCAACTAAAGTAATATTATATATCAAAATTATAGGTATATTAACATAATATAATAATAATTAAAATCAATAAACACAAAAATTGTATATATATACAATTAATTTCAGTGGGTAATGTAACACATGCTGCAAATATTATATGATAATAGATTTGTACAGAATAACAATTATTTGTTTAATTAAAAAGTACGATTTTAATACAATCGATCTATTATTATACAGATACTGGTTTGCACATACTAACTTTGTACACTTTAGACGCTCAATGGTTCCTAGACTAATTTTCATGCAACATAGATACACTGTAACAATAGCAACGTTACCCTATGTTTCCTAAGCAACATTATCATTTACACACTTACTCATGCACGTATGAAATAAATATTTTTTTAGGACTCACATTAAACAATGAAAGTATATAGGTACATAGTACTACGCTAATGATATGCAGTCCAGATCAGACTAAGGATCGGAGCAGAAATTGCATGACGAGAGGCGGATACCAATGTAGTGTTCCGACCTACCTTCTTTCATACTTGAATATTTACTACTTATATATATACGAACATTTCCTGTCTTCAACGAAATATTAATTTACGAAAACTAATTATTTTCAATAGATGTCAAATATTTATATTTTCACAAATGGCATTGCATTTTATTATTCAATTGTATTTTATTGAGCAAATATAAAAAAATTATTTTCAAAATAAAGTTTAATAATTAGATA
The DNA here is from genome assembly GCA_026168455.1 of Theocolax elegans. NCBI lineage: Eukaryota > Metazoa > Arthropoda > Insecta > Hymenoptera > Cerocephalidae > Theocolax > Theocolax elegans. The sequence goes on from CM047426.1 coordinate 24,805,502, forward strand.
AATCAGTATATTAAAAATGAAAACATACAATTTATTAATTATTGCACAAATCATCACTTAATGCAAATATAAAATGTAAATGAGAAAGCAGCGAGCATTGACATCGATATTCGAAAGTAACAAACTAAATACACTGTCAATATTAGTAGTATTCTTGCTATTCAATATGTAAGGAAATCGCGTGTACATTAAAGTGTACTGTAAGTACATACTATCAGCTATAAACAGATTAAGCATTAGGTGGAACAGTGTGAAGATAAATCCACGTCTTCTGGTAAAGCGAGTAAAGAAAACGGTACGATTATTATTTAATTGAATATCGAACGAGATCGAAACCCGAAGCTTGCGCGCGTCTGTTAAAGAAGAAGAAGAAGAAGAAGAAGCAGAAGAAGAAGAAGAAAAAGAGGGAGAAGAAAGAGATCGGTAGGCTCGGGACTTGAGTCGCGGCAGCTTGGCGCCCAACCGAGGCCCAACGTTATAGGCCTGCGAGCAGAGGTTGGGCGCCGTCTCCGTCGGCGCGTCGGCTCCAGCGCTCTCTCACTCTCTCTCTCTCTCACTCTCCCTGCCCCGTACGTGCGTATTTTTCTCGCTTCGATTCTCTCGTTTACCCGCACGGCGGCGGCGAGATTGAGAAAACGAGAATGGGAGAGAAGGAGAAAATTAAAATTAGGATTATATATAAACTACCTGTTGTGGCTCCTCACGCATACGACAGGGTCGAAGGACTAACACGTTTATATACGGCTTCCCGTTCATTATTACACAAACATATATATATGTATTAATCTACATATTTTTCCAAAAATTATTTCTCTTTTCCACTATTACGTGGTACGCACAACGTTATGATATTTTCAAAATTTTTTATAATAACATTTCAATGAATTTTTTGTTCTGGGATTTTTCACATTTGCTTTTATAAATGGAAATAGAAGAGGAAAGGATTACAAATTTTTGCAATCATATAAACCCCGATTAGCGTAGGACGGTAAGAAAATATATTTAATTATTATAAAAACTTCACGAGATTATTTTAAACAAACTTAAAAATTGCTCAAACGTCTATAAAAGAAGTTTACAAAATGCATTAAGATCCTATAACTATATGAATTTTATCTAGACTTTATCTAGACTTTATCTAGCCTTAGATGTTAATACATAGAATTCAAATAAAAAGAGTGTTCTTAGATAAAATTTTTCTACGCAAGGAATTTCGCTAATAACAAATTCAAAATCGGATATGTAAATAATATAATGTGGTTGTTTTATAAAAATTTTTTTGTATTTTATAGATAACAAAAAATCGTAGAAAATAGAATAATTAAACCTACAATTAAACGTGTACGTTACTTGTGTTAAATTATGTATACGAGTTTATTAACCTTCGTTTACCAATAATCTACCTGATGTGTAGAGAATTTCAGGCACAAATATACTGATAGGATATTGTGAAATTCCTCACCTAAATTTTGGCGCCACTTCAAATCTAACCCAGTTTACGAAATATTATAGGTAAACAACTTTTTGAAAGCGTATTAATACTTCTACCTGTATAGTTTCTAATTAATAGGAAGCATTGAACTCTTCGTTTTGTATACATTATTTACATGTTTACTATTATAATTATTGACATAGGGCGAATTGTACACCCAAGAATTAAAAACACATTAATTTTTTTGTACATTTCTATTTAAACAATATAAAGAATGTAATTAAAATATTTAGTCACTACATTAGCGCAAGGTGCAAAAAGTAATGTGTTTGATTCTTGGATGTACAATCCACCCTATAGGCCTAAATATTTTGAACATTAAAAATGTACGATCCTGTTAAAAAACCTCCTAAAGCTTTTACAAAAATATTTAATCCTATAAAAGTAAATATTCTAAAGACTAATAATGAATATTTAATATATGTAAAAATTCTTCATATCTGTAGTACTTGTTTAAAAAGCTATAAAACATAAATATATAATAGATCATTACAAAATTTAGAAATATTAAATATAAAAAACAAATTTTTGTATAGCTAAGATAACTGAGCGTTCAAATCAGTCAAGTGCATAACGATGCCAGCAAATCATTGCTTTCTTAACTATAGTACAAAGTACCGAGTAAATTGACGAGTCGCGACTCCCGAGAATTATCTCCGATTTTCGCTACATTTTCAGAGCTCGCGTGCAAGTACCGTCTCCGTATACAAGGCTTGCATATATGCACGCAATCTTATTCTCTCTTTCTCTATCTCTCTCGATGTACAGTGTACCTGTCTTCAACTCGACTCAACTTGAATTTCTTCTTATTAAAAGGGATGTACTGCAGACGGAAATTTTGTGTAACAACAACAACAACCGAGAGGTATGTACTGCATTCGTGACAACATGAATACAAACAGTTTAAACACTTTTTCATTTTCATATATTTTCATATATAGGTCCATTATAATGATTAATAATATGAATAAAAGATTGTGATACGAAGTATATTGTTAAATACATGTAATTTTTCAGTACCAGTGTAATGTAAATATTTATACGTAAAATAATAATTTTTGAAAAAAATTATATTATTTTTTCCGAATACTAATCAATGGCCACATTTACATAAACATGAACCATTTTAACGTATAGAATAAGCTATGTTTAAATAAACATATTGTATACACATGTACGAATTTCATTTGATGAGTTTTAATACTGCAGTATCTCCTAATATAATATAATTTGAAAAAAATAAATTAACTTGGCAATACTTTTCGAAATCTGTTGTATTACAATTCACGGATAATTACGACGAATGAATATTTCTTAACGTGTATAAGGTACCATGAATTTTTCGTATGCATAACATTTTTCTACTCCTTATTCATTTGACACAAATATATCGTTTTGTCAGTGAGTAGATACACACCCGTATCACTAAATCATTAAACTGCGGTAATAGTTGAAATAGCTATTTATGATTAACTTTATAAATAAACAAATAAATAAAATAAATTTGGTATATAACTGCGCAAGTAACTAATGCATATTAATGAAGATGCAATCCACTTATATAATAGTATTTACCAGAAGTAAAATTTCGTAATAGTTGTACGTATATATTATCGATGACAGTAATTAATTAAATCGTGGACTATACGGGGAGCACCTAATTACGGTGACAACGTATTTATTGGCCTCTTTGCGTCGAACATCCCAAAGTCAAAAGGGGAAAAGAAGGGTGAAAGTACGAATCGTTAGTAGTATATATACTGGTAAAGGGCCCGAATCCCCTTTGGTATCGAAACTCGATATATCTCGTTTAACAGTCCCTCCTTCTCTTTAAGTATATTCCGTCTGCGTTCTTCGTGGTGCTTTCCAAGATCTTTGTTCTCTCCCTTCGAGTTTTTCGAGTGTTACTGCGTATAGAAAATCGGAGGGCTCTCGAAGGAAGTCTGAGTCAAACCCCGACACACACGCACACACAAGCGCTTCATTTTTTTCTTTTTTTCTTATTGCTAATATTTACTTTCTCATTTTTATGTTATCTTTCAATATTGTATTTACTTCTATCTATCTGTCTATCTATATATATATATACCTAAGAATACATACACGCGTATTTTTCTTTCTTTTATTATAATGTTCGTTGTGTTCACCGTAAGTATTTTGAAATTAAAGGGAATATTTTATATTTTACGCCAGAAGTAAAATAAATATTATATCCATATTGATAATTATTAATTAAAATTCACGAAATTAATTATATTATTTATATAACTATGTACTATTATATTGACTAAAATGATTATTACTTTAAGTTTCATAAATTAAAAAAAAAACATTTTTCTTTTAAAATGTACAAATCATTTGCTTTCTTCGCACCTATACCTTTTTCGCTTGTCCATTTGACACGCAATTTTTCCTTCTCCTTTCTTCTTGACCCGTGTTTCGTCGTATCTCCTTCTTTTCATAATCATGCCTCACCATTCAGCTTTTAAAGCTGCTTTTACAACAGCAAAGCATTTTTTTAAACGAATAAAAAAAATAACGTGAATTTTTAATCTCGCAAGTTAATAATAATTTGCAGTATTTATTTGAAGTATTGTGCTGATTAATAAAAGTAATAGGCAATTATTTGAATAAAGCTGTAGATATTCTTTAATAGTTTTATCATTCATGCAGTTTATTTATTAGAATAAATAAATTAATAAACTGAATAATTATTAATTATTTATATTCATCACTCATGCGATTATAAATTATCATGAAGTAATTTTTGTATATAATTTTAATAGGCCTTTCAATAAAAATGATATCCGATAATTAAATATATACATGCGGTATTAAGTATTTCCTTTTAAAACATGCGTTAACAAGTAGTTAAAAATATTTGTAACGTTATAATATTAGATACCTGTAAAATTGTGAAAAGAATAATATCAAAATTAAAATAGGAATGCCGAGTGATTATAAGTATCGTTTTGCTGGACCAAACGTGACATAATAAAATTCGGAAGATGTGAATGTTCCAAGAGCTCAGTGTAACCGCAGCATTAAAGTAGGATAAATCCAAATGCTGCGAGAGAGCGAGACAAGAGAAAAGCAAAGAGGGATGTCCAACAGCGCCACCTACGTGTTCTGTCTTATACATGTATATATATATATATATATCTATATGTATAATGGAAAAGAGACAGCAGAGAGGATAGAGCGAGGAGGCGAGAGAGATAGACAGAGTGGGGCTGCCGCAAGATCGAGGCGCGCGAGCTCGTATACTCTCAGTCCTCCTGCTCGGCTCGGAACGGCCAGTTGCGCGTACAATCCGCACTGTTAATTCAGGAGAGCGAGCGAGCGAGCGAGCGAGAGAGCGAGAGAGAGAGAGGAGCGCGTATGCGCCGTATCGGTCTCCCCGGATTCCCGCGAGAGGAGGCGTGCGCACGTTATCAGGTCTCGATGAGGAAGCGCGAGGAACGCCTTTCGCATCGGTGGTACGAGCCAAGTGCGGAGAAGAGACAGGACCGTGCGTAGGCACGTATAGATACACCGGATCTTTAACGTCTGGGTCGTGGGTGTGCATATACGCGTATCCCTGTGTGTGTCTTGTGTTTGCGTGCGTGCATACTATACAGAGCCTGTTGTGAGAGTGAGTCGGTGCGCGGCGGCCTCGCGAGGGACAGAGAGATAGCCGCCACCAAGGAGGAGAGGAGAAAATGGCTGCGCGCCTCACTGCGCGACCGGCCTACGGACTCTGCATCCAGATCGGGATCTTCATCCTACTAACTCGAACATTCGTTCGTGGTGAGTAAATCCTCTCTCTCTCTCTCTCTCTCTCTCTCTCGCTCTCTCTCCACCTCTCTTTTTACGTCTCCCTTTGCCTCTCCATCCACGTAGCTTCACCGATAGCAGTCATCCTAACCTATAGGTACACCTATCTCACATCCGGAACCACTCTCGTCGAGGATGACGGATTTTACTTATTTTTCTTCTGGTTCCTTAGTTAGTCTGTCAACCAGTTCTTTCGGTTTACATTCTATTCCTCGTCAGTTCAAATGAATGAGCTTGCTTATTCTTAATTAAGAACGCTTGATTACACGTACAAGAAATTTATTTTATTTGTTTTTTAACAAAGACACGTATTCGTCTCGTTGATACTGTAAAAAATGCGTATTCATGCTGATTTCACGATGAAATTTGCTATTTCTTTTCTTGCTTTAACGTGGTTAGTTACTCTTACGGAAAGAATTAAACAGTAATTTTTTAAAGATCTCTGTCTGTTTATTAATTGTTGCCATTATCTGCTTTTTCATCATTGACATACATACAAAATTGCCTTTTCTAATTACACTGCTGTAAACAATATGAAGAACATTTTTTTGAGCTTGTTAATGCATTATAGCCAATCCCTAAACAATGATTTATTGTTGAAAATGAAGTTTTTCTATATTTTAATAAATAATAAAATGTACTGGCTCCCATCATCGATCTAACAACAATATTAATTGAAAAGATAATGAAGAGAAATACTTGATATTTCACGAGCCGTTTAAATTTCAACAACATTCCTTATACATCGAAAATCGTAATTCGATCAATTTTACAAATCGCATATGTTTCCTCCTCTAATGCTTGCAATGTTTAAAAGTGACATAAACGCTTAATATTGCGACTACGTAAATAATATAACAAATAGAAATAGTCTCTAAAAAATAAGTAAATTTTAGAAATTAAATAATAAACCGTAAGTAATTTAAAGCAGAATCTTTTGGCAAAATTAGCAGACGAAAATTTATATGCGGTATCCTACGACGTGCCAATTCATCTTACATTTAGATGTAAATGCATTTGGATGATTAGCTTTGTCCAAAAATACATTTACTACCATATATAAGTGTAATCGGGATACATTATAAACCAATATCGTATACGGCTTATCGATATTACAAATTAAAACGTTAGTATTGCATTCATCCTTAAACGCGTACCATAAAACTATGATTAATTTTTAATAGTCTAAATAATAGTTGCAGTTAAATAGAAAATAAATGAAAAATTGTTAAAATTATTTTGTGCTATTATCAATTTAAATGTGCAACCTGTATTTCTTTCAACTGTGAAATGTCATTAATTCGTGAAAAAAATACGCGACGCATTCTAAAACGCTTAACGTGCCTTTCGCAAATATTTTTAGACTATACGCATGCACTCGACGCCGAAATTCATTTTCACCACCAGCTGACTTCACGACTTTCCACTTCGTCCGTATCGCCGTAAATTCTTACACATTTTACTATATATATATATATATTGCTCTTGCAAATGTATTATGATTATGAACGTACGAATTATGTACAAAAAACTTTGTACATACATAGGTATATGTATAACAACAGCTCAACAAATATCTGAGAGTAATTCTGTTATTACCATATATAATATAAAAGGTTAAGATCGTGATGCGAATTTAAAGTCTATATGGCATACAACAGACGTAAAGAATTTTCGCAAGCGAAATTGGTACAATTTTATTTTGACGTCATCATTTTATCGGATTTGATACATAGTGATGTCACGTTATAAGTATCTCGAAACTCTCGGAGCTCTTTTAGTATTACTCTTATTAAAAATTCAAGAGGAATACTATTAGGTACTATTTACTATATAAAAAGTAATTAAAGTGTTATGAATTTAAACTGCGATGAAAGTTTATTTGACTTGAACTACGATGGAACTTTGTTTTCTCACGAGTCGTAAAAAGATTTCTCAAATTCTTTTCGGTGTATTTCTATTTATATATAGTCATTTTATACAACATTTAGTCTATTCTGATAGTTTAAAGTTGGAAATGAAAAATGTTCAAATTTCGTTAGCATCCAACAATGGAAACTTTAGATATATGGAAAATAAGATTTTACACAATTTAAAAGAATATTGTATGCATTGTTTACGCAGCTAACGTTACCTTTTCTATACACACCATTGTAAGCGCTGTATTTCACTTTGTAAGTATAGATTATGTCCATTACGTGAATCGTGCATAATGAAAGTGTTAAAAGAAAACTGTTATTGTATAACAGATAAAACCTGGAAACCAAAGCAACTGATGAAATTGATATAGATTAAAAGTACAGAGCAACTAATTTTCAAAATTGTATTCTTTCCTTTTTATAACTGGTACATATTTAGATTAAAAAATAATTGTGTTCCTTCTTATTATTCATAGTAGTACATTATAAATCTGTATAGTTACATTCTTCTGAACAAGTTTATTACTTTAAACATGTTAAAATTATAAGCAGCTTATGAAAAGAGGTATGAATAAATAATTTGAAGCAATTGAAAATCCCACCAAGCATGCAATTTAATTGATGAAACGTTAATAAAAATATCGGTTTGCTTTTCTCGATTGGTTGTTGTTGGAGAAAGAAATTGATGCTATTCGAGTTCGGCACGTGCATTACTCTATGAGGGCGAATCTCGCTTAAACTCGTATCGTCTAAAAAGGGTCGTCCGGCATTCCGTCGGGCGCAGGCCAGCTCTCGCTCGGAATGCCGGCTCGCTTTTCCTCGAGGAGAAAGACGCCGGAGACTGAGCATTTTCTCGAGTTGCTCTGCTTCTATACTGCGCTAGAATGCGTTACGAGCCACCTTTCCTTCTACGCCTCCGCGTTACGCACAAACACCCCAAATGTGATCGGTGATCGCCTTTTTTTTACTCGTACGTACTTTCGTTCTGTACCTTTACTCAGTAATGGGAGAAACGGCTTGCAACTTACCAAAATTTTAAAATATTATTTGTTGAAATGAAACGTTGCTGTAAACTTTTAAATTCCTATTGAAAAGTTTACGAAAAACTTGCGTTTAAAAGTAGTGTATACATATATTTTTATTAATCAATATGTATACACATATAATTATCTTTTCGTTCTTGAAAAAATTTTGTATAATTAGCGGGACGATACATACTTTGTTAAAGGAAATTCCTGTCAATCAATCAAATTACATCGTAAATCCCATTACATTGTTAAATTTAAGCGAAACTGAAGAAAAAAAAGTTAAAAAAGAAAAAGGTAATTAATAATATACGAGTTTTTTGAAAAGTAGATCAAAGAAGTGTGTGTTTTCCATTTCCCGGATGCATATAGGCAATCGGTTGCACGAGAGAGAAAGAGGAGAAGCAGCAGCCAGTAGCGCCGTACTCTTCGGTCTTTCGTATCTCTCTTTACTTCTCGTCTCGTCGCTTCCGATTTCTTCTTTTAGTGTAACTGTCGGATGTTGCGAGCGGCGCTCCCCAGATGTTGCTTCGTTTTCATATTCGCTGTGGCACGAGATTTTTTGTTAGTTTCACGTTTTCAGGCCACTTTACCGGTTTACTTTACACGCGTACTATATTTTTCAAAATTATCATTGCTATTCATTTGTTACACGAACAAGACTAAGGACTTTAGTGTTATGTTCACGATTTAAGTACTGCTGAAAAATATCATTTTTTTTTATATTTTTTTATTTGTTATTGCAACAATTAAGCTATTTTCTTTTTGTTACCTTTGAAAAATATAAGTTACAGAATCATCTGTAAATAGAATGACATAAATAACATGCGAATCGCGTCTAACTTTTTAAAAAATATACATACACGGAGAATTGTTCATATGCATTCAATCATAATATTTGTAAAAAAAACTCATAATTTTTACAGTGTTATTACGCGGGAATTTGCATAATTAACTAATTCATAATAATTTTTAAAAATGCGTTTTGTGCCATTTATTTGCAGTTTGTAAAAGTATATTCGGTTTAATAAACGGAAGACTGATTAATCGCACTTAAAAAGAAATCTCTGGCGTTACTGTATTTAACTCTTTGATCTATACTCTTTACCGATATTTAGATGCTATATATATCAAGTAAATAATTTAAATGAATTATTTAAAAAGGAAACGGTTATATTATCGTGCTACTCGAGATAACGCAAGTAATTCCGTCAGCATCAGATTTGATTGTACGTGTGTGTATATATTTATATATATATATACTCACTAAGTGAATTTGGAGCATGGCATTAAAAACAGTTTCGGATCACGCTTCGATTCCTTTCTATCGTACATAAGTATAAACCATGCTGACTTCAGTAACTTCGTGACGCTATGCACGTTTCCAACTGTAAATATTTAACATATATTAACATAACATTATCATGTTTCAATATAATTCAAAAGTCGCTTATCGGTTTGTGAAATTCAAGACAATTAGTTGAACATTATTGTACAGTAAACTGTTGGTTCCAGCCAAGTTTTATATTATTTTAAACATTTATTGTAACGTACACAACGTAGTTAAGACCCGAAATACGCATCGTACTACTTTATTTATGTAAATTACGTCTTTCAGTCGTATAATAGTTGAGATAATATCAAAATTGCGTTTAAGTTAATGCAAAATCGAAAGAAGGCAATCTCCTTTGAAACGTTATGAAAAATTTGTCATTTTTGTTGAGATTACAGACATAACAAACGTCGAGTATCGCGCGTAATCAAAATAATTCAATTTATATGTAAGATAACGACGGGAACGTAGAACATGCCACCTCAATCACATATCAAAATATTTAGTCGAGTTGCGTTTATTGTTTAAACCTTATAATGTATATCCTCATGGATATTTGTATAAATGTGAATATAATTTGTATACACGGAGAGAAATATCTCATAAAAATTGTAAGTAATTTCAGGGGAAATTTTACCATGAAGTCTTGTAAACGTGGGACGTTCTGCATTCATTGTAATTTTTACCATGAACTTCTTGTAATTTTTCCCCCGATATCTTAGTATAGGCAAAAGTAGCGCTTGGACCGTAAGAAAAAATTTGTTCGTACCGACTCTTCTAAGTTTCTCCCTCTCAAGCAAACGCGCGCGCACGTGATTTAGAATGCAGAGGTTAAATGTAAGTATACGCCGAACCGATCGCCGGCCGGTGTACGTATACAGTGTCTATTCGATGCGGTTATATTCAACGAAATCCAGTTCTGTGTAAAACCTTGCTGCATATTTCTAACAACTTTTTACAGATATGTAAGTATTTTATATTCATGAGAAAATTGAAGTAATGTACAGTAAGGAGTAAGTAATGTACACTTCAGTTAAACTTTCTATTCAAAAGTTACATTGATATAAATAAATTATACACAAATCAATATGGTGAGAAAATACGTTTTACAAAGAGCTGCAACATTAATACGTAAAACTTTAATTTTATAGGAAAGGAGAGCTTGGCCGATCGGTCATTAAAATGTAAGTGTCGAATATTTCTACAGCGATACATTTCTAACCTATAATTTGTACCATTTCAATGCTGCATTGTTTATGTTCAGGATATTTACAATTTGTTGATGCAAAGTGCGGATGGCAAATCAATTTTGAAGCAGTATATAAATATATATATTCAATAAATAATACTTCATCAATGTGAATTATTTCTACACCCATTTACTATTTTAAAATAAATCTATAATTTTTAATAAATCTATTCATTATAAATTTGATTAATTAAAATTTTTTATTGCCTCAAAGTATTTGTTATTAATATATATGTACGTAATGAAACAATATAAATATTTATTATATCTATACTTGTTTATTAATTTGAAGTAAATGTTATAACTCTTAACGCTATTGGTGTAGATTATGTTTCGCTTTAATTTTTTCGGTTAGGTAATTTTTACCAGGAAGTTCCTGGTAAAAATTACTGAAACGTCAAGACGTCCCACGTTTACAAGACTTCATGGTAAAATTTCCCCTGAAATTACTTACAATTTTTATGAGATATTTCTCTCCGTGTATTTACTATTAATTAATACAAACATTAACACGTAATATATTTAATATGCATTGCATATTAATTTGTACTTAAGAAATATACTTACTATATCTCATGATAGAGGAAAATGAGTAAAAAGTGACTACAGAACTTAATGTGTCTCTGATGAGAAAAGAGCACGCATAACTAAAAAAAGAAAATGGTTACACGCGTTCCATGTGGCTTTGTTTTCGTTCGGTTTTTCTGAGTAGACGACAAAGGTATATTTCGGTTTATGTATATGCAGGGAGAAAAATAGGTTGACGCAATAAAATGTGATGGAACGCGACACACGCGTGATTCGTGAGTTTTTTTTCGGGTTTTTTTGCACCGCTTGACCGTTCATCCCGTCGATCATTAATTTTTGCATTCTCTTACGTATACGTCTCGTTATAATCGTTTTGAAAATTTTTTTATTTCTGACACTTTATATTTACTAATTACTTCTAAAAAATACGTTATTGTCATTTTACGAATGGCCTTTTGCGAGTTTAAATTCATTTGTATCCTTTACTTTAAAATATATATGTGTATATCCGAAAATTTTATATTCTATTGTTGTGATAATTAACTTTATTACTAAAGTAATTCATGTTTTTACCCAAAAAATTTATTGCCTTTTTACAATTGACTGTATTACAGTAAATTATATTATCAAATTTTTTATAGAATATAATACACACAACGTTTATTTTATTACATTAACCTTCACATATTCCATTCTTACAAAAAAATGTACATTAATTCTAGTTACTATTGACTTTTGATTTACTGCAAATATGTATGAATATATAAATCTATTTGCTTTTTAAGGATAAATATATTTATAAAATTTCGAATGTCAGCGCAGAAATAGATCGAATTAATTCATTATGCATTATGAACCGATTCATTCTTGGCGAGTCAAAAATGAAAGATGATTAAACCATCGATTATGCAAATGCAAGTTTTAAGTTACTAGAGGAATAGGAAATGGACGTTATTGGAGAACAGCAGGGGTCGAAAGTGACAGGGAAATTAGGAGAGAATACATTGAGTGTGTGTGTGTGTGTGTGTGTGTGAAAGAGGGGAATCTTTACCGTATAACAGATAACGAATTAAATTGCTTTAGCTTTGAGTCATTTCTGAAGCTTTAAATAAATTATCGATCTGTACTGAACATCTATTGTGCATATGAATGTTTGGAATGATAATACGGCGTTGTGTCGAATATTTAATGAATTAACTAAATATTAATATGATTTTGAATTGTTTGTACTTGGACATATCTTTAATTACGCGTGGACAGCGACGTAAATTTTATTTTACACCATTAAATAAATAATTTTATAATACAAACATTTGTAACATTCAAATATTCCGATCAATTAGTTTTCGACAATAAGTAAAATAGCTGTGTAAAAAAATGATTCGGTGAATAGCATGTCGTTGAGTTATGGTGGACACAGAGCCGAAATATCTGGTGGAGACGCGAGAATCTCGAGGAGCTGAGGAGCGCGAAGACTCCCTTAGATCTTGAAATAAACGAGATGGTATGCGTTCTGCTTTGCTTTGCGAACTTTGTGCATTTTGCCACTCGCTTAGATTCGTCGAAAAAATATTCACACAGTTAAAGAAGTCCATTGATATACTTTTACTTAATCTCCACATATTGTATTGCACGTATTAGTAAATGTTGTCCGTACTAAATAAATTTTATATTTTACAATATATATTACTATTTTATGGTTTTAAAATAAATAAATTCTGATATGTTTCTAACTATTATACGTAGAGGGTCAATATTATATATAATTAATTAAACAGAACAACGTGAAACATTTTGATTTTCAAGTAATTGTTTCATTATTGTTCATTCTATGATTCGAGTGAATTTCGTTTAGCTTTACTTTCTAAATGTGAATTAGTGAATAATCACTAAAAATGTAGTGATAAGTCAGTCACTATCACAAAGTAGTGAATTGTTACTAATCCAATTAGTCAAAATTTACTATTGTAATAGTGAATATTCACTAATTTCGTGACAGTGACCGACGTATCACTATTTCATAGAGAGTAAATTACAATATAATTACACGATTATTTTTTTTCTTGAAATATCTTCAAGACAATTTGATCACTGTAACGTGTACTATAATCTCAAAATAAACCATATATTTAGGCAAATAATAATAATTTAAAAACAGTTGCATCTTAAGAAATCAATTCGTTAAACTAGTAATAGAAAAAATATACTAGTTTTTTATATATTTTACTCCTACATGTTAGCGTAAGTCTACGTTTAATAATAAGTTACATAATTTCGTCACGTAAAATCTAAGTAATTATTTGATTTTATTGTACATGTGAAAGTTTGTCATTCCTGGTGAGGGAATTAGGAGAATTTAACAAAAACGGCTTGCCTAATCAAAATTAGTTTCAGAGAGTAGGTAAAAAAATTCCGAATAGAAAAATAGAGAATGAGAAATAAGAAAAAAAAACAAAAGAGAAGAAACCCTCCGAAATCCATTCGACTGCGTTTTATTCATTAACGAGAGGAGGCGAGGAGACGAAAAACGAAAAGATCGAAAGAGAGGTACACGGGAAGAAAGGCGCGAGGCATTGTGCCAGGCTTTGCCCTCCCCTTTTTCTTCTCGGAGCTACCCCGTAGGGTCGAAAACGTTTGATAAATTACGGGGCCCTCTCCGGGTATTCGACCCGCCAAATCTTACGATGCATCAGCCGCCTTTTCTCGCTCCTTCGGTTTTTCGTTGATTTTTTTTTCTCCATTTAGCCATGTGCTCCTGGGGTACATATTTCCCCTCCTCTTTTCCGTTCTCTTGGAGCTTCTTTTTCTTCTCGCTTTGTGTTCGTAGTACGTGCTGCGTATATACTGCAACTTTTCTTTTGCACGACTAAGAAAATAGCCTCCTTTATCCGTGACCAAAACGATTCTTTTTCATAGAGTCTCAAACAAATAACATTTCAAAGCAAAGTATTATTTATTCGTTTGGACTTTTCTTCGAAATTTCTTTTCTGCAATTTAAAAGAAAAAAAAAACCCAAAAAATATATAAGGATTCGATTTCTATTAAATTCTGTTTCTGAAATGTATCGAATTATTTACGTTACTTATATTTATATTAATATATTATAATTATATATTAATATTTACGTGAAATCACATCAGAAATTCCATATTCGATTGTTCTGCATTCTCCTGACTTCTCTTTTATATTTTCTTTTGCCTGTTTTTGCCTTTTCCTCCTCTTGCTCCTGTTTCTGCGTATTTCGCATTCTCACTTTGTGACTGGTTTCTCCTTTTTGGGCGTTTTCCTCTTCTTGGTGTGTCTCTCGTCGGGATACCCTTACCTTTTTTCTTGCGTCTTCCCATGGCTCGCAGAACTTGTGTCTCGTTTTTCTGCGTCGGGCGTCACCATAAAGAGGCGCAAAAGAACATTTTTCGGTAATATGCTTGATACACTGATCTTTCATGCGGTTGACACACGCTCGAGCGCTCTAACGTCATGGCTTTTAGTACCGTCTTATTTGACATTTGTCTTGGAGCCTTTTTTTTATTTCCTGCTCTCGGAAGTGAGCGTTTGATTGCTAATACGTGAACATGTTTGGTGAAAAATGTATTGTAAAGGCAAATATAATTATACAACTTTAGTTTATTTTATTATAAAATTTAATGAACTGATGATAAAAATCAATAATTATGTTTTTTTCTATATACAGTGATTATTATGTTTAGTTACAACGACGTAACTAAACGAAACTTATTTACATTTTTCAGAAATGCGAAATTTGATATAAAATGTTGTCACACGGAAATAATACAGATAGGAACTTCAAATTGAATAGGATGCCGTACATTAAAAGAAAACGAGGGGCACTAATGAAGGATATTAGTTGCTTAGTATTATTTTTCTATATAGAATTGGAGTAAGGCAATATTGATCGTAGCATCAAAGTATTGTTGACAGAACTGAAACTTGCAGTGCCAATCAAACGATTTAATTATTACACGCATTAACAGTGTGGTATTTATCCATTGAGGGATAAAGCGGCGAAGCCAAGTGTAGCGCGGGCAAACAAGGTACCTTCTTATCCCAATAAAATATAGGCGCTTCATGCTCGAACGGCCGTCCTAAACAAATATTATCGCTTTCTTTCGATCTACGTCCTCAAGGCGCAGGATTCTGTTTCTTCAAATAACACGCGTCGTCCTTCCCCATGCAGGATTTATAGTCGCGAGAAGACGGAGGAGGAGGAGACTCGTTGTTCTCTTATTTTCTGGCATCAGGAGGAGAGAACTTCCAGTCGCGCAGCAACCCGACACTTTTTACCCTCGAAATGTGTTTTCTCTCGAACCGTAATTTTGCTTTCCTTCTTTGAATAAAGACAAAAACACGCGTTGTGATTTTTACGCTGAGAACTTTCTTATCGAGTTTTACTTCCCTAGCGTGCTTGGTGTGTAACTGTCTAGCAAACCGAGGTTCCTCTTGTTTCCAATTCTACAAAAATATCGAATATCTTTTTGAAAATATTAACCGAGAGACGACTTGATCTATAAACTTAAATACGTTTACACATGTATACGTAACCTTTAAAATCTATATACAATCGCGTCAAAAAATTTTCATTGAAAATTATTTTTATAACAAAGAATCTCACAAAATCATGGCTTCCATTCATTATCCACGATGTCAAGATTACGCAAGTAAATATTTTCCAAAGATTTTTTTATGAAATTTTTTACACGGGAGCAGTTAGTAGATTTATGTAGCACTTTCATCAACGATTATAAAAGAAACTTTTACACGTATAGCTTCATCATCTTGTAAAATCATTGGGAAATGCGATCGATCGATTACGTAAATTAAAACTAAATATCAATTTTCCTCTATTCGAACATATTTTTTTCAGTGAAAGGTTAAAATGCGAAGGAGCCATATAAAAGAAGACAAGCGCAATATGAAAAGTCACTTAACGAAACGTAGTAAAAAAAACTGATCGACCTTTTCACGTAAATCGAGACAGAATTATTTGCACGTGTGCTCGCGAATGTAAATTCTTGGGGATGAAACCTTCGACGTTACTCCTTTTCAAGGCAATCTTCAGGATAATGCACTTCACTTATTTTCTTGGTTGAAGAACTTCCTATTTTTCAATTGGCATTACTCTCTTTTGCTTGAAGAATAAGTGGAGAGGATCAACGGAGCATAGAGTCGTTTCGTGTTTTGCAGCCTAAGTTGTTCTATGTGGTGTTATTGACGACTTCTTGGGAGGATTATTATTGAGCATAAATGGGAGTGTGGATTATTTTATACTTTTATAAAATAATTTTTAAAGTAGACTTATATGTGCAGAATTTTAAACTGATAAGGTTTGGTGCTATAGAAAGTATATTTTTTAATTATCTTTATTACTATATATGTAGCTAAAATGTTAATTGTTAATGTTAATCTATTATGCATTACACGAATATTATAATTTTTATTACGGTTACAATCAAAATAACTTTCTTAATATTGCTGTATAGATGAACTCCTGCAAGCACAGTGTATATATATCTATATTTGCTACACCTTTTAAAAAAACACTCACACATTCACACACTCGATTAAATTAATTTTACATTTTTGTAAATCCTCTGAGATTTCATTGCTCTGACTTGTAAAGTTCTTGTAAGTACTTAAGACGAGAAAGAGAGAGAGGGAGAGCGCTGAGACGCTCGTTCACGAATGGCAAGTAAATATTTGTCGATTGAGATAATTAAGCGCCACCACCGTCGCCGTCGCGTGCACTCGCGCGAGAGACGAGGCCGTGTCGTCATATATGCGTTGCGCGCGTATATACTCGTATTGTTTACGAGACTCCTTTTATCATTTATGCGATGCAGTATCTCTCGTAGTGTTTACATCTCTTTTAATTGTCCGTTTACGCGCAGTCGTCGACTCTGGGACCCTTTTTTCATCGACTCCGATCGAGCAATATAGATTTTTCAACTTCTTCTTCTTGTCTCGCAAGTCCAGTCGTTTACATTTTGTCTATTTGTAAACAACAAAGACAACAAATTGATAGTGCAACTACGTGACGAAAATTCTAGGTTCAATGTGGAACGATTTATCTGTGTCGCCGCGTCTTTCCAAGTATTTTATTGGAAATTGTGGCGCCTATAGATTTCTCGGATTATAGAGAATGAGATGCTTTATTACATTCAAACTGGGTTACTATTTTTCTTGGTACATCAATTGTGAATTATCTACTTTAATCTCGTATATACATGTTTTTAATTGATTTGCACGTGTGATTTGTTCTTTTTATAGTAGGAACATAAGCTCTACAAAATCGATCTCGGTAAAGTAGAACCTTTACCGATTTATATGCGCAGAAAATTATCTCTACTTATAAGAATCATAACGTTAGTCGCTGTAAAAATTAAGATTAAGACTGTACTATTTGGAGAGATGCACTGTAAAAAATTCTCATGCCATATCAAGTTTTAAGTTTTAATATAGTTATGTTCAATCAAGCCAACTAACGCGAATGGTACCAATTCAAGGCTACATACAAAATTCAAAAGAAAAGAAAAGAATGTAATTTATAAATATATGCATTTCTGTTATTATTAAAATATAAATATTCATTCATTGTATTACTTAATTAATGTCGAATTCATATTTTTAAGATGTTTTTGTGAATTACAAATACATATATTTACTCAAATATTAAGATGCATCAAGTTACCGCACTACTTTTAGAAAAATAAAAATAGGATTAGAATGTTTTTAATTAATTACGTATTAGAAGTATTTTTTAATGTAGTCTAACATGGTCTGGATTTCGGAGAAGATGGCCGCGTGTCAATTTTCAATTACAACACTTTAGAAACTTTAACTTTGATTTTAGGAAAATGGTACATCAACTAGATAAATCTTAAATACTATTTTCTATAAACATAACTATGTAATATTGTAAATTTTATACCGATTTGCACTGTAAACAGTCTTATATTGTCGATTTGTATTTATTTTACAAGATTGCAATTTTAAGGGTATATTTCTCTGCGTGTAGTATTAAAAATAATATAAAATTAAAGAGTAATATTATAATAAGTTACATGCGCGTACAGTGCAAACATGCGTATGCTACGTTAGCATATATCTATTACATTTGTAGCGGTACATATTGCGTTGTATTCATGTCACATATGTCATAGGTACACGATGATGCATCAATTAAACAGCTTGCTTAGAGCAATCTTTCTTGTAAAAGTGTACAAGTTTTACCTGTATTTAAAATAAACTCTTCTCTTAAAAATACATTATATTTTATTTATTATATATATATATATACGTAAAGTAACGTTACATTTATTATTTTTATTTCGTTTATTAATCGTCTAATATTATTAAATTATAAAATTATATCGATAGACAGATTTATTCTTGTAACATTGGAAACTATATTTCCATTCGAGTAATTCCTGTAAGTAATGATAAGCTAGTAACATGTAACGCTAATTATAGAATTTATTCGAAAATAAAGCACTATTTGAACCAGTATTACGCGCTGACCATTTCCAGTAGCGTGCAAACTCGAGCAAAACCAGATACGATGAAAGGGAACAGCAAGTTACAAATCCTGAATCGATGAAAATTTTTTGCTAATCGATGCTAAGCCTCTATTTGAACGTAAACACCTTATAAGTACCAATCGCGAGTCTGTTTACAGATGTATATCCAAGTGTAAAATGCCACTTTCGTGTGCTAAGAGAAGAGCGAGAAACGGAATTTTTTTTACAGAAGCTACACTAAGAAATATTTTATAGATATTGGTCACTGAATGTGTGAATACCATCATATTTTTCAAATTTACGTGTAAAAGCGATTATTTGTTCAATTTGCAACCAATAGGCTATATTGATATCGATTATTACACTTTTACGACAAACCTTTGAAAAACGAGTTCAATTCTATACACCTTATTTACATCTCTTATTACGTGATGCATTCTGGATAGAAATTCTCCAGAATTGCACTCTCTACCATTCCACTGCGATCACTATAACATTGCATTTAACAACCTTAATAATATTTACTCCAACTAACACATGGACTGAGTTTGTTCACCAACATTTTTCTTTATAATTCTTTATTTTTCAAGTGTAATACTGTTCTTTTTGAAAATTACACCTTGTTTTAAACTCAATGTACACTATCAACATTTAATACTTGCATTTAATTAACCATTTAAAGCTGTCATTACTTAATTTAATAGATTAAATAAGAATATTGAGGTATTTATTGAATTTTACGCTTCAAAGCTTCTACAAATTATTGCGCACTTTTATATATTCAATGATGGGGACATACATTTCTATATATTTCGATTAAATTGCACTTTATACTATATATACAGCGTGTTATACTAGAAACGCTTTATTACACATGTTGCCGTACCTAATAATATTTGTGATTATTCTGATTCGCAACTTAGCAAAACGTTTTAGGTATAAAATTTAGAACAAAAACGTATTTGATTAGCCATAAATAATTTATTTTACAATATCGAAACTTTCTTTATATCAATCCTTAATAAATTTTAATTCGGGAATGAAACATTATTTTCTCTTGGTAACACCGTCGTATACTGTGGTCTTTATAAATAATCATCAATGCTTCTGAAATGATGCGTACAAGTTAATCTGCCCTGTATAAAGTTTAGATGTTGAGCTATTGTGAACATTTTGTTGATGCTTCAATTTTATCGTACCCATGAATAATTCTATATAGTCCCTTCCGAAAAACGGATAACCCCTCGCTATTTCAATCAATCTCAGCGATGTTTCTTCCGGTACGCGAGGGAGGAAAAAGTCAAGACATAAATCAAATCCTTATGAAAGATATACGCCAAAACTAGAGTTACTGGATGAACACATTTTTGGGAGTCTTTCGAAATGACTTTGAAAGAAAATGGAATTTGGTGACGTCTTTCAATTAATATCAATATCTCGTATCACTAATTACTAAATAAAAATACAATAGTAAAAAATTAATTGAAACAGAATGGAATTATGTTTATCCTCTGCATTAAAATAGGTGTACAGAAGAATAATAAGGAAAAAAGAATGATATAGTATACGAAAATAACATACGGTCATAACAAAATTAGAAGGTGCGGGTGGAAACGAAAAGACGCATACCCAACAGTCTGGTGCACCCACCTCTCCGCACTTCTACGTGTCTCTTTTTTTTTGTCTCGTACGATGGAGCAGCGCCAATTTCGAGCGATGAATAGTAGCGCATTCCCGTTGCAGTTGTATGTGTCTTCTACAACTTTACACGTTCATACACACACACACATATATATGCAGGGTAAAGTCTTTATACATGTTCGGGAACTTTAGGTGTTCTAAAAATTTGATTTATAACCGTTTTCAAAATTTTTGCGAAAGAAAGGAAGATTTGCAATAGAATGACTTATATGCATGTATATAACTCGCGTCTACATCTTTTAGAGAATCTCAGAAATATTGCTTTAAATTTGAATGTTATCCCTTGGAATTTGCAATTATAAATTATGTGACAGAATTGTGCTATAATCATCCGTTCACTAATGCCAAAAGAAAAAACATCTCAGTCTGTTTAGTAGATTGTAATAAATTGGACTTTGAAGTATATTATATAGACGTAGAATTATTTAATTTTCGGTTGTAAATTTATTAAAATAATTATAGTCTTAAAGCTGATGATTTTTAATAGATTGAAGTAAGTCGAGATTATCCCGCTTGCATTTACGAGGACTTATCAAATATTTTTAAAAATTTAACTCTTACTTACTACAATACAATATTTACAAGTTCCTATATATTTATTTTAAAAACTTTACAACACTAACAATAATACGTTGTTTTTGGAAAACAATATTTTCGGGCGAGAAGCTAATTTATTAATAAATTTAACGAGACATATTAATAGTATAAAGTGATATTTCAAGCGAAAGTTTAAATTTGCTCGTACGTACACGAGTTGAAAGGTTGTCGGACGTCGAGCGACAGAAACACACGTATACAAACTAATGTCGGAGAAAATTTGTGTGCGCGTAACGCGAAACCTTATGCACCGTCTGTCCAACTGTCTGGCAATGCGCGATATCCTTTTCTCATTGCATCCAATTCTCTCTCTCTCTTTTTTTTGTCTGTCTGTCTCTCTTACTCTCTCTCTCTCACTCTATCCCTATTCCTATCTCTGTCTCTGTTTTTGTTATACCTATACACACTCGTTTATTGCGCCTTTCTACATCTCCGTTTCTGGACAGTTGACTTGGTAATTGCCCTCACGGCTTTTCGGCTATTACGCTGAGGTTCTTGTCTGCATCTATTTTTGGTGAATGCCGTGTCGACTATCGTGGGTTACTTATTTAAGAATTATTTATACGATAGTGGTTGTTATTGTCACATAAATTGTATAAAAACGTAAATATTAATATTAATGTTATAGAAACGTTCAAGACTTATAATTACGAAAATCAATAATCAACAAAATTTTCTTTATTATACCTCCAAATAATTAATGTTACTCTGATACCCACATAATTCCATATTTTCCATGCTGAATTATGTATATCCATGTAATCTTCGTGTATGTATGATTTATACAGAGAAACGTGCGTACAAAAGTATGTTCGTTAATGTCCTGATTAAAAACTAAATGTTTTAGATGCTTTCCTGTTTACTGACAGATAAGAAAGGTATTTCATATTTCTGTTTTTATCCGTATTTTCGATGTAGGATACGAGAACGTCAACTTTTCTTCTGTCGAGTGCACGCGTGTGTAAAGACAGTTTTAAAAATATCTTTCTATATAAACCCACTTACGTACCGTCATTTTAATCGTAACAAACGCCGCTTTCTTCTTTTATTAATATTAATTGGATATAGAGCTTTAGTGTAAATATATCGATATGCCACCTTAAATATTGACCTTAGTCAAGTGTTGAAGTAATTTAATTTTCATCGATTGGCAGTATAGAACAAGTCTAGAATATGATGTTCGAAACTACTTACATTTGACAGATAATTTAACACGTTAACATACGCGAACAAACGCGAAAATAATAGTCACGGCGAATTGCCAAACCACGGATACTCTGTAAATCTTGTAAAGTTGTGCTTTCTTAAACTGTATTTACACAAGCTACGTATATATATACACGTGTATAAAACTCTTCGGTACCGAAACGCCAATCCGTAAAAGAGATCGAACACGCGATCGTTCGTTTAAAAATAATGTTAACCGCGATGCGCCAAATGGATTTCCAGGTATTCGTACTTACCTGAATTATTAGATCGCAATCGATCGCAATGAAATCAGCAACGAGTTCGATGTACCACCGCGGTTACACTCTTTCTTCGTCTCACCTGTTGTACCTACCCGATTAGTTATACAGGGTCAAAGTTGATACTAAAGACATGCGAGGCTCACATTACTGGGAACTCGGAGAGCCCAGTATTCTCGTTGTGCGATACTTACAAATTTATTTTACGTATTTATGTGTATGGTCATCGATCGACTTGGAGAATGGTGTAGATCACATTTGTAAGATAATACTATAAATTCAAGACGCTTAACAAAATATTTACTACTCAACCTTTGTTTTTTTTTTCTTATTAATATCGTATTAGCTCGTCTTATTAGCTAATAATGATTTGCTTATACCGCGAGGTATTAACAAATCGTGACTAATGCGACAAATCATATTCTTCGTTTATATCGTAAAAAACGTTTCGCTCGAGTAAGTTCCGAAGTGAACCGGAACTATATTGATCATTTTAATAAGAGCTTATTTAGATAAAAGCGAGAATTACAAGTACCTTTAAATGCGCATTCCTTGTAAAATATTTATATTAATTTGACGAAGCTCGTTGTCGTAAATAACACACTTGGGTAACTTGAATCTAGTTATATTGATGGTGTAGCGACCATTTCAAGGAATATGTACCTCTTTTGACATTGTTATCGTTTTGTATATATATATCAATTACCTGGACGTGACGCTCCGCCCTCATTCCATTAAAAGGAAAAAAAGTTTAAGAACTGTACCTATGAATGTTAAAAATGAGAACTCGTTCTTAACAAAGTTACGCGCGAAGAATGTAATCTCGCACACCGATGAAAATTCAAAAGTGTTATTATTATATAGTTACACCAGCGATACAATGGGTTAGAAAAAAATTGTATCAATTAATTAATTTATTAATATATATTATATATTATAAAGTAAGATAATAGTTTTATAACGATTTTTATATTTCTCTTTATTGATCGGCCTGCATATATTAATTAATTTATATAATAAATCCATTGTTTTACATCTTGGGTACTCAATTATTCATCTTCTTTTATCTCTTTAGTATAATTTCACGAGTTATCAATTCACATGCGCAGATATTACATATTTTAATAACAAAATTTTTATGTTGAATATAATATATAGTATTATTAGGAATTTGTCACTGTACTCTTATAATTATCATCGACTATCACATCGATTTTATATTTGACATTTAGCATATTATTGAAAACGTTAAAAAAACAATTGAACATAATTAAAAGTAATTTTGTGTAATACAGTTGGTAGAGAATCTTATGCTCCTGTCGTAAGATAAAAATTGGAAAAACCAATGACATTGATCAAAGGCAATTTGAGCCTTTAAAAACTTATACTTGACCCTTGTTGCAGTTGCGCTGCAGTGCATTTCCATGTTGTTACAAATTTATGGTTTAGAAAATCGTAAATACTAATCTATACAATCATCTCTATAATAGATCTATTCGTTATGACAATAATGCATATCGAGTTACAATTTCACGTCCATGGCAGCTTCATATTTTTTAATGTTCAAGTTAAAGATGCATCATTCATTCCTCCTGTTTGGACACGTTTCAATTTATAGTAGTCGGTTTAATTTTTTGTTGCCTAGACGATCCAAGGAATTTATGTATTTCAAGTTACAATTTTGAAGATTGTGTGCACACAATTTTTTATTATTCGTTTGAATGATCTAACACGATTCGAAGATGATGAGTTGTCAATGAAAAATAAAGTACCCGCATATGAATGAAAATTCATTTTAAAAATTTAGATTTCATTGTGACTCAACGCATGAGTAGTGTACACTTTCATTATTCTGCAATTCCAATCCTTTTAAGCTAATTCGTTTCAATAACTTTATTTTGACAAATATTTTGATAATACTGACTAAGTCAAGTTATTTGCATATTAAATAAAACATATAACGATGATACCAATTGTGTCATTCGAAAATCAATGAATAATTCAGTTAATTACAATAAATTACTGGCTTATTGAAAACTATAAAATATTTACTTTCTTTTACATAAAATAATGTAGACATTTGCAAAATTATATATATATAAAACAAGACGACCTTAAAAACCAGTTTAAAAACTCAGTGTAGATTTAGTTCTTTACCTCGGTTAAAATACATTTTTCAGGATTATATGAAACAAAATTAGCAATGTGAAAATAAAATACAAAAAATAATAAGCAATTTCGAAACAATTTCGAAATTCAATGAAAAAATATGTCGAATAATCGCGTATTATATTGGCAACAACCACGCACAAACACATCCGATCACCAAATGATTTTCCCACGCAAGAGGAACCCGATAAGGAAACACGTCTCGGGTCCATAACGGATTGACTCACACACATCTGTGAACTAAGTACACACTTGCGTTTGTAAAGCTCACCCAACACTTCCGTCGCAATGACTCTTGGACGGTTACGCACACACACATATATATATATACGTATACATGTACTTGTAACGCTTATATGCACATCCAAACTAGCTCTCTTCGTACACACAATAAATATATAAGTTGCTTTATATCAAACGAGTTTCCTACATCAGATTTCTATGAGACCGGATAATATGTTTCAATAAAACTTGATTTTTTGTTAATTATAAATAATATTAAACTTTAATTAACCTGATAATTGTCCAATTATATATTTTTTTATTTAATATTGCTATTATAATTGTAATCAGCAAAGTATAACGTTGTAAGCGCGATTTAACTGTTTTTCATTTTCATTTATAATAAATATCGAAATGATGCTCTGTACATTTTAGTAATGTATTCGAATTCATTAAAATTTTTCACAAGAAACATAAAAATTAAATGAAATTGATAAATTATTGTATATAAATAAATATTGAAAAATCTTTCCATTGTTAAAATCTAAGTTATACATTTTAGTAGATAGCTCAAGCTTTGTAAACAAAATTGAAAATTTTATCGACGATGAATTTAACATTAGCGAGGTAGACGCGTAGCGTACGTCCACGCATAAAAGTCAATCGCGCATCCGGCGATATGCGCACACCTATATGCGCGATCGTAATCGTGCGATATCTTGCAAGGGGCGCACCTTGAACCGTGCCTCACTGTCTTTCACATTCGTCGAACGCCTACACAGCCAGTCAACTCGATTCGACTATTACCATTTAATTACTCATATCCTGGTCGCTCTTTTATGGTTTATCCTTTCTCTCCTTCTCTTTCTTCCACGTACCTTCCTTTCAGCTCTTATATATACCTTTTCTTGCGCGACCAGTTTCTCTCTGTTTCTTGTATAAGTTTTTATATTTTCATCGTTCTTTGTTTTAATTCGTCCCTTCCGCTCTAATGCTCATTCACGATTTGCAGGATGTGGTTTTGGTTTACTGAATGTGCAATGATCGATACTTCCATTATTACTTCGTTATATAATTAATTGGTTTTTATCATCTGGTAAATAAAATTTGTTAATTCAACAATTCGCAAAGAATAATTTCAATAATTATTGGATATCAATTCGATTTCGCTTGCAATTACGAATAGGAATACGTATAAGCATTTTCTATTACTCCGACAAAAATTCGTATAGTAACAATTTTCACTTTTACGTTAAGTTGTTTTCACCACTTACATTCTTCTACAAGTCTTGAATATTCGCCAAGGAATTTATTTACGTGCATATAATACAAAAAGTGAATATATTATATGTATAGAAAAGATGCACGGAAAAGGCATTTATTATTGTTACAAACACATTTATTAAATATTATAACGTAAAATTTGATACAGCCTGTTATAATTAATTTTCGATAAATAATCTTTAGTTCGTCGTCCCATATTTAACTACATTATATTTACGATTATGGCAATATCTACTCATTGTACTGATAACGTGCAAATCTAAATAGAAAAACCTCCTAAATAACAATTTCACAATCAATATTTATATTAATTTAACTTACTCAGTCGCTTTAAAAAGAAAAGGATTCGATTTTTTATGTATCTATACCCTTTTTACATAAATATAGCTTAGCAATTACCAATCAAAGTTACTTAACATCCAATGAATATTTCCGTATTTTATTTATCAATTAATATTTCAAATATGGAAAAGTATATATTTTTAGGATTGATATAATTCTCAATCTAATTGATAAATGTCTATTGTTAGTTTCAGCTTTAACTTGCTACTGCGATGGCCACTGTCCAGATGATAGGCAAAACGGTACCTGCGAGAGCCGACCAGGTGGTCACTGTTTCAGTGCCGTGGAGGAAGTTTGGGACGCAGAAGCGGAGGAACTGGTACCAGAATGGTCCTTTGGTTGTCTTCCACCAGATGAACAAGGATTCATGCAATGCAAGGGGTACTTGGTCCCGCATCTTCAAGGCAAGAGTATAATTTGTTGCAACAGTACGGATCTTTGCAACAAAGACATATTTCCGATGTACACGTCGAAACCAACTGTCCCACCCGATCCTAGAGCATTGCCATCTGGAGCTCCTCTGATAATTCTAGCAGTATCACTCTCCGTTTGCCTGATAGTCTTCACTTTGGCCATGGTGTTGATATATCATCGTTACCGTCGAAAAGAGAGGGGACCTTGCCTAGTATCTTCCCAAGGTACGCTCAAGGATTTGATCGATCAAAGCAGTGGCTCGGGTTCTGGACTACCACTTCTTGTCCAAAGGACCATAGCTAAACAGTTGGCCCTCTCTCAATGCGTTGGTAAGGGTCGATACGGTGAGGTTTGGTTGGCCAGGTGGAGAGGCGAAAAAGTGGCTGTCAAAGTCTTCTTTACTCTCGAAGAAGCCTCTTGGTTCAGGGAGACAGAAATATATCAGACAGTTCTGATGAGGCATGATAACATTCTTGGATTCATTGCCGCTGACATCAAGGGCACTGGATCGTGGACTCAGATGTTGCTCATCACCGATTATCACGAACGAGGGTCGCTGCACGATTACCTGCAAACTACCGTACTAGATCATCCTTCCTTGTTAGCAATTTGCCTTTCCATAGCATCTGGAATTGTGCATTTGCATACCGAGATCTTTGGAACGCGTGGCAAGCCAGCAATAGCTCACAGGGATATCAAGAGTAAAAATATACTCGTCAAACGTAATGGAGAATGTGCCATAGCTGATTTTGGTTTGGCTGTACGCTTTCTAAGGTGTGTATGCGTGCTAGTGTACATATTTAATTATAATCGCTTTATTAACTTGTTTTTCTCAACAATTTTTAATTATATACTTTTCCTCCCCAAACACTTCATTTCCTTGTTAATGGTGCAACTGTTTACAATTTAGATATTTGAAAATCTTAAACTAATAATTTGTTTATGTTTATTGCAGTGAAACTGGAGAAATCGACATAGCCCCTAATACGCGAGTAGGGACTCGCAGATACATGGCTCCTGAAGTACTTGATGAATCTTTGAACACTTCTTCGTTCGATGCGTTCAAAATGGCAGATATGTATTCGGTTGGTCTCGTTCTTTGGGAAGTGTGCAGAAGGTGTGCTTCTGGAGGCAAGGTCTCGACGGCAGAACCTTATGCGTTGCCATATCACGATGTTGTTCCCAATGATCCTGATTTCGAGGAAATGAGGTTAGCAGTTTGTGTGAAGAGGTTACGTCCAGTCATACCTACTAGATGGGAAAATGATCCAGTAAGTACACTTATACAATTTATTAGTTAGTATTAAGTTAAATTTGTATGAAAGACATGTTTAGTTGATAATGAATTACTTCAGTTGAAACTGGTAGTTTAGTTATTAGAATATTTTACTTTTTGTACGGTTATCAAAATAGGTATAAAATGTAGAAAAAACTTTCAAGTTCAGTCCAATTTTCTTTAGTCAAATCATTATATATTTGAATACAAATTAATTTTAATATATATATTCTTTGATATAGAATTTATAATACTTTATTTTATTATTTTCAGATTTTATCTACATTGAGTAAACTAATGACCGAATGTTGGCATACAAATCCAGCAGTTCGCCTGACAGCCCTTCGAGTTAAAAAAACAATGTCAAAATTGCACATTGATAATGCCATCAAAATCGTGTAGTGATTTTACGATTTATTTGTTAAACTGTTATTTTTTCCTAGTTGAACTGTCATCCCTTTGTAAATATCTCCCGTCTCCCCAGTGTACATAGCATTAGGTAATTGCAGACTGCAGCTGAAGACTGATGATGAAAACTGAAATTTATAACTGCGTGAAAAATTGAATGGACAAATGATTGTTTTGTCTGATTTTCCGTACAAGTGTATGTGAGTGTGTGCGACATGCAATTATCAATTATTATTATAAGAATCCGACAATGTTGTACTTTTTTAAGTTTTGGATTAACTAGGCCAAAGACTTTCAAGGTATATCCTACAACAAACTTGGCTTCTACTTATAAATGAATCCGTAAAATGGATACATTAATGTTCAATAGTTTTCGATCAAAACTAGGAAAGAAAATATAATAATACAGTTATAGTATCATTTATCACAAATTTCTACATATGGTCCAGTATACAAATACAGAGATTGTATTAACTCCATAATATAAATTACTTGCATACATTTTAAAAATACTTTAATTAATTTTATATTGATAAAAATAAAATCTTATTTTACATATATATTAATTGTAGTCAATTCACTAAATTTGATTTTTACTTTAATGTATTAATGTCACGATTTTTAATAATGTTAAGATAAAAATATTATTTATTATATAAATAAACATATAATAATATACATAGAATAATTGTACAAACTAAATTTTCAAAAAATTTGTATTTAAGTACAAATTTACTGTTAAAAAATGTATTCCTGAAAACTACATTGTTGTTCGTAAACAATATGAATATTTAATATAAAGTTATTCAAAGAAAAGTAATAATATATACAGGAGCTAATATTATCCCTGCATAAATAATAAAGTATAACATAACGAGGTAAAGGATTCGGAAAATATAAAATAATGATAAAAAATAATTTAAAAATGGACTAATTTGTACAGAAAGCAAGTATATTTACACACAATATTGCATAGGCTAATTAATATCTGTTGAACGACTAAAACTAAATTTTTGTTATACAATACTCACTGAATGAGATACGATCTTTCATTTTAAGTTTATTTGTGAGTTTGAAAATAAATTTTGTATATTCATTATCAATATATGCAATTTATACGATATTGGTTTACTCAATTTAATCTTTATAAAAACAAAAATCTCTCATATTATCAATCAACGAATGTCTTATTCTGGTTATATTTATAGTGATATTCTTTTTGCGAGTGATAATTATTCATTACATGAAATTGCTATATTATATCTTTTTACTATAATATTACAAAGTTATACGTTTGTATCGTATCTCAGGTTGAGGATTTAATATAACAAAAATTGTAAGAAATCATCTAAAGAATATAATGTACTTCTGCTAGGTCCGAATCCATAGCCATTGTAATTAATACCAAAGTAAATATTACATTTTATGCTAATTTTGCTTTGGAATCACTTCAGCGCAGGAAACGATTATTGATTCATGTATTTTTTTTTCATTAGTTGTATCGTAGTTACCTTTGTTCATCGGAACAAAGCGTCATCGCAAGAAATTCACGAATTGTAAATAAGTTTTTTTCATATGTAACTTCGTATACAGAGATTTGCTTGAAACATTTGATAATTACTTTACATGAAGTACACCTTTATTATGCCGTGGACCATGCCAAGTTTTGAGACTGATCGAGTTATACAAATGTTTTTTGTATTATTTATAAGTGAAGCTAAATAAAAATGTTTTTTTTTTCCTGCGTTTCATAAGCGATTTACTAAGAAGCAATAAGAAGAACGCGATGCTTTATCAAGCTACGCCGTACAATTTAATCCTTGTAATTCTGTACAGATGCGGAATGTCTTAAACCAATTTTTTTAGCAATAGAGTGTGTGAGAATGAGAGTAACTATGTACGAGTGTTTAAGTTTTAGGTGAGCGATTAGCGATTCCAAGTGTAACATAAAAATATTATTGAACGGCAAGATATGCCGATAGTGCGGTTTTGATCGATCCCCCTTTTTTTGGTACAAAAGAGAAATGATTCGGCATATCTATGTGATACTTATCAATTTTGAGTAATACGGAGAAAGACGATGAGTTGTATCAGAGAAAGACACGGGCTCTCGATCGCGAGCCAAAAGTCAACGCGATTCTCGCGGTGTACGAGGCTATTGCATGCTAATGCACACCGGCGAAGCCATTTGTTAATACTATCTTAGTTCTTCAATTTGAAGATCAATTGTAATTATTATAAATATGTATTGTAAAATACAAAATGATTGAAAGTATGAAATTATAAATTTATATTTTTAACAAATATTAAACAAATATAAAATTTTACAAATTGAGTTATTTTGATATTACATTTCCTATTACTTCACGTAATTTAAGTTTATTCAATTTTAGAATTAACAAAACCTTTACTTTTTTTTAAATAATCATAAGCATATAATGTAAACTTGTATAAACTGCAAAATACAATGTTCACCAGTTAGGTGTAAAGCGTATGTCAAAATACACTTGATGCATTAAGGAGATGTAAAAATAAAAAATTAGAATCCCCATTTATTTTTTAACAATAGATTAACTTTTTCCAAAAAAATATCTCTGTAACGCTCTTCTACTTACTTTGAATAGTACATATGATTTTTTAACTACTATTTGATTAACGTGTTTTTTTAACAGCAATTTCACAAACTTCATGTAATATATTAACGTAGGGTAATATATAATATAAAAAATGGCTGACGGGGCGCCTGAGACGCACGCGATCGTTCCCTGCTGTTTCTACTTTTTATTATTATCATTACGGTTCATCGAGTAATCATTTCATTATCTTTTGGTTAAGGTATCACCTCATATCAATTTTACTTTTTACCTAGTCCTCCCATTCTTTTATCTATTTTTTCTGACTAAAAATTTTTACTTTTCTGATTCTAACCTCTTTAAATCGGCCTACTCACTTTTGGGCGGGCCTTTTAGGCTCTGCCTAAAACAATGTCGACTCAAAATAATGAACAAACTCCTACTACACAAAATAATAATGAAAACTTTTGTTTCAATCACGGTAATAAACCCTTTGAGAAGAATCTCAAAAGACCCACGTCATCTACATTTCACGAAAATCCAAAAAAAAATTTTTCAAACGATTCCCAATCAAAGACAGAACATCTCAATACACAATCTCCAATAGCATACTCATCCCAACCTATGCATTCACAACTGCCCGAAATTGAGTTCTATCCGGATGACATCCCTCCTCCGTACAAAATTATAATTAAAACCGATTCCGTGATCAACCAAGATAACTCAACAAATACAATAATCTCACCCATAACTGTAGCCAGAAAATTAGTTCCACTTTTTCCAGACAATTCATTTGATGAATTTAAAAAATCAGGAAAAGATAAAATTATCATTATCACTTACAAAAGACACATCGCCAACGAGGTTTTAAAACATACCGTTTTAAAAGAAAACAATTATAAAGCTTTCATCCCGAGTGCCTACGTATACAAAAAAGGTATTATCAAGAAGGTCCCTACTGATATGACAGATAATGAAATCTTGGATAATTTAGAATTAAGTTCACCAGTCGCAAACCTCAAGATAGTCTCCCTACAACGTTTTCACAAGAAAACATTTAATGAAGACGGACAATCAACTCTCTCACCTACAAGTACGGTTCAAATCACCTTCAAAGGGCAAGTTCTCCCACAACATGCATTACTTTACAGAGTCCGTTACCCTGTAGAACAGTACATCCCTAATATTAGGTTCTGCACAAACTGCTTTAGATATGGGCATTCGAAACTACTCTGCCGATCTAAACCTAGATGCATGCACTGTGGAAATATTAACCGTGTGACCCGGATAAGATTAACTCTCCAACTTGTATCAACTGTAATGGCAATCATGAACCCACAAGCAAGACATGTAAAACAAGACAGATTGAACAAAAAATACTAAGCATGGCAATCCGTAAGCAAAAGACAGTTCAAGAAGTAAGGACTGAATTCAAAGAAATGAACCACAAGAGACTCCGTAACTCTGATTATCCAGAATTTAATCACACATTTACTCAACAAGAAATAGACAACCAATCTTTTCCAAATCAAAATGTCAATATTCCCCTTTCTTACTCCAATATTTTACGTTCAACTTTAATTAACAATAGACTCTCACGTGTTGCAACCAAGTCATCCAAACCTTTCAATGTCATAAACAATAATCTCCTAGAAGAACACAAAAAACTCCTTATCTCCCCTAACGGTGATTATAAACTAAACCTCAAAGTTGATAACAACACTGAACAGCAACCTGTTTCTCCTCAAACTCCCACAGAATCATTTGCTGAAGCTACCTCCAACACCCATTTTCAACCCCAAACAATATTTCTCTCCCAACAAGATAACGGACTAAAAATCAATGACACAGAACTTTCCTTTGATCAACTTTCACAAATTTATCAGATTCTTCTTAACACCCCTGGCTTTACAAACTACTTTGAATCTACTAAAAACACAGAGTACAATGAAAATGAAATTGACATGCAAATATAATTTTAAACTATAATAACAATAATAATAATAAACTTTACTATCATTTTTCCTTTACCTACACGTTTTTTTTTCTTAACTTTAAATTATATAATACTTTTTTCTCTGAAAATTTACAAAGCATACAAACTAACAAAATCATTTCGTGCTCAACAGAATACATATTGTTTTATTCTTACCCCATGGCTAATATACCCAATCTAAAAATTTTACAGTGGAACTGCCACAGCCTTAACAATAAACAACCGTTACTTCGTGATATAATGGACGAATATGATATTATTATCCTCCAAGAAACCTGGCTCAACGAAGACTCTATTATTAATTTTCCTAACTTTTATATTCTTCGGAAGGATAGACTTATCTCTGATCACGGCGGCCTAGCTATTCTTATAAAATTAAACATTAATTTTCAAGTTGAAAATAATATATTCCACCTCGAAAATATCCTAGAAACTCTAGCTATATCAATCCCTATATCTACTTCTAATTCTCAAGATAAACTCCTAATTGCTTCAGTATATCGTCCACCTACCCATACTACTTCTACAGCTCAATGGAACAAATTACTTAACATCACCAAAAAATATAAGTATTCTCTTCTGGGAGGTGACTTTAACTCTCATCACACTGCCTGGGGTTCCCACAAAATTTGCAAATCTGGCGAAAATTTACAAGACTCCATCGTTCACTTCAATCTTATCCTTCTTAACGATGGCTCACACACATATTTCCAAAGTTCGACAGCAGGTACCACATCCTCAACTTCTTTCTCCTCTCCATTAGATTTAACTTTCATCTCTAACAATTTATCCCACTTATCCACATGGGAATTATTTTCAGACAAAATGAATAGTGACCATTTCCCATTAATTTGTTCACTTCAATTAAAACCCCCAACTGTACCCATATCCCTTTCTCATA
Organism: Theocolax elegans; assembly: GCA_026168455.1. Classification (NCBI taxonomy): domain Eukaryota; kingdom Metazoa; phylum Arthropoda; class Insecta; order Hymenoptera; family Cerocephalidae; genus Theocolax; species Theocolax elegans. The sequence continues at coordinate 24,839,748 of CM047426.1, forward strand.
AATTAAATTACAAAAACATTAACTGGTTATTATACACAGCACTGCTCAATAATTTTATTTTAGATCACACACAAGACATAGAAACTCTATCTCCAGAACAAAAATACAACTTCCTTATAAATCTTGCAATTTTTTACATCAAACAACTATCAAAACACAGAAAAACCCATAACGTAAATAACACCCATAGTTCTTTTCAAATTCCATCCATAAATGATCTCACCCACCCTCACACTATCTCCACAACAAAAATTCTTTCTAACAGACCTTCTAAAGTTTTATGGTGGGACGATGAGTGCTCTGCTCTCACCCATGAACGTAGAACAGCTAGTAAGTATCTTCTTAAAAATCCTTCCTACCAAAACCTTTCCTCTCTAAATCACATTGAGAATCAAACCAAAAAGAAATTAAAAAAAATCAAAACAAATAAATTTAGGAACTTTGCTGAAGAGCATTTTTCAATCAATAAAGATGTCAATTATATTTGGAAAACCATCAATAAATTTAAAAATTTAAAACATTCTAACAATGTACACAAAAAAAATAACCTAGACAATATCAAGAATTCATTAAATTTTATCAACAATTACTGCCCTCAATCCATCCCAGGTATCCAACGACAATCCCCTCTTTTCAATCTCTCTGAAACATCACATCCATTTTCCTCTTCCCTTGAAGATCCTTTCTCCATTACCGAATTCAAACTTGCTTTAAACTCCATGAACACTAAATCATCCCCTGGTTTGGATCAAATAGACTACCTAATGCTAAAAAACTCTCCGGACTCCTTTTATGAATTACTTTTATCTTCTATCAATCATTTTTTCACATCAGGAACATTCCATGAAAATTGGAAAGAATTTCTCATCTTTTTAATCCCTAAGAATTCAAATAATAAACTTCGTCCCATTTCTCTTGCATCTTGTATTCTAAAACTAACAGAACGACTTATTAACACTAGACTTACTCACTTCATAGAACAAAACTCTTACATTCCAAACACCCAAAATGGCTTCAGATCAGCTAAATCCTGTCAACATGCCTTAGCCTCACTCATTACAGACATTCAATTAGCCTGGGAATCAAACTGTCCCACTTTCTGTTGTGCTATTGATATAAAATCTGCTTTTGATGATGTTGACCCCACCATTCTTAACAATATTTTAATACAATTTAAAATTCCAGCACGAATCAGAAAATTTATTTATAATTTAATTTCTAATAGGAAAATATATTTCAATATTGGGACTAGCAATTTTAAAGGTCCATACTACAAAAGCATCGGGGTTCCTCAAGGATGTGTTTTAAGCCCCCTTCTTTATAATATTTACGTGTCACAAATTAATAATTTCATCTCAGACCCTGCAATCAATATCATTCAATACGCTGATGACACGCTTATTTACCTCTCCAACCCCAATCCTTTAGAAGCTATAACCACATTGGAATCAAACCTCCAAAATTTATCCAATTTCTTTCAGTCGATTGAGCTAACAATCTCCCCTGAAAAAACAAAATTCATAGTATTTTCTAAATTTGAAATCTACACGGACAAACAGCTCACTTTTAACAATACCCTTATACCTCCTTCTAAATCAATAAAATACCTAGGTCTTACTATCGACAACAAACTAAACTGGTCAGATCATTTCAATTACATTATTGGTAAAGCCTTCAAACTAATAAACATTTTGAAAGCTCTTTGCGGAACATGGTGGGGAAGTCATCCTCAAATCCTCCTAAACATATATAAAGCTCTCATTCGTGCTAATATCGAATATAGTCTTTACCTTACTAGCGTCACTAATAACTTTAAATCAAAACTTCAAAAAATTCAAAACCAATCAATTCGACTAGCTCTAGGATGCAGAATATCTACTCCCATCAATGTCCTCCATGCCGAAGCAAAAATCCCATATCTTGACATCAGATTAAAACAACTCTCTGATAACTTCATACTGAAACTTTTCTCTTTACAAAACTCACCTCTGCTAAATAAAATTAGAACTCTTAGTACTCAAACCAACCAAAATACCTTTCTAACAAACTCATACCTCTCAATTTACCCACTCGTTAACAACAAAATAAGAACACACTCTATCCCCCTTCCCTATGAATATAAATATCAGTCCATTATTTTCAAACCTAACATCAATCTCGATTCCGGCAATTCAGTAAAAAAAGCCTTGAATCCCCCTTTAGAATTTAACAAATTATTTCACACTGAAATAACTAACAAACTCTCTATCTTTACTGATGCTTCCAAAATTAAATCAGATCAACATAATTTTAACGGCTTAGCTTTCTACTCCCCTTCAAATAATGAATACCAACAATTTAAAATCTCCAATGAATCTTCTATTTTCACAGCAGAAGCTCTCGCCATTTATCTAGCAATAGACTATATACAAAATATCCCCAACATAAAAGAGGCAATTATCTTCTCTGATTCACTAAGTGTGTTATCTGCAACTTACCACTACAACCCAATTAAAAGTAAACATATTTCACATGTAATTTTAGATATTATATCTCGACTTTCAGACTGTCACAACAATGAAATAGATATTTCTCTAATATGGATTCCTTCACATGTCAATATTCCTCACAACGAAACCGTTGACAAGCTAGCCAAGAATGCAATAACAAATGGCACCCCAATTTTTACTAATTTACACTTTACTGAATTTAAAGAACAGCTTAATTCATCATATAAACTCTCCTGTAACTCTCGTTTACAGCATCAATCAGTCTTTAAAGGCACTTACTTTTTCACACACTTTCAGGAAGAAACTTTAAACCTTCCCAAACCGTGGTTTCACAACACTTCTTACACCAGAAGACATATTACAACTATTATTAGATTACGTTCTAACCATTATTCTTTAGCAGCAAGTCTGTATAGAAAAAATATGGCACAATCTCCCTCTTGTCCCTGTGGCCAAATCTTACAAGATATTAGCCATACCCTATGGTATTGTCCCATTTATGAGAACCAGAGACCTACACTAATCAAAAAACTTGAAAGATATTATAAAAAATCAAAACTTCCCTTCAACCTAAACATAGAAGCTATATTAAATCATCCAAAAGAAACCCCTTGTAGACTCATTACTGAGTTTCTACAGAAATGCAATCTTTTTATCTAACTAAAAGAGAAAAACTTGAACAAAAACACTCTCATTCTAAGTTTACAAATAAGGTTAACATGCATATTGACACAAGTCAAATAAAAATAAAAATTAAAATAATAAAAATACGAGAACTTTCAAAATTATTCCTTTTATTTTATTCACTCATCCATATTACATCCTTTTTATTTGTATATATTTATATATGGCCATACTAAATGTCAAACTCTTATAACTAGTTCAAATCCACATCTTCGTTTATTCACATAACAACTTGATTTGAGTTATATATATGAGTTCTCTTTCTTTTTTATACACTTTTTTTGTTCCGTTATTATGATCTGATCTGATACTCTTCCACCAATTAATAATGTACGAAACGAATCATTTACTAACGAATCTGCATATTCTGCTCAACAAACTAAAGTTTAAAGTTCTCCACTTTACCAACATCCGAACAAGTTTTAATCTGGCATATCGGCGTCTCAGGTTGAGAACCACGGCCATAAAATAAAAAGAAAGAAAGAAAGAAGACACCTTCTCTTCTCAATTGGAAACCGTCCGTAATACGCTTCTGGCGCAATGTCATTCTGGCGCGTTGACATGGACCCAGTTAGAGGCAAGTACTTAAAGTTGCCATGGTCCCAAGTATAAAATTATACCGTTTTTGATAAGAAAAAAAAATGAATAATTAAAAAGTTCAAAAATGCCCCAGTTTCCCCTATATACTGTAGTAGTGTATAAGACATATAATTCGATGATGATCTAAATTTTAAAAAAAAATCCGTAAATTCATATGTATTTTCCCACGCGGTAGAATATGATGTACCATAACAGGGCACTACATTCGACCAATAAGATTCGTTCGAAAACTGGACCCCAACAACCGACACATCGTCTTGAACAACCCGTCTGCCATAGGCACCAGCCTACCAGAGAAAACAGCATATATATAGGTATATATATGCTCGCACACTCACACTGCCACACTGCACACATGGACGCGTGCATCTTGAAATCGATAAAGGTCCTGCCTGCAGATACGTTTTCACTGACGAAAGTCGAGCGCCCACGAGAGAGCGTAATACTGCTGAAAGCTGAAACCGAACTCTCTCGAAGCTAGGCTTATTTAAGTAATCTAGCATTGCTTCTCACGCCATGCTTTCTTCCTGATTATCTCTATCGATCTAAGAGAATTATACCCTGGATATCAATAAATTAATTTCTTGATTTTTTATTATGCTTTCCGCATATTTTTAGTAAATCTTAAAAAAAAGATAGACCGATTTGTTGATTCACCGGTTTGCCGCCGGTGAAACAGTCGGCTCTTACAACATATTTATATATAGTCACATAAAAGTAATCGATATATTTTTTACAGAAAAGCGAAACAAGCGATGAATTAACACTATTAATAAGTATTCAACAATTATCAAATAGAGGGTAGTTTATATATTATGTATAAAATGTCAAGACGTATGACAATTGTTTCAATAATAGTCATTTAAAAACGTTACTGACTAATACCTATAGTTATACTTTATTAAATTTTATCTATTTCCGCTGATTATTTATTATACCTTTTTGATCTTTTAAATCATAATTAAAAATAAACTACATAAAATTGAATAAAACTCGATACGATTCAATGTAGTAAAATAACATACAGCTATAAAAATAAATGTGCCGGAGAGAAAATAATAACATACGGCGATGCAATGGGGTTCCAATTCTTACAACCTGCAAAATAATTGATTTTATTTAAACATATCGTCAGTATGTATTTTTAAGGGTCAACTAACCTACCCATCGAAATTAGTACTATAATTATAGTCACTAGGTCACTATATATATATATATATATATATATACAGCTTTAGCTTGGCTACTACAGCACAGCCTACAAATTAGAATCCTATAATAAACAACAATAAAAATATATAGGTATAGTGTATAGAAATATTCGTGGTGGCAAGATTGGCAACGCTGCTCGAACGCTATATAGTCTAGGGTTTTGGCAGTTTGCTACTCGAACTACTCCCACTCTTGCCGATGCGCGCGCAACTCGCAAACAAGGAGCTACCGCTGTACCGGTGCTGCCGTTGGTTGGCGTATGCAACGATTGTCGGACAAGGGGGGGTGAGCCGTGTGAGAGGTAACAGCAGTTCGTCGAAGGACGCCGTCGTGTTCGCTCTCTTTCTCGGTCCCTCCGCTATTCTCCCGGGTCGCCGCTGCCGTCCGCCATTTTTTATTCTCTGTCGAACCGCAGTGGGAAGCGCGTGGGAAGCACGGAAAACCCAACCGGAGTTTACCAACGACGTACATCGCGTCAACTTTTACGGATTCATTACTTGACTTGGTGAGTTCATACAAATATAACTTTACAAACTTTCATAGAGTTTACACTGTAGCAATACGTTTTCTTATTAATTTCGTACTTGTCTCTCAAGCCCGCGCCATTGCACTTTACCTCGGTATCAGCCATTTCATTGCTGTGAGCTCATTCGAGGTTTTCCGAATTTAATCGTACAGTCTGATGGATCGGTTGCTTTAATTTGCGTTATTTGAAATATTGACTTTTACGTGGCAGTCAGTTGTTAGGCTTCCGTCTCTGAATAGCGTAAACGAATTATATAATCGCGAAGAAGGGAAAGGGCTTTGTTTCCTTGTCGGCGTGCCACCGTTGCGAGGCTTCGAGCCGGTATAACCGTTACTCACGCTCGACGCTTTCGAACGTCTTACAATACTTTTCTACTTTCATCGGATACTTTGTAACATTTATTTGAGATATTGACGTAAACAACGTTTAACCAACGTTATTGTACTAATTTATTATTAAATCAATTTTGTACTTCGTTTTTGTTTTTAGTCTCTTTTTCGTTTCAAGTACCTATAATATCATTTTTACTGTAAGCATTTTCCGAATTTATCAATATACGAACGATGTGATAGAAAATTGTATTGTATATATGTCGGTTATTGGTTCGTTGTCGTTTCCCAAGGACGCCGCTCTCAATAATCGGAACTTGGTCAAAAATTTACTGAGCAAATCCATCAGTTTATTAAAAATACGTAACGTGGCTATAATTTTGATTATAAATTTTGTACATAAATAAACAAATATATTTTGTATCTTGTATGCTTATTTGTGGTAAAAGAAAATAAAATTATGTTATGCGGCTCCACGCGGGACGCTTATCGAAACAAGAGAAGCGGACGTGCATACAGCGCCACCTTTATTCCACTTTAATCTCATGCGTGACTCCCTTGCCGCGAAGCAGTTTGCGCGTGGAAATTTCCGGAGCCGCTCGACCCGGCGTCAATGCATCACTCCTTCATTCGAGATTGTAATATATTTTTTTTCGTGGTGCACCAAACCTCAAGTGAGGTATAATACTACTTCCGGTTCACGCAACGCGTCTATTTTCTGCAACGTATATTGCAAGTGCGCAGTTTGTGCATGATACGCAAAAACTGCATCCCTGCGGTTTATTGATTTTTTTTTCTTGTCGTGGGTTCATTAGGTTCTGATTACGGGCCGCAAACATGCCGGGATTCAGCAGCGTGGGCACTTTTAAGATTTTCATTGGTAATTTGGCTGATAAAACTACCAACGCTGACATCAAGCCGCTTTTCGAAAAGTACGGCAAGGTCGTCGAATGCGACGTTGTCAAGAATTATGGTTTTGTTGTAAGTACTTCATTATTATATTATATTAGTCTATATCATTTTCCTTAATACAATGCTTATTTATACTTTATGCAAATAATTTTTTTTTTACTTAATTATAAAAATTTTTAAACAAATTTTAATAAATTATTTAATGTCAATATTGAGTTGGTCATGTTTAATACATGTTAAATATTAATCAAATCGAATACTAGATACAATGATCTACAAATACTAGTATATAAAATGTTAAGAAAGTGTCAAGCTGGAATGCACATCAATATTTATAGGCTGAAAGCTTATGAATAAAATTTTTTAAGTTTTGAAATTTTGTATTTGTTGTAAGAGGACAGCTTATATAATTCTGATAAATTTAAAGTTTAGTTTGTAAAATATAATCTTGCAAAAAGTTGGTAAGCATACCTGATTGGTGTCAACTTACATTTTATTATTTATTAACCTTTAGACTGCTGGAAAATCAATATTTTGACGTACCCCCTGATCGACACTTTGTGCATGATCAATCGTTGATATAAGATACCTTATATACCAGTTTTCTGAGGGCGATATGCTCTTTCAAATCCCGGCAGTCTAAAGGTTAAGGAAATAGTGTATATAATTTTAAAAATTAACAGTTACCTTCTACTCAGAAATTATTTTATAACATCTAGATAAGTGTGATAAATATAATACAGTTATTATTTATTAATATGATAATGCTTTAAATGTACCTTTTTAACTAATATGTTAAAATGTTTAATTAATATATTAAAAAATATAAAACTAACAGAGACTTTTATTACAAAATTAAATAGTAAGTTTAAGAGGAAGCCATTGTTTTATACCTTATTCACATATAACAATATTATCGATTTTTCGTTTTGTGTATTAAATTTTTGTTTAATCCTAATTGTACAAACTTATTTACATTCTATATAATATTGGTACATTGGCAAAATTTGGAAATTTTTCGTATTCGTCTATTGACTACCCTTTAAAGTAATATACCCTTTAAAGAACAATTCTTACAAAATATATTGGAACTGTATCTATACACTTTGTAAATTTACATAATACATTAGTGATCAACTGAGGTTGTTCTCTTATTTTTCCAATTGTTCTTTTTTTAAAAGATAATTTATTGTTAAAAGTAAATGAAATATAATTTATTGTACATTTCCAGACATCTGCCTATGCACAGGTGTCCTCATTTAAATAAATTTTGAAGTAGCTATAGCAATACCAATGAAAAGTATCTAAGAAAGTGATACTTTACAAGTAATACAATATACATTCATAATATTAAATGTCAGACATACCACTATCATAAGTTAAAAACTAAATTATACTTTTGCACACATATTCTTAGAATACATAGTTGCAGTTAAATTTTCTGTATTTTATGTATAATTATGTATTTAGAAAATTGCTTTAAAAAAATGTTTAATTTTGCAGCATATGGAAAACGAAGAAGCTGGCAGAAATGCTATTCAGAATTTGAATGGCCAGATGGTTCATGGGCAACCTATAAAGTGTGAAGCTGCTAAGAGTCGCAAAGGCCCAAATACCCCCACAACCAAAATCTTTGTGGGTAACCTTACAGACAACACCAAGGCACCACAAGTGCGCGAGCTCTTCACTAAATATGGTACTGTTGTGGAATGTGACATTGTTCGCAACTATGGTTTTGTCCATTTGGAAGCAACTGGTGATGTTAATGATGCCATCAAAGAACTTAATGGTCACATTGTTGATGGACAGCCTATGAAAGTTCAAATTTCAACAAGTCGAGTCCGACAAAGACCAGGTATGGGTGATCCAGAGCAGTGTTACAGATGTGGACGTGGAGGTCATTGGTCAAAGGAATGTCCCAAAGGAGGAATGGGTGGTGGACCAGACAGAAATGGATTTAGGGACAGGATGTTCGGACGTGATCCATACCCACCACCACCTCCACCACCCTTCCTACGTGATAGATTAATGGGTGGAGCACGCTTCGGTGTAAGTGTTAGATCTCTGTTACCAGATTAACCCTTTCCTACTTCTAGATAAACGTTAATAATCAATTAATTATTTGGATTTTGGATATAAACTTTAATTGAAGATATATGCAAAGAGTTATATAGTATGATGTTGCTTTTTTTCAATAATAAATTATATCCAAATTCAAACATTAAATATTTTTAATAAGAATTAACTTTATTTAACAAGGAAAATTTAGCAGGTAAAATTATTTTTGAAATAATGATTCATGTACATACAGCAAAAGTTTACATATTTTTATAATGTTTATTGTTAATTATTAATATAAATCAAAAATTAAAAAAAAATTGTAATGCTGTTTTTTACGCGTTGTCTTAATTTCGGGAGGTATGGAAGGGTTAATCGTTTTATTAGACTGCTATTGAGCATGTGTCTTAAAGTAAATGTTCAAAAAGACCTATCCGCCGTTCCAGGATTACGACAGCTACTACGATCGCCGGGGCTTTGATGACACCAGGGACTTGTACGAAAGGAGGTTCACAGGAATGACTGGAATGTCGGGTAATGAGATCAATCCAATTGCCGGTATTAATTATTAACCGAAATTCTCTAGCGTGTATAATCTTATTTTCTTTTGTTTGTTCTTTATGCTATCATCGTGTGCATATTGAATATACAGCAGGTATGGGATCGATGCGTGACACCGGGTTCTCGCGTGGCCAGGACTATGGCATGTTTAGCCGACGATCGCCACCTCCTGCGGGTAACAATGGCAGATTCAGGTGAGTTGAGTAGGTTTCATCCGGCATCCTCTTCTAGCCCAACCATTGGGGTCTCTTGGCCCCTTTTAACCTCCCTATAAGAGAGATCGGTTGGCCACCCATTATCCGGCTTAACATTGTGAAGCACATTTCAGGCTGGATTAACAGTTCATGCGATTTGTAGGGTTGGGCGATTTATTAATGCGTCTCATATATTTTGCCTTTATCTAAGCATCTCTCTATATAACTTATGTCTCCATCTGTATATCTCTCACTGTTTCACTACTCCCCCTTTCTCTTCGCCATTCTCTTGTCACTCTCATATTTTTTTAGTTTAATGAAATAAATATGACTAGTTATTCATTCCATATAGATAGTTATAAGTGCCACTAAATGTGGCAGTGGAATTTATCGGGTCGGTGTGGTTCTCTGTTTACAATTTTTTTCATTTTGTCTTTAAGTTTGCTAAAGTAGTACTTGTTACATAAATACTCTTACAAACTTAGATAGTGATAACAAAATCAAGTAATGAACATCTTTAGCTTGAGTGTCCTTATATACATATATACATATATATTTGTAAAAATATAAATATATTTACCATTGTACAAACAGTCGAGCGTGGTGTTACTGTACAGTTATGCAAAATGACAATATCTGGACATCTCTTTACATTCTAAATTTCAGTGCACTTCCGGCTCCATACCGAGTTTATCCGTGAATACAAGCAACCTTAGAGATACAGTTCTGGGTCAACGTTCAAGTCACGAAAGAGTAAGTCTCTGTGAATATTTTGTTTAATACGATTTAGCTCTCCAAATTTTCTACTTCTAATGGTAACGTGGCATCGCGCTGTCCGTTTTACTCTTTTTTATAATCAGCACTCTTCTTGTTGACCAAGGACTACTGTTCTTGCCTTGAACAAAAAATAACTGCACTTCTAGGGATGTGCCAATTCATCGGCTCTCTTGTTCCATGGCGTTAACTGCGAGTTTAGTCTTAACTATTACTCTATTTGTTTTTCTGCATCTAAGCAAAGCTACGGCTCACAAAAGCTTAAAACAGTTGTTGAATTGAATTGAATTTTATTTTATTGGATATGACTTTCAAAATTTTATTTATAGAAATTTTTAAACGTATCACTAATGATTAATAAACAATTTATGGCTTCATCCAACTTTTTTCCTTTTATACAATTAGTTGAAAATATATGTTGACTTTCACTTGAACACTCACAGTGCACGTTATGCTATTCATTACACATATTTATGTTTGTTTATGATTACATATATTTAAGTGTTTTCTTTTTGCAATTTAACTTTTGATGGCAGTGATTTTTCAATCGCATGGATATCAAATCCAGCCGATATTTGCCTGCCTTGAAGCATAATGCAATATTTTGACACTTGTGAAATGTTTACTATTTTAATGATACTTTACACACCTTAATGTAATTTATTCTTTATGCATATACTTTTACTATATTCATCTTAATTTTTATGAATTAAGTTGTATAAAGCAGAGACTAATTCACAAAGTTAAGCCTTGGACAAGGGAGTACTGTTAAACTCTTAAAAAGAATAATGATTTTGTTAAGTAAGCTAGAATCGATAATTGATTTAAATGCTGTTATAGTAGAGGCATGTACGAGGACTTCAGCCGAGACTCATTTGAAGAGCGTAGGTAAGTAGACATGATGCAAAATACCACACCAGCCCGAAGATTCTTTTTTACGTTTTTTACTTTCTCTCATTGTTCCTTTCTTTACCTTGCTTGTTCACTATTTCATCAGCTTTTTTAAAAAAAAGAAGAAGATGCTTTTACTGACAATCATTCGTAATTTTGATAAGTTTATGTCATGTATAATAATTATCATTCCATCCCATGTACAAAAAAATATTCATTGTTCATATAAAATAAGTAAACATGTGTGTAAAAGTACAATACACAATTACCTGAAAAAACACAAGACTTTCTTATTAATGAATAAAAGGTAAAGTGAGGTAAACGAGAGTCGACATGGCTTTTTCATATATTCCTAATCATCAAATACAATTTGTACATATCATATACATATGTACATGTATACATACATTAACTATAGAGTCAATATTATTCCAACAGCAGATTTAATTGTAAACCATCAATTAGATCTGTCTTACAATTATTATTCTATATCTGTCCCTTTGGTTGTAATAATTTCCGTTTGTTATCTTCGAGAAAACGTTAAGTTTCAAATTGGTTGTTCTCGGGATTCATGTAGTTCAAAAAAATAGTTTACATTTTGATGACGTCGAGTATGAATGTATAATAGCTTCCAACCGATTAAATTTTTCAGATAGATCAAAGTAACAATCGTAAAATCTTAACGTTTTACCGAAAGAAACAAACTTATAAGCAAACTTAGAATAAAAATAATTTTTTCAATATTTACAAAATAATAATGATAAAAAAAAAGAAACGTGTATCCGTCATTCTCGATCTCGTTTGACTGACGTGGAAAAAACTGATTCTGCTTTACCAGACCGGGAATACGAGGGCCATCGCCGTCGCGCCGGTTCGCACCATACTAAAGCGCCGTCGTCTTCGCCGCCGCCGTCATCCGCCGTCTACGTCGCCGCCGTCGTCGCGCCTCCGCCCGGGGTAATCTCGGATCGGGTCTGTATCGGTCTGTGACGTCGTCGGTGACCTAAATGCCGGTACGAAAAAATGTCTAAAACAAACAAAAAAAATCACAAAACACATTTACGTCGCTGAATAACAGGAAGCCTCGGGACCGAGAAAAATGTGTAAACCTCTTGGCCGTCGTCGCCGGGGCTGGCTGCTTCGTCGTCTTCGTCCTGTTGTCTCTCTGTTGTTGTCTCACGATTATTAACAAAAGAAAATAATAATCATAATAATGATAAACACATCCAATTATACTGTCGGACTCTGCACGCGCGAAGGTCTGCCGGAATGCGAGCAGTTTATTATTTTATATACACACACACATACGTGTATATGCATTATAGTCTTAGGCATGTCTCTGTGTATCACGAGAAGGAGGTGTCACTTGTACTTCGTCTAGATTAGGATGATTAGGAGAGCAAGCGGTATGCATCTTTGAGAAGTGTTTTGCATTAAAAATCTCAATTATTATTTAATAGTATTAAAAGCATGTATCTCGCGCACATTGTTTATCTCTCATACGTGTGCCGGCTTTGTTTTTACCTGGAAGGTTTTTAATGCTACACTCTCACCGACAGGCCATCGCCCTGACAGTCTTGAATGAATTTGTAGACCTTTTGACCATTTAATGAACGTAAAATAGGACGAGAACTTACGAATTAAATAACAATGAATATAAATAAATAAAAAAAAAGAAGAAGAGAAAATAAGGTAAAATTTAGTCGTCTTGGTTACTCCTCGTGGCACGATGGACGATTTTTATCGGTCGGACCTTGTGAAATCCAGGCTCGGAGGAAGCCTTCGTACATAAATCCCTCACGTAACTTGTCGTTGTTTAATTAATATTTCTTTTTTTTTTAAGTACGCTTCTGTAGACATGCATTAAGCTATTATTTTCTTTTTATACGAAGAAAACGTATCACCACGCGCGTCATGGTAAATGTAAATTTACTTTCGCCGTTATAATTTTTAATAAATTTCATTGATAATTATGTACAAAAAAACAATAAAGATATACATTTATTTAAAAGTGTAACGCACGTCGAGACGAGCATGATACGTACATACATACATATATACATACATACATATATATAAATATATATATATATGATGTTCGACTATTCAACCTCGAGTACACCCATTACATTTATAGTCTCCAAGTATATACATTTATATGCTCGCACAGAAATCAACAATTGTTAAATATATTACTTGTGTCGTAATCATCGCAATTGAAATTCGAGCGAACGACGAATTCATTAACTGCGTTATTATCGAGGCAGCGATGTCTCAGTCTTTTTTTTTAACATCTCGATTCACGTATTGTAACACTTAAGCGGGTACTATTATAAATATGTAAACATCGATTGGCGATTCGATCGGCTGACGATTATTTTTGAAAGAACCTAGGTCGTCGATGGATTTTGCGTATAAATATATATACACATATATATATATATATATTTTTTTTTTACGATCGACAAACTCATCGAAAAAAAATCGCATGCCGGTTTAATTGTCAATCGTTCTGCGGTTTCGATCTCGTACGAGACATGCGTTATTTTTGCCCGAGGAGTACATTCGAGTGTGAGAGAGAGAGAAAGAAAGAGAGAGAAAGAGAGCGATTGAAATAAAAGAAGGAGCGGGAACATAGTAAAAATAAAGCTAGAACAAGAGTTAATAACCCAAGGTCACTGCGGTTCGAGTACCTCTTTGATATCTGTATCAGAATAACCGAATTTAAAATTGTAGGCGTTTCAATAAGTAGAATTAAAGAAATATCGTGTATTTCCGTCGGCTAGTTTGATGCAACAATTTTGTGTACGAAAAATCCAATAGAACGTTGAAAAAAATCGAAAGAGAGAAAGAGATTTATGGTTATTAACGTACATAGCAGTAATTACACGCGGTGTTTTTGCATCGAGTTTCTCTTAATTCCGATGTCGAGAGAAATTACTTTTTTTGTAATATTCGTGTTTCTTTTACACTACATATATAATAAATATATACTACAATGCGATATTTCCCTTCCCTTTTATGGTAAAATGATTAATCTGTGTAATACAAATGTAATACTTGTGAAATTCACAATAATGATCGAAACGTGATTTTGAGTTTTTTTTTTCTTTCATACACACCGCAACATGTACACAATTTTGTCACTCTCAAATTGTCCCTACCTTGATCAAGCTTCCTTTGTAGATCCAGCATTGCGAACTCTCCAATAGGCTAAAAATGTAACAAGTGTAGTCGTATAGTCTCTATTTTACCGATAGACTAAAATGAAACGGATAAACATATTTACAATTTAAATATTATTTTAATCGATATTTCCAAAGGTACTTGTCCCCCCTTATTAATACACGTATACTTTCAAATTTTCATGAATCAAAGATTTATCTATTGTACTAAGAGTAAAGTGTTTAATGTAAATATCGGATAAACAAATATTTAGGATTAAATTTTGTATAATTGGACAATAGGTAAAAATATGAAGGTTTAATCTCTATCGGTAGAGTAGCGAGTGCTGGCACCATCCAGATTAGTAAAAAAATAATGGTTAAAAAGATGTTATCCTACTGTAAAATTGTGCTCGTGTAAAGCGTTAAACTTTTATACGCCAAATAGACAAATGACAAAACATATACAAGGTGTAAGGAGAGAAACGACGCACGTTCGGTCGGACGCGTATCTCCGTTGGCTTCCTGCATCGTCCGCACATACGCGCGTAACAACGTCGGAAGCAACAACAAAATTTTAATTATTTTTTTTTTTTTTCTTTTAGCTTATTTGTAATTTTAATTTAACATTCCACCGAGACACACATCCATCATTTTATTTCAATACCGATTAATCTACGGTATTGTTATTTAACAGACACACACTACACTCTGGAAGTCGCAAGTTGACACAAGCTCACGACTAAAAGGTCATTTTAATATTTTCATCCAATTATTTACATCCTGTGTAATTAGAAATCCTATAAGAAATATACATTAGTAAAAAGTGTATGACTGCTTTGCTTCAATTTTTTTTTCATTTAATCACACCCGCAGCTTCCTGTCTTCCATGCGTTGGCGATGATTTTGTTAAATAACACCGATCGTTCGAGAAGAAACAGCAGAGATGTTCTTTATTATTAATTATTTTTATTTTTGACACCTTTCTCCGACGCAAATCTTTATATTAATAAATAACGTTCAATATGCAAGATATAAAAAAATACAACTGAGGCATACTCTTCATCCAAATATATATATATATATATATATATGGTCCACATGAAGCATAGTTTTAGACGCGCGTGCAATCGACGACGGTCACCTAATGTTTCGCACTACCTAATAGTTACAACGTAATTTACTTTAGACACTATTGATATGTACTTATCCGTCTACTATGCGGTCGAGACATTATATTAAAAAGAAACCTACTATACACTTTTTCTTTTGCGAATATTCGTGTAATTTTATATATAGATACATAGTTTAACCGGTCTTTACCGTGTAGCTCAAACGTAGACGATTGACATACGTCGCGTTTAGGATATAAACATTATTCCAGTGTGTTTTAATGTCTTATCGGCAAAATAAAGAATCTTTCACAAAACTTTGAATATCGTCGTTTACTTCGGACCCTATCTCTTCATTTTTTTCTCTCTTATAATGTACCTTAGTTTTGTTTAACATTCACCGTATTTGGCAAGCTTGAATCGGTATTAGTATCTTTTTTGCACTAATAACATATATTTATTTTTGTTTAGAGGTGTATCGGGTAACTTATTAAAAAAAAAAAGAAAATTCCAATGCACAATTCGCTTGTACTTAAGAAGCTTAACTTAATTTTTAGTAATTTTAATATAATCATTACTTCAATATATTTGCAAAGTAATGTTCGGTATGATTTCAACCGTGAAAAGAATAATTATTATGTTAAAATATAATGCCTTAAATTTTGTAAAATTTCGTATGGATGCACCATTTAGTGTAATTATATTAAAAACTCGCAAAGCTTGGTAACATTTATTTACCGATTGGTTATATTTTTAAAAAAAAAATGTAAAAACCGTACAATTTTTGTGTGGATAATGTTTTTTCAGAACGGTTGGCACTGCGGACAACATGATTTCGCACGGTCTATCGTATGATGCGAATAATTCGCTTGTCTCATATCCAGGTGTGGATTACAAATCGTATTGAGCGAGAAAGACGTTGTATATTATTTACGCTACGTCGGATCGTGAGCGAGAGAGAAAAAGAAAGGAAAAAAAGATACGTTTGTTCTTTTTTTTGTATCTTTAGCAGCATAACTTTATAAATATACATACATACATATATATATATATTACTACACATACGTATACGTAATATACATATGTACTTATGCTTTAGATACACCGTGTGCATGCGTGCACATGTATTTAGGTATGTTACAGATAATTTTTAATAAAGGACTGAGAATAAAATAAGTTTAAACCGCTAGGCGTGTTTTGACACAATATGTACACATTTTGCGGCTTCATCGAAGATTTCTTGTATCTACATTGTTGTAACATTTCAATTTTGCAACCTACAAATTTTCATTATTACCATAGAATTTATTATTACTATTATGAAATTATAGAAAGAAAAGGAACTATAAGAATCAATCAACTTGAACTGCGGACAATTGATTTTTATGCTTCTATATTGCAAAATTTAAGATGAAATATGGTTTTTTATCCTGTTATTCATTTTTTTGTGTCTCGAAGGTTCTTTTTCTCGTCATTTAAAATATACATATATATTTACATACCCATTTCAAATGTTAGCTTTGTTGTAGCGGATTTCAGAAACTAACTAGGGGAATCTTGAACAGGTAAATGTAAGCTTACATCTTATACGTATATATGTATTTGTAGGTTCATTTTTTTTTCTATTTGGTTGATATAGGTTTTCTACAAATTCAAGTTACTTTTCACCAATACTATTTTATCATTATGTTTTTAATAGTATGTACGTAACTAATAAAAAATCTTACATACTCGTCAATTTATTTATTTACTAGGCGGTATCATACGTTATTACTTGACAGGTATTGTTAATAATTTTACACGAGTAATTGTCATATAAACCAATAATTATATTCGTAATTTTAATAAAAAATAAATTTCTTCATTATATAATGGACATCAACAAATCATTATTATTGAAAGCACGTAGTCGTTACAGCAATATCAACAAAGTATCATATGTCATTGTTTTTTTTATCTTAAAAGTAATACGATCAAGCTTGATCACCTATATATAGAGTAATAATAATTCATTCGAATGAACGCGTCTTATGACTTATACTGCTTTGAAATCTCTTACGTACATGTATATCTATACATTTATATCTATGCAATGGAGAGAAAACGTACGCGCCGTCACGATCAGCGTCTCGGCGAATTCTGTATACAGACAAATTTCGCACAGCCCGCGTGTCGTCGTGACCACACTCGAGAAATAAATAAATGCAAACATTTTTATACCTGTATAGGTATAGTTAATACATGCGAGCATAGGTCGTCGAAAATCAAATTAAATGTGTTGCATTGTTAATTTATGTTTATATAATATACAGTTCGTCGATTCAACTGTCCGTCGACTGTATACAAATTTCTAGTAAGACTTGCTATAGTCCTCTCGGCTTGGAGAATACACGTAAATTTTGTCGATTATTTTAATTTTGCTCACACGTGTACACCCACACACTCACACGAATTAGTACATTTATCTATAGCTATTGAGCGAGTAAACACTCGAAAAGTGAAAGTATATTACGTCGTGCGCAATTTTAATCAATCTCTTGGGGAGACACGCAATCGTTTTATATCTGGTGGACGATCGTGGAAGACGCATCCGGTGGATTCGCGAAGAGAGAAACGACCACGGACTTGAACCTATGTATGCACGTTCGGATAAAAGTATTGTATCTATTGGTATATTTTTAATTTAAAAGTCATTCTTTCTTGATAGTGGTCTTATTAGTGGAATAATATTACATATATGTACATTTGTTTTTTGTACCCCCGTGTATTCGCTATCCGGTTGGTTTTTATGGGAAATCTTTACCATCTACGTGGTATTTAAAATATTCTGGATGTTCCAAACACCTCACGCTGACGTGGCGATCCCGAAAGTTGCACGAGGATGGGTCACCCGCATCCAAGTACTAGACGCAGCAAATGCATAAAGATATATATTTCTCATCAATAATAATTATTACTTCTTAGCAATGTTGCGTTAAGTTTAACAATATGTTGTTTCTAATTAACCAAGTGTTAACTAGTGTTAAATGTTACTTTGCAATGGTACCTATAATATACCGTTATTTATATCTTGACATAGAAACGGTCACTTAAAACTTTTAATACAATTGTTATTCACTTAATGTACATTATTAATAATTGTCGCTCTTACAGATTATGCTTCATGTATTTTGTATTAAAAAAAAACTCTTATAATTATCACTTTGCAGTACTATACCAATCAATATTTAACAATTATGGATTTCGATGATTAAAGTATTGTTTATCATCTACAGCCATTTGATTTTATTTTTTATTAACTTACACTTACTATAATCATAAATTTCTAATTAGGGTAAGGATAATTATAAACAAATTAGAGTCGTATACTGATATAATTTTTGAAAAGTGCAATTAAATTAGCTTCAATTATCAATTAATTTTACTCCCAACCCATTGCATTAGAAACGCAGACACAAATTGACAATTGCGTAAGTAGAAAAAACTATATCCTTTTGAACTTGATATTAACGGATGTAATAAAATAAAGAATTGATCAACTAGTTTTGGTATACAATAATTACAATACTTTTATCTCGATTCACGTGCGTTTATCTTAACCAAAAATAAAACGGGTGACAATCACAAGTTCCACTTGCTACCCAATATTGCACAATGTAATGTAACTTGTGTATGTGTGCTGTATATTGTATAGGAGGAGTTTGGGCTACCGGGAAATCGGCTGAGATATCACTGATATATGAGCCAGGGATGAGACTGACACGCTAACTGGAGACTGACTCGCTTCGCTTCTCAACGAACGGCCAGTCGAGAGATGAAAAATAATGCCACCTACGTGTCGCAGGCACGCACTCGCTTTTTTTGAGAAAATACGTACCTGCATTTCTGTTGACAATGAGAAAAGGATTATGCACAACGAGTACACGTGCTCTTAAAGGCAAGTCCGAGATCTAAAGGGCTGTTTATCTCTTGTTTAATGTGCCATCAATTTTTTCTAATTTTCTTTTTTTTTTTTAATTTTTTTTCATTACGTTATATACTTATATTTATTCATTACTCAAGCTACAGAGTTTGTAAATATATAAGTTCTAAAATTCAACTATTTAAATTATTTTATAAATTATTAATATTATCTATATACTTACAGAATATAAATAAGTTCTATTTGCTTTTTCTGAATAGTTTTTTTTTCAAAAGATGCTTTGCCCAATACTATTTTATTCAAATCTGTCACTTAACATATTTAGACACAATACATCGTAAAATACATGTGCGTGTTACGAATTTCAACAATAACTATTTTGGAACGTCCTTGATGTCACATTGGAACTCGAGCGTTGTTATGTCCACCTATATAGATTTAACTTCCTTTGTACAAATAATTTTATTTTTTTAGAAATTTCAAATTCAGATTATTTTCTCATATTACAATTTGAGCTTAATCAGTTAATTATTTTCTATACTGTTTTTTTTATAAAGTACAGAAAAGAATAACATACAAAATTGTCAAAAAAAAAATTATTTTAAATCTCAAAATTATTACTCGTTACTCACAGGAGACGTTTTGGGGAGTTTTGACTAGGCATCGGCTCATCGATGTTCAACACGATTCAACTGCACTCAGTATATATAAGATATCTTACTAAAACTTAGTGCTGTTATTAAATACATTATTTAATAATAATAATAAAAAAACTAATTTTTAAAAATGTTTATTCATTTACCTACCAACAATCCAAACTCTAATTTTTTTAATAATAATCGCTTTTTTGTTATTTTCTTCAAATGAATTGTCAAAAAAATTATCTGTCTAAAAAAATGATTTTTTTTACTTTTTTTTATCCTAAAAATTTGTATGAAAGTAATTAAAAATAAAATCCTGTTTTAAATTATTGCTTACATAATTAAAATAATATATTAAGTCGTAAATCTAAACAAATACGAATAATAAAATTGCAGTCTACAGGAGTTACAACAGTAGGTAATACGAGAAAGTAAGTATGTCATAACTTGTTCTTATATCTTATTGGCAAATAAACATTAGACACAAAACTGAAGTTTCTCAAATTAGTATGAGTGAGTTACGAAAACATATTGTAACGAATTGTGCATGAAACCTTGTAGATCACGTGACAGTTATCAATTAAATGAACTGCCATTTTACAGTACAGTAGCGACTCCATTGGCTGCTGTGCATGATAGTGGAAATCTTAAAACTCGGCGGGTATATTTTTTTTATCTTTTACATACGTTTCTATCTCAGCTAGCGCGTGGCTACAAATGGTCGACAAGTCTAAGCGAGTGATTATCGTCTCGTGCCTTAAATAATATTCGTATATATACATCAAAATGGCAAAGGAACCCAGGTAAGATTTATTTGACATCTCTTCACAACTTGACTTTTCTTTGAAAGCACGTGTTCTTATATTTCGAAGCAATAATATTATAGGTTATGGATATGTTTTGATAACAGTTATTAAACCGAATTAATTTTTAAAATACCTCTTGTGAATTAAAACATTTGGTTTTAATAACGTTTTACTATTTTGAAATTCGTGTTTATTATAGGTTAGATCCGATTTGATAACACTGTGCACACACTCCCACACGCAATATGAATTACGATCTCGTAACGAACTGCAAGATAAATAGAGCCCGTTATGCAATCTATGTCTTGTTGCGCTCTTAAATTGTCTAACTATAGACATCTTAAGTTATTTTAATTTGACTATTTTCTTATTTTACGTTGTATTATAGATTTTGTCAATCAGTATAAGTAGATGTATACGTTTCATTGTTCGCATTTTTTATATCTTACACAAAAAACATGACTTAAAGTAAAATCAATTTATAAAATTTTGTTATTGCTTATTTTATAAAATTTGTAAATTATTAAATTTTGCTCGAACTATATGTGAAATAAATCTTAAGTACACTTTTTTTTAAACTCTATTCATAAAGGATTGTGTAGATTTTTAAAACTTGAATACACAATATATTTATTTTTTAAATGTCAAGCTAAGATATTCAAGAATATCTGAATGTTTTCTTCTGAATGAAAATGTACTAAAAAAAGTTGTTATTATCATTTTGTTTTCCTTTTAATATTTATCAACGAATGTTATAAACATTTTTAGGGAAGGTCTTTTGCTAGGAATTGGTAATCCTCTCCTTGACATATCGGCCACTGTGGATGAAGACTTTTTAAAAAAATACGACCTCAAAGCTAATGATGCTATTCTTGCCAATGAAAAGCATAAGCCACTATATGATGAGCTTATCGAACAATATAACGCAGACTTTATTGCTGGAGGAGCTGTACAAAATACTATGAGAGTAGCGCAAGTAAATTTCCTTTGCTTTTTATTTGATACACAGTATTTTAAACAACACTTTACATAATTGTTTAGTTGATAATCCCAAGAAAATATTTTCAACAAGCAAACAAACAATTATGATAAATTCAAGCATAGCTTTATTAGGTCAGATAAGAAAGTGTTATAACTTCTTTTACTGATTCTTATATATTGCTTTTAATAATTAGTTTATAAATTTGAATTTATCTATAATTTCTTTATAATATTTATTACAAAAAATATTATAAAATATTATTTTTGTTTGGAAAGACCTTAAATATATTTTATACATATAAAAATATTATAACTGTAACATATGTATAATTAATTAAATTATCACATAATTCATGTAGTGGTTTTTAGAGAAACCAAGAGTTGCAATATATATGGGGTGTGTTGGTAAAGATAAATATTCCAAAATTTTGGAAGAAAAAGCAAAGGAAAATGGTTTGAATGTAAGATATCAATATACAGATAAAGAACCTACAGGAACGTGTGCTGTTCTTATTACCAATGGTGGAAGGTATCGTTCTCTTTGTGCCAATTTAGCAGCAGCTAATTGTTTTTCACCATCTCATATAGAGGAATTAGAAAATAAAACACTCATAGAGGCGGCACAATATTATTATGTATCTGTAAGTAATTTTTTTTAAGTAATCAATTTTATCTAGTTGGCAAAAACTTTAAAGTATCAGAATTCTTAATTCTATACTCCAGGGATTTTTCTTGACAGTCAGTCCAGAAACAATACAGATTGTGGCTCAACATGCATTGGAAAATAATAAAGTATTTACAATGAATTTGAGTGCTCCATTTTTATGTGAATTTTACAAGAAACCAATGAGAGCTGCTTTGCCTTATGTTGATGTGTTATTTGGTAATGAAGCAGAAGCAGAAGCTTTCTCAAAGGCAAATGATTTTGGAACAACAGATTTAAAAGAAATAGCTTTGAAAATAGTAAATCTGGAAAAAATTAACACTAAAAGAAAACGAATTGTGATTATAACGCATGGATCTAATCCAGTTTTATTAGTTAAAGACAATACTATAACTGAATTTCCTGTTACAAAACTGACGGATGATCAAGTAATTGACACAAATGGTGCTGGAGATGCATTTGTAGGAGGTTTGTTAACATTAACAAAATTTAAATATTTTTGAAATATAATATTATATACATTTTATGATTATTTTATTATTTAAAATAATTAATACATGGGCAACCATTCTAGGTTTTCTGGCTCAGTATATTCAAGATCAAAGTCTAGAAATTTGCATAAAATGTGGAATTTGGGCAGCTACGCAAATAATACAAAGATCTGGCTGTACTTGTGAAGGAAAGCCTGACTTTGCTCCATGACCAGCTTTTTTTATTGAGATTTATATTGTATATTGTACTTAATATTCTAATTGAATTTTTTGGGTTGTAGTTGTTTCATAAAAACAACATTGTCAATAGCAATCATGTTTTCTTAAAGCAATAACTAAAAACGTACTTCATAATGTTGGAGTATAGCTCTGTACTAAGCTCGGTAACATTTGCACACTAACACCTACACATTTAAGCTTGTGTAAAGAAATACTGAAAGGAAAAAAGAACTTTTTTAATCTCAAGTTTAAACAATTAAAACAAACTGATAATTATATTGAAAAAGAGATTTTTAATATTTTTTACAAAACTGTTTATCAACGGTTATTGATACTGTTAAAAATAAACACATATAATTTTTGTAAAACTTTTTCTTTATGGCATATAAAACCTCACTGCTGTAAAAAGAAAATTAAATTACTGGTGTTGAATAGTAACTGTAGATAGTAATATTGCTAGTAATTGTAAAATTCTAAAACTTATGTTATATTATTCACCGTAAAAACGTGTACACATAATTTTTTAATTTTAGCAAGGTAATGTAATATTGCAATGAAAATAGCACAAAAATGTAAAGTAGTTTAAATGAATTCTGTACATGAAATGTATTATTTCTAATTTGTAAGAAGGCGGTTGATGTAAATGTTTGTTATGTTCATTTGCTAAGTGAACAGTAAGAAATAGTACCTTCAGTGTTATTACAAATCTTTTTTGAGATTTAGAATTGGTAAGAAAATTTTTTGAGTAATAAATTTTGTTATATTATAAAACAAATAAACAACTACAGCTTTAATTAATCATTGTTCATGAAACTTGACTTGCCACATTTCTTGTTGTATAAAATATTCTATAAAATATTTAGAAAACAAATATTTTGATGTTTTAAAAGATAATACTGATAAAAATTCGAAATAAAAGTACAATCTAATGCCAAAAAAAAAAATAATTTTCTGTAACTCATAATACAATTCTACAATTTCGTATTTAATAAAAATTTTGCCAATTTAAATATTTGATGTCATAATGTGTTCATTCAGATTAATGCGAAAGTACTAAAAGTTTTTTTGTTCTACATGAATTGCATAAAAGTACGAGTTATTGTTTACTTCCTGATTTAGGACAAACTGATTAAATAAATTTGTTAATTGATACTTATTTATAATAGAAAATTATAAATAAAATGTTTAAGATTTTATTATTGATGTAACAATGTATCAAAACATTATTTTTTAAGTAAAAAAAATAGATATTCGCTTTTACATATTAATTAATTTATACATAATAATAAATAATTTAATAAAATTATTGTAGAAGGTATACATGTGCGCACGTAAAATAAAATATAATTCGTTGGAGTTGGAATGTGTCGTTAAAAATGGCAAATGCTTTGGATGAAAAAAAATCTATACTTTCACCGATATAAAACACACTATATATCGCATAAGCTTAATGTAAACACGTCTATATATATGCACCATAAATGGTATATGTAAACGAAGAATGTATGCAATACTCAGTCGGTAAGAAAGATTGACTTTTCTAGCTCCTCGACGATATCATGTATAATGTATATATACAAGTATATAATCTGACGTACAGTATAATACCAACAAGCACAACTACAGGTACATACGCATATATATCGCATGTACACAATAAATACAAACATGAAGTGCAGCATGTTTCAGGGATGTATACATTAGGATACGCTTATAGTAGACTGAACGCGCAATCAACCTGCCACGGCATAATCCAACGAAGCGCGAAAAATGAGAATTTCGGTGGTAAACGATGGAATAAAAAAAAAAAAATAAGCGAGATACCATCGCAAGCATCTTAACTCGGACAGCCGCACCTTTCTCTCTCCTGCATATCACCCTTTTCTCTGTCTCTCTTTTCCTCTTGTACGTGTATACACATGTATATACAGACGATGCATACATGCACGCAAGCTGCATAGGTGTATCGCATGTGTTTGCAAGAGCGCGCGCACACGCACGAATACAAGGAAGACGGAGGATGCACATACGCAGGCGCAGTTGCAACGTCGCTCACCTCGCTCGGCAGCAACAGCAACTTGAGTTGAGTATAGGTACGTATAATAAAGGACAGAGCA
Source organism: Theocolax elegans (assembly GCA_026168455.1). Taxonomy (NCBI): domain Eukaryota; kingdom Metazoa; phylum Arthropoda; class Insecta; order Hymenoptera; family Cerocephalidae; genus Theocolax; species Theocolax elegans. The sequence goes on from CM047426.1 coordinate 24,865,095, forward strand.
TTTGGTATTACTCGTGTTTAACAGGGACGGAAATAGAGAGCGCGCAAGAGTTCTAAAGGAAACCATATAGAAGGGGCGAGGGGCAGGGAGGGGGGGTGGAGGGGAGGCGTGAGCAGAGGGAAGGGAGGTATATCATTTCCACCCATGGTTAAAGAGAGAAGGGGAATAAGTAAACCTCGCGCGACGGATTGCGTATACCGAGCTTTGGCTTTGTGTATCTTCGGCTCTCCGATGGTTTAACAGTGTGCGGATGAGAATCTAAAGAGTGTCCGCGCCTCGAACGACCGAGAGAGGAGAGCGAGCGAGAGAGAGAGAGAGAGACAGAAAGAAAGAGAGAGAGCGAGAGAGAAAGATTTAAGGCCGCTCTTACCATTCACGTGCTCGATTATTCTTGTTACAAACTAGTATAGACGTTGCCACCGTACTTTTAATTCTCTCGTTTATACAACTATTCTCTGTATCCGCATTCTACGGGTTTTCTCCTTTTAACAATTTATAAATAGCGGTGGATTAACACACGCTCTTTGTTACACTTTTTATTGCTCGGAATGTTCATTTTTTATTTTTAATTTGACCAACTCTCTGTACAACTAGTTCATACGGAGTGTTCGATATTATTTTATTTATCGCGTCGGAGTGGTTGTTTTAGTGTGAAAATTACACCGTTGTTGACCAAGTGCCACCAGTTTACGTGCAAGTGGTTACAGTGTTTAGGTAATTCTATACACATATATTTTTTATTAAGCATTATTACGTACCGTGTTACGACATCCATTAATAATTGATTTATGTAATTTTTTTTAAACGAGTTTTACCAATATTTTTTATTGGAACAACTGTCAAAATTTGAATAAAACGCTTTGAGAGTATTGTGCACACCAGGTGGAAGCAAAGCAAGTTTGTGCATTTTCAGATATATTTAGTGTTAACGGAAAGAGGAAATAAGATCCTTATTGCTCTCCAGGATTAGAGTAAAAAAAGAGCAATTGGAAAGCGGTCAGTTCATAGAAGGAAAAGGAGGGATCCGAGGAGAGAGAGAGAGAGCGAGTGTGTGAATGTGCGAGTGAGAGAGAGAGAGAGAGAGCGAGCGAGAGAGAAAGAGAAAGAGAAAGAGAGTCGAGAATCGCGTCAGAGCGGCTCACACCGCCAGACGGAACGACAACGGCGCAGTGGCGCTCCCCGGCGGGTGCGCAGTAGCTGCGACGGCCATCTTTGTCAAGTGGGTAACCTTTGTTGATTTGTGAAATGTGACGCCGTCGCGCTCGGAGGTAACCGAGAGAATCGAGATAGAAAGAGAAAAAGATAGATCCGAACGGTCGCGACCTCGTCCGCGACGCCCAAATTGTCAATTCTCGAGGTCGAGCTCTCACGGGTGTACGAACTCGGGACCCCGGAGCCCGGTGAGCTCCATCCGCGAGTGGGAGCGAGATAGCGCGACAGAGAGACAGAGAGACAAAGATATAGAGGGAAAGAACGAGTGAGAGCAAGCGACACTCGAGGAGGGACGAGGGAGACACGACGGATTCCGCCCGAAAGATCGAGGAGGTGGAGGACGCGTAGGTTGTATATTCCGCACGAACGTACATCCGTCTCGCTCTGCCGCGTATACATGTGTACCGCGAATCTCTCTGGTGTCTCTGGCTAGTGTACGTACGTGTGTGTGTGTGTGTGTGTGTGTGTGTGAGTGTGTGCGCCTGGCCTTGCATGTGTGCGTTGACTCGGCGCGTGTGTGTGTGCGCGCACGGTGACGAGAAAATCTTGGGCACGAGCTAACCGACGGACGGCGACAACCCAGTCAATTAGGAGCCGCACACGAACCCTGGGAATATCAAACTAATATACAGGTATGCGATATTTAAAAAAAAAAAAACAACTGAGTCATGTCCATGTGTCGCGAACAGCGCCCCGACCCGTTCGCGTAAGCTACATTTTCAAGAATTTATAAATATTTTCTCCGCACCGGTGTGGTCCGTCGGGAAAGTTATTTCACGACAAGCTGCGTAGAATAGACGGCAAGGTATTTCAGATCGTCTTTCTTACGCAGTTTCTCGATTTTATTTAGCAAAATGGCTACCCTCGGGTACGTTATCCTCGAGGTACGACCCTGATGTATCTTGCCGTCGGTCAACCTCGACGGGCCGTCGCTCCTCTTCTCTCGCTTTCTTTCTCTCTTTCTCTTGCTTCCATTACTGGCTCGGTTACGTGCCCTCGTACGTATATAGGTGTATTGGGTGTGAGCGAGAGAACGAAACCGCGCGCGCACTTGGCGAGAGCGGGACGGAAAGAGAGCGAGCGAGCGAGAGGGGCTTTCGTCGATCGACCGGTCGTAATTGCACCGTTAACCGACGCTCGGCGGTTCTTTACTCGCCGAGGCGCGCCTGCCTCTCGTTCCGTCTCTCTTTCTCTCTCTCTCTCTCTCTCTCTCTCTCTTCTCCCCGCTTACGCACGTACACGGACACATGTGCGCGCTCGCTTGTATACACATAGAGAAACGCGCTTTTGCGGAAGTGAGAGAGGGAAGGCTAGCCCGAGCTAAGCGACGGCGGCGGCAGCAGCAGCAGCGGCGACGGCAACAGCAGCAGCAGCTCTCCGCTTGCTGTTCCGAGTGTTTTACGTGAACGCAAGGAGTTAAAGGAGAGGCGCGTACGTGAGCCCCTTACATTAGTGTGTACGCGTGCGCGCGCGCTACGAACAACGAGAGAGAAACAGAGAGAGAGAGACTGAGAGACATACACCAAGGGAACTCTGGACTTTTTTGAGGTTAGGAGAAATGACGAACAGCTCCGCGACGCGTCACGGCCCAAGGCATTCTCTTTATACACTCGGCGTTTGTTCGCCGGAACGCAACTTTATTTTTTTCGACTCTCCGTTACATTTTCTTTATTCTACTTTTATATTCATTTTTCAATCACCCGTTAATATACGACAAGACGCGACCCTGAGTTATTGATTTTTTTTCAACTTTTGTGCGGTTACGTAGGTATAGGTGAGCGCCCTGGCCCGTTTTTCTTTTTACTACAAGAAGTGCGCGTGCCTGTGTATGTGTGCGCGAGTGTGATTTCATTTTCATCCAAACTGAAAAGCGGCTTCACGTGCGAATCCTAGTTTGAGAAATTACCGGATAAATACTGCAAGTACGTATGACTAATAAACGGGTTAACGAGAATTTTGTTGTCTTCGCAAAATGACGTAAAATATTGAAAAATTCCAACTAACGGGGATTGGTATCGTTGTACACGGTACTGACTATGTATGCTAATTATCCGAAATCAGATGCATCTTAAATGCATTGTAGTTGATAATAAGAACGTAAGATCTGAAAGGTACTTCTGTCGTTTCTGTGATTTGACAGCTAAACAAGGTATCTCGCTTTGTTCACACGTGGTCTATTAAATTAAAGTCAAAATTTTCATTTTCGGTCATTTATGAATATTTTACTGATTTCTTTGTAAAAATATCCACAAATTTCGAAGGTTTAAGAAACAATTGAGTTATCTTAAATTAAATAATAGGTATCATTTCGTAGTACTAATTGACTGTATGTTTCCATTCTTTTATAGAAGCAATATAATTTTTGGATCTAGTTTATGGTAAATGATGTAATTGTTTTTGTTACAACGCACTACGTATTTTTAGATAAAGTTTAAAATTTTCTCTTAAGTTTTGAAATTTCATTAGTAACCACGCCGATTCCTATAATTGTCACATTGTGTGTTTGAGTTTAAATAAGTATTGCTAGAAAATTAAATTGGAACGTTTATATTTTGATATTCGTATCATATGTATACTTATTACTTATTATATGTTACGTCAAAATCATACGGTATGCTCGATACCTATAGGTTATAACGACTACTTGCGACATCTGCGCTTGCAACGTGACGAAAGCTTAATAGATTTATTAAGTGTCATATTTTAAAGGATTAGATATACAATAGATTTAATGAAAGAAACTGTTGTTTATTATTATTTTTTTTTGACAAATAAATTGAATAATTATTCTAAAATTAAATCAATTAATTAATATAGCATAATGTATAAATAAAAGAAAAATTCGCAATTATTTATGAATCTTTTTATAATTGCGAAAAATATTAATGCCCGACTAACCGCCCCGATTAACGATTACGTATTTTTACAAAGAAGTAATTGAAATAATGCGCGGTGTAAATATAAAATATGACGTATCAGAATTATCTTAGAACAATCTTCCACTTTACTCAATCTAATATAATAATTATATATATTTATTCATTGATTCAAACACATTGTCTATACAATAAATGATTCGATAAAAAAATTGAAACGTTCAAAATAAATGTACGCATTTATATTAACTGACTATTTCAATAAAATCTCTAACTGTGATGAGAACAAAAAGCAGCCAATGAACGTATGTATAGAAATAGGATTAGAGTGCCAGGAAAAAAAATTAGACGTATTGAATGGTAAAGTACAGTGTACCCGCATAGTGTGTGTATTGTGTGCGTGTAAAACACGAGTCTCGAAAAATTTTCCAGTAGGGATATATTGAGGCGCGCGTGGCTTGTGACTCATCGTGCCTGTAGTATATTCGAATTGGGCGGCGTGCGGCTGGTTTTCGCGCGCGCAGCTGCCGCTGCCGGTGCCCGATTCCGATCTCGAGCGCGCAGCACGCGGCGACCCTGGCCGCCGGTCTCTCCTCCTCCCCTCCAACCTCTCTCTCACTCACTCACTCACTCACTCTTTCTCTTTCACTCTGTTTCTCTCCCCTCGGATCGACTCGGCTCGATGGAAAAGCACCCAAACGCGGGAATTTGCACACGGGAAAGGAGCACCCGCGTGGGAGGGTCGAGGATTACGACTTTTACTTTCTACTTTTTTTTTCTTTTTACTTCCTCTTGACTTTTTTTAAGGTTGTGAAAATGCATTAATTAGAATCTTGTTAGCATAAACAAAAATGTCACGTACCTCCACAATTATTTATTTAATTTTAGTACTATATTTTTATTTTATTTTTATATTACTGAAAGTGTTATCGATAGCCACTGAAAAATTATATAATATATAAAGTATGAATTGATTATGTTATTCTATATATGAATCATTTGATTTTATTTCTCGTAGATAAATTTAATTTTTTGAAGTGCATTTAATGTTATCTGTACTATTATACATTAAATAATTAATCTGTGAACACAATGATTAAATTTATCAAACTTCATTTAAACTGCAGTTCGTTTCCTATTTAAATCTTTCAGATAGACGTAATATAATATAAATAATGAACCAACAGAATGTACTTTTAAATGATATAAAGACTACTTTCTAAAACTGACAAATATTACATAATACAATATTTCATTTGAAATAAATTATATATTTTTTATTTAGCAGTAAATACTTGAAATATGCGATGTAAATTTAATAAGCAATATCTATTTTTCAAAGCAAAACATAAAAAACGAATAAAATATGTAAATTATAGGAGAGACTGAAATGGGGTTTTCCAGAGCATGACTCAAGGGTTTAAAGGACTGTTTTCATTTTATATCCTCGTAGTAGTATTTTGTATTATGAATATTCTAGTCAAAAAGAAGTTATTTGGTAAACTGGAAGAAGTTAATTAAATCCATGTTTGTTAACTACTTTTTATAATAAATGTGCAGAAATATTTAAATAATTATTTGTTTTAGTACGAATTGTGTTTTATCGTGTTCCTCAAATGTAAACTTTATGCTCGAATTCAACACTGAACATTAGCTCTTAAGAAAATTAATAAATGTATATATTGCATTTTGGTACTTTGACAATTCATTGATAAATATATATTTGAAGTGGTATCCTTTTAAAATTTATAATAAACACTTAAATCAACCTTAAATGAGAATAATCGTATTGCAGATTATATAATTTGATACATATTTTTCTAATTACATTAAAAATAATCTTTTAGAACAATGAAAGTTATATGAATTTAATCAAATCCTTATACAGTATGACACTTAAGTATTAACTTGGTAGACATTTAGTTATTTATAATGCTCAGAAGCTGAAAAAACACCTCTTATAGTTTAAAATTATTTTTTTATTAATTGCAAAAAACGACTAATTTATACCTAAAAAAATCATTTTAATATTTTTTGTGTAATTATATTCACAATTCGTGTTGCAACCTCAATTTTTATGAGCTTTTAATCAAAAAATGCAAGATAGAATAAAATAAAAGCGTTAAATGTGAGGTTCTATATTACCGAGATTGATCAACAAATAAAACGTTGAAAGAAAAAATCAACATTGAATTTGGTTCTATTTTATACGTTCATATATTAAATTTATGAGGTCTTTTTCCGGTATTAGCATTAAATTTTTTAGTATCACCACCCTTATTTTCTATATGCGCACCACCTAATATTGAAATTTTGGCACCGTTCTTGTAAGAAATAAAAAAAATTATGGCTCAGTATGGAAAAATTGATGGCGCTGCGAGTGTCTAAAATTCAGTCCGATATTAGTAATTTTTGATACTTGGACAATAAAACTTGATCGTATTACTTAACTCTCGTAGCATAAATTTTATTAATAATTTTTCCCTTTCCATATACAATAAATACTGTCAAATATTTTCCGTTAAAATATACCCAAAATTGATAATACATATGCAAGAATAAATACCTGTAAAAATAAAAGAGGAAATATTTATCTCGTTTCAATAGGTACGAGGTGAAGCTTTCGTCTGGTTACAGGAGATTAAATATTAAAAATAGGTCGATCTCCCTTGCCCCTAAATGCGACAACGTTAAAAGTCAAGCATTATAAGCTCTCTCGCCTACAAGCCCGAGGGTCGTTCCGTACACGAGAGAGTCGGTCGGTTGGTTAAGCAGCAGCTGCTCTCACTCGGACTCTGCGCAGCCGGCCCTGCCCTCGCACCTCTCTCGCCGTATGTGTGTGTGTGTGTGTTTGCTCGCGCGCGAGTTTGAGTGCGTGTGCACGCGTACGTGAGTGCGCGCACCTTTCTCTCTCGCTCTGTTGGACAGTCAAATAGACGGACAGACGCGCGCGCGGTGGCGACGGCGGTTTCTTCTTTCTCGGCGCGTTGCCTCGAGTTTCTCAGCACCCTTCGCCTTATACACGTCGTCCTTCGCGTTTTTAGGGAGTATGGAAGGATAACGCGCAGTCCCGTCGGACGACTGGATTCGCTTGAGCTTTTCCTCTTCGTTTTGCAACCGGCCCGCGCGTCTTCAGCCTCCTCTTTTAGTACGCTCGACCGCGCTCGGGCGTTTTTCGCCCAGACGCGGTTTGGAAGTCAATCCATATTATATATATATATATAGGCAAAAGTAAAAGAATTCTCTAAAACAAAAGCAAAAGACATACAATAAATATGTATGAATTTATGTAATTTGCTTTTCAATTTTGTAGATTGACGAGTCTCGTATTGGTATACTTGAATTTGCAGTAATGAGTCAAATGTTCATTCAAAAACATTATTTTCGCACGGTGAATAAAAAGAACTCTCAAATTCAGTGTATGAACCCAATCTGTTTAATTTTTTGGTAAACGATCCACCAATTGCCTACTTATTTAGCTTTTCTTGTCTGCGACAATTCTGTTTTTTAATATGTATCTTTTGCACTTAAATTATTTTGTTTTATTTTTCTTATATTTATGTTACGATGTATCCTTGTTAATGTTCATATAATTTATCGAATTAATTATCTCCAGTAATAAATCATATTTTGTAGCATTAAAATTATTTGATTGATAATTATCGTATGCAATAGATGTCAGTTTCCCTTAATTTCCGTTCATACGGATATTATAATTCTAATTAAATTAAATTTCGGCGTAAATTCACTTTTTTTGTATTAGTCGAATTATGTGATGTTGTATTTGTAAATTAAAATATCTTTAACTGAGTGGTCTACACTGTGAAAAAGGTCAATGCCTTCGATGTATTTTTTTACTTAAAGTAATAAAATATATTTTTATTCCTGTACATTGAGCAAAAATTTAGCTACCGTGTAATGTCATATTTATTCTCATGATCTTCCATCTGTAACCACAAAACAGCGTGCAAAAAATATAATTACATGCCGATTCCTCGCTTGCTCTTAAAAAACTATACCGTTCCCACAAAGAGGTTGGCATAATATCACGTTAACATATTATTAAATTTAGTTTTATTTATTTATTTAAATTTTTATATTTTGTGCTTGATTGAAATTATCTTGTAATACAAAAACACACACGTTATCGTACTATTGTAGTCATTATTAGGGTAAATGTAACAATTGAAATCTTGACATAATTAATACAATTGAAGCAGTGTAGTATTTTTGGCATAATAAATTTACGATCATTAGTTATAAAATTACAAAATTAAAAAAAATATCAGCATTACCGTGTACTATTCTTATATATTTGCAATTATACTGAATTTTACAGCTAAATTTTAGTAGTCAGATAGACCTTACTACGATTTTCAAGAACAAAAATTAGAATTACCTTTTATTTAATTTTTAAATTAACATACAATTTATACACACACACACATTATAATCTCCACACTAGGAAGTAAGTTCCCTTTCATTCGTACGCGCGTTATCGAACATTTAAGTGCCGCGAGATATCCTCGAAACGTATATATAAAACGCAAAGCAAAAGCGTATTATAGCTTAACCTTGCGTGTCCGCTCTCCTGTTTCTTTTTCTTTTATTATTTGTTTCCCTTCCTACCAAAAAATCGATCAGTGTTGAAGGTTTTTCAACCGTTTGTGAGTTGAACGACACCATGGCGCGAGACCCAGGTTTTCTAATTTGTCACTTCGTATCGCCATACTTATCCTTATTTCTTTACTTGCAATCGCGTTTCTTATCAAACTGTCCACCCCGTGTGTTTGTGGTTTACACTTTCAAAGCGATTGTAGCCTGAAATCCGATATAGATCTATCTTTAACTTTCTACTTGTAATTGGATGTTTGTCCGACTAATTTTAAATAATTTGAGTAACACGTAAGATAAATGACTATTGAAACAAGTTAAATGCAGTTGATGCACTCCTTTGTAAAATTAACGGAGTGCCAAAGTCAACTTTTATCTTCCCTTACCGTATCAACCGAGGTGAACAAAGAATCGAATTATAATTTATAATACATGATATATAAATGATTCTCGAAAACATCATTGAAATTTTTCACAGAAGTCAATCGTTTGTAAACAAAGACGTCTTTTCTCGTACGTTTTCCAATAACTATATTTTATAAATGCTTATTACTTTATTTGTTTCATTGGGTTATTGAGGTACGTAGGATAAACTTGACTTTGGTACCCTGTTATCAAAAGTTCACAATTGTTTAATATTCCTGTACCAATTTTCCCGAAAAAAAAACCTACTTATCATGTGATTGAAACATTCAGTTACGATGACATCTCGGTCACCTTATTCAGATAAAAGAGATTATCCAACCCGAAGTGCAAACCCTCATGTTCATTGTTGATTGTCAACAAGGAAAGTGCTAACCTCAACATTCGTAACTATAGTTTGCGCGCGTGCACGTGTTCCCCCCTATGCGCGTTTGTAAGCCGTTCGGTAACGACCGGTATTACACGCGCTTGTGTACACGTGCACGCAAACGCGTAAACGCAGTTAAAGGGTTGTCTGTAAAATCACACTGGTGAGGCTGGTTGGAAAATAAAGCGCTCGGTGCAACGTTCATTTAGGAAAGTGCTTCACCATTATTACACTTATTAACTTTATGGCATTTACCGGTCTGTTATGGAATTTGAATTTTACAATCGGTTACTTACATGGTTTCTTTAGCGGTGTTAGATATTCAATTTATGTTATTGTTTCCGATAGGTAGAAGTAGACCATTGCCAATTCATTAGTATGTATCCTACTAAAAATTTAATCATAAATGTAACGTTTGTTTAACTAAACATTGTCATAAAAAATATACCCAATTAATGGGAAAATTAGAGTTTTACTTAACCTTCAAATTTTTAATTTCTACTGTTCAGGGTAGTACATTCATGGGTAGCATCTTCAAATTTAATGTATCGCATCTGTTTCTAATATATTATTCTAATATGTAATTTAATTAATTCTAAAGAAAATATCCAACATTTTTTCATTTGTTTATGATTTACATTATTTTACTTCGGATGATTATTACAAATTAAAAAAATAAATATTAATCATTTGATTTCAACGTCTATTTGGTTTCGGACAAATTAATGCATTTTCCAATATGTTAATAATAAAGTTCCCTATAAAAATGTCTGTATTTTATAAGAATGTGTGTATACTATAATACAATGTGATGAAAATTAAAACTTTTTTGAAGAGCTTTCAATTGTTTTTTTTTAAACTTATAGCATTATTTTTAAGGTAGTTACGAATATTTTTATGCAAAGAAATATATTATTCTAATTATTTAAATATCGTCTCAGTCAAAAGACAAAAATATCAATTTGTTTTTAATTAGTGGTTAATCTGACTTAGATAATTAAAACAAATAAAAACATTTTTTAATTTGAAGCCCACTTATATTTTGTGTACTTATTTTTCATATGTTAACAATAATTTATAAACACGAAAACTTTTTTACCTTCCTTAAAAATAATCCTACAAAAATTTTAAAAACCAATCGAAATCTTTTCAGATGTTTTTAAAGTAATCCTTATTTTTAACTCTTTTTATATCAAGTTTTTGTGTATAAAGTAAATTAACAATTTATAAATAAACTTTAATAATTACAGGTTAATCGAAAAATTTTTAAATTATCTTCCGTACAATCTCCTACAAGTTTTTGTAGCGTCATTTGGACCAAAGATATGAAAAATTGGGCCGAGTTTTACTTTAGTGTACCCAAGCTTTTGAGCGGTCGTGTATATACAAAGTAAAATGTAAAATTAAAAGTTACCATAGTCTTTAATAATGAAATCGCACTAATTACTAGAAATTATGTTAGCATTTGCAAAAATATGTATACTATATACCAGAATCCTCTCGTACAAGTTTTTTTCAATTTTCAAAAAAGTATTTATACAAAAAAATGCGGTCAAATACTTGCCAATATTTACTTTACATCAATCCATTTAATATTTATTATTATAAACTAGTAATTTTTTTAAATATGTCAAGTTATGATTTTATCACTTAAGACTGGACCAACGCGGTGGCTGATGCTTAGGCCTACGCAATGTGACCTAAACATCTAAGTAGAATGTTTCAATACACCGGCCGTCTCATGGAAGAAGGTTTTCCTACTATTAGGCTTATGGGCATAATCGCAGACAATTGCGAGGTGGTTGGGGAAATTGTGGATGGTAAATGCGAAAAGAATATGGACACATAGGTGAAAAGGGTGTCCCATATAACCAGTTAAGGGTATACTCACTAAAAAGTTACTTAATTGAGGCTTGTATTGGATCATGAAGAGAAAAAAAATTCGTTTAAAGAACAAAAATATTATGCTTATTAATTTATCAGGTATATTTGATTTACATAAATACGGTATGCGTTATAAAACGAAATTTTTCGCTAAACGAAATTTATAGAAAAGTTAAAGCAGAAAAGTTTACAATGTGACCGATTCGCATTTAATAAACTGGTTTCCAAACGACCCGCTCGACAAGAAACAGCAGGCCATAACTCCAAAACTTCCTACTAATCAATCGTAGAAAATCTTGCACTAATTCTCAGGACTGTAAGATCGACTTTGCAAATAAAAAAGTTTTATCCGTGTAAACATTTCCATTTCTAGTTAACCCCGTATAGTTAAAAACAACAAATAACTCGCTTGCTTAAAATGTTTCCAAATTTGTATGGTAATATTAAATGAAAATTAAAACAATCATAACATAATCTAAACTCGTGATTTTTAAATCACGCATTAGTTTTAGTTTGGAAAATATATTTATCAATATATTTGATTGAATCTATTGCGTATTTAAAAATGAAATATTTGCGAAAATCAATAATATTCTTAGTCATTTATATTAAGGGGATGTAATACCCAAATTGCAGATCTTCCTAGAAAATCCCAAAATTTTAAAATTGTACCAAAAATCTGAAAAAATCACAAATTCAAAATAAATAGAATATCGTGACAGAAAGATTTTTATACAATAATTATTAATTATTAATTAATTATATATAAATAACCATTTTTGGTCGGTAATACAGCGTCTTCTTAAGCGTTTTCGTTAGTTGGTATATGTAAAACAATGATACGGCTCCCCAAAAATCTCGCTGGTTTATATCAACAAAAAAATTTGAAAAAATTCACAAATTATCATCAAAGGAAAGACGACACTGCTACACAACTTTTATTTCAATAACTTAAATTCCCCGTTTAATAAAAAATAAATCATTTTTCTGTTTTTTGGGGTTCACGTCCCGTTAAATTTAAATAAAAGCACAAATTGTAAAAAGTATCCAAAATATATACTTGTTAGTATACTAAATGTATTAATGCATCGTACAATGTTTCAAATTAAGACAGTTGAATATAAAAAGGTACTTTAAAAATCATAAATTAAATATTTCGTATGGGAACAATATAAAATTTTGTACATTATCTGATTGTAATCTGTCGTAAATATATCTGAGCGCTAATTATATACGTGCGTGTGCGTGCGTATGTGCTGTGTGTAGATAAAAATCCCAAAATGTAGGTTACTCTATAGCAAAATTACAAAAGAACGAAGGAGGCGACGCTTTCACATGAGATATGATGCGCGCGTAGCTTGGTGTCTCGAATAGCTCGACTCGCAAAATTCAATTGCCCAGGCGTGCATGGAGAGGTCGCCTCCTCTCTGGCTACTACCTACTCCTATCCACCTCCTCCTCCTCTTCCTCCTCCTCTTTCTCTCCCTCTTCCGCCCCTCCTTTTTTGCAGTATTGATCGAGCCACTTGTAGCCTGGGAGTTTTCGATGATGTGCGTGCGCGTTTCAAAAAAGGTCCAGTATCACTGTTGTAAATTCCCCTGTTTTCTTGCCTACCCCGCGACTCTGATGTGGGACAATCCCTGCGCGCGGCTATAACCCACAATAATACCTTGAATATCTACCATTCTCAATGCAATATGTTACGATGCATATGATGCGAACGCGTGGAATACATTTATTTTACAAGTATAGATATGTTCATTTATTCATTTTATTTATTGTTACCGTCATTAATTTTAATTTTTAGTTACTCAATATCTTTTAACATAAAATATCAAATCACCTTACACACATGAAATATTTACAATAATATATATAAAATTAAAGGCAATATGTAAAGCGACATCAAGTATCCAGTAATGAATTATTAGATTTTTGACTAGTTCGTTTATTTATATTTTTTGGAAGAGTAAAGAATCACTGAAATCTAGCCGTAACTGCGCAATTTCTTACGCTCGAGTAACTCAATTTTGTCAGAAATTGGGTGATTTTTCATTTCGATCGAAACTTTTTAAGTACTTTAAATCTAAAGTTTTTGGTTGTCCCTTATTTCCGCAATTCTATTATACAAAATTAACCATTGCACGTACTATATTACTTAGGGCACTTGTATATCACAAGTCCATTGACCAGATAAATATAATCGTGTAGCGCATCACCGTGCTATAAAAATCGACGGAAATGTAGGTAGAGCTTTATTAATTATCGATTGGCATTCGGCATTCGGGCACGCGCCTCGACGCCACTCTTAATTACCGGGAATTAGCGTTTCGGCTTTCGCGAGACTCCTGGGATTATATAGCCCCCGTACGGGCGCGCTCGCGCGGTTACATTTGAATTGTAGATATAATCAGCCAGATTATCGATGTGTTTAGTAAATAACGAGGCCTTAATTGTGTCACCGCGTACCTCGGCTAATTAATCGTGACTCGTCCCCATACGTGTTTTTGGGCATGCTCAACACAAACATCGCGAAAAATTTTTAAGAGCTGAGAAGTTGACATTTTGGCCGACCGACGATCGTTGATTACACTCTGTACAATTTAATTGGTATATATACAGTCGTATTTATTCGCGAGAATAATTTGATAGAGGTGTGATTCAATATTATCAATTGTATAATGAATGTCGGTGCAAAATAAAAGAATAATTGATAATAATTGTATATGTTATAATGTTACATTACGTAAACTGTACTATATAAACTGTTTACATTTCTTTGCGTATTCTCTATCAGGTTATATCGTTGTCTTAACGATACATCTACTTTGTACATATAATGTTCGCTGAAAATAATTGTATTTATATTTTTAATACTGCATATTCATTAGAGAAAAGACGAATTACATAATTTATAATATTCTGCGCGTTGTGAATGATACTGTATTAAGATGTATGGTATCTTATGGGAATTCCGATGAGTCATTCGAATCTTTAAAGAGGTTCGAAAATCATTAAGCAGGTCATGACAATAGATCCTGTTTTAGAATCTCTCGCAATAGGTCTATCTTACAGATGTATCGCATACCTTCCTTTATATATTTAACATTTTTACCGTCTCTTAATAAGATGTATAATAAATTGCGTAACGTCAGATAATAGATTTATATTAAAATAGTCAAGTAAAAGCAATTTGTATTAAATTTGCTTTATATACACGTATAGTGGCTAGATTAATTCGGTAAATGTTTTATTTGAGCAAAAACTTCCATTTCCTATCTATTCTGCACTAAAAATTATTTATTCCTAAGTAGTTGAGAAAAATAATTTATTATTATATTCAATTGATTATTGTACTAATTTATAAAACGACAAGAAAAAGTGCTAGATTGTAATAAAATAATAAACAAAAATTCAACAATTTAGTTAATAAATGATGTATTATCTCTGCTAAATATTTTAATTTTTTGTGAAAAATTAAATTTTATGTTTTATTCAAATTGAAGCACACGATTAAATAGTTAAGAGCATCCCATTTCCCATAATATTTAAAGCTGTAGCGCGAATAATTAAGTTACACAGTCAATATACCTTGCACAAAGATGATATCGCTTCCAGTCGGTATTACAAAATATTAATAGAGATGTAAGAAAGAAGACAAGACATTGGACAAATGTAAACTAACGAATTTAAATTTAAATTGTTACAGAAAAAGCGTGCAGAGAAGGAGAGTTCGTTTATAAAAAAAACGATCCGAGATTTGCAACCTGGCAGACCGAAGGTCGAGGCTCGGGTGGTCTTCGAGCTTACCCAAACGCCGAGGCTAACGCGATGTGAATGCGGCCGGACACCGGCCAGCGGCGTCCGCAGAGGCCCATTCGCCCGCTCGCCAGGAAATGGAGGAGCCGGACGCCGAGACGTGGACCGCGTGGTTCCTCGATGCGATCCGTAAGATACGAAGCCAAAAGCAACGGCCGAGTGTCGAGCGAATCGCCCACGCGATCCGGCTCCAGCATGACTTCCACGAGGAGGTCATCGCCGAGAACTTACAACTCGCTGTCAAACGCGGCGATGTTCTCAAACTTTTTAACAAGGGACAATCCTCCTACAAGGTGAGCGATCGTTTATTTTCATTATTTATTTTCCCGCAGCCCATACTCGACGGACGTTATTCGAAAATTAATTCATTATATGTGACGTATCAATTTAAGCTTATTTCAATAGGTATATGCTTGTCTTTAATATATTATAATCTTTAATTGAAAAATTGCAAAATTAGAAGCCAGAATTATTAAGTTGTGCTTACGCATTTAATGTGGATTGCTAATTATTATACGAGCACTAAAATAAGTTGGATTAAATCATTGCACAACTTGACAGTATAAAATTATTCCATTTAGTAAAAAAATTTGTGGAACTTATTGGAACATCAAGTGGCACTGAGTGGATGGTGTAGTAACAAATTGAGAGTCGTTATTCTACATCTTAGAACAATATTATAAACAATAATTAACATTTTTAATAATTATTTTTTATAGGTTGTAAAAAATAACGATAAATTTTTTAGTGCATAATTCAAATGTGTATCATTGTTAAGCGCAGTATCTATAATTTTCCACGAATATATAATGCTTACTCTCAGAATTAATGTTGTATTTTGAATATTAAACATTTTGATATATATATAATAATTTCTTCAATTTAATATTTAAGTTTCAAAAGAATATTTATTTTCCAAGCACGTGTCAATGTGATATTCTGTTAGAGAAATGGTCTTAAGAGTCTTAAAAACCATAAATATTGACTTAGATAAAGTTTGATGTAATAAAAAAAAAAAATTTTTATTACAATTTTCTTAATAAAATGTAACCGTTATGGTTTTATTCACACCTTTTGGGTGAATAATTTATCATCTTGCCAGGCGTTTGTGTCTCATTTTTATTTCACATACATCATCGTTTAGCCCGTGTCATAATACACACACATATATACTTAGTGTAATAATGGTACACAATAATGAGAGTAAGATTTAAGCAACTTTAAAAATCGATTTATTTGTCAACAATGAATTATGTAACAAATAATGAATCACGCTCTAAATATTTTTATTAATATTTTGTATATAATTAATTATAAATTAAGAAATAATAAACTTAGACTTTTACTTAAACTTCCAAACGAATGTATAAATTGTAATTTTTAAATTATGTGAGCATTAGTATTCGTTTTTAACATTAAATGAAAATATTTATTTATCTTATTCTTCATTTTATACTGCTATTATAAATAATAATGTTGAAATATGTTAATAAAAGAAAAAGTTTCATCTTATACGTTAAGTAATCAAACATTACCTAATATTAAATAAAGCGGAGAAAAATACAAAACAATCTTTCTTATTTTGTTTTAAACTGAATTGTTTTAGGTACGTATTGTACATCTCTGATAGCAATTTGTAATTTTAAAACGTGTTACAAATTACATTTGTACATTAAAACGAAATTTCAAAAAAAAAATAATAATAATTATATTCACTACTATTGGCATAATCATTTCGAAGTAAATTAACATTTTGGATACGCGAATGCATACATTTAGATCATGTGCATAATAACAACACTCGTATACAGATACACATTGTGCGTGATATTGCATAAAGTCTTTTCATTATAGTTCTATTAGAAATTCTTGTTGTTAGTAACAATATTTGCCTAACTAGATTGAAATATAGTATTTATGTAATTTAAAAATATTACTATTCAAATAAAAAAACTGTTTTAAAAAATGAAATGATTGATTAAATTGTACAATTCTAACAGTTAACATTTTGAGTAATACAGATATGTATAAAATTTTGATTGTTTAACCCTTTCGTGCATATAAGGAACTGACAATCATAACGTCTCTGAAACTAAAAAATTTCGATGTCCAGCATCGAGCTCAATCCAAATCTGGAGTCAGATTTTGGAAATTATAATAATTGGGCCCAATACCGAAGGAGCCCACTCTTAGAATGCAAAGTTTAGAAAAATAAAAAATACCATCGTATTCTACATAAAATTTTAAGAAGAAATCATTCTTGTTATTTTTTTGATAAGACACACCAATTTCTAGTAAAAAATTATTGAATTTCTAGGATATCGGACCCCTGAGTAAAAGCAGATGTATGTTTAATTTTATCATCCCGTGCATACAAGAGACTTAAACATCAAACCAAGCGAAATAAAGTCTTTCTATAGAGTTTTGGAGTAGCTGATGATGAATCTGGTGTGAGATTTCCGAAATTCTAATGTTTGAGCCCAATACCCAAATCCAGAATTTTCGAAAACAATAATAATTGGGACCCCTCGGTATTGGGCCCAATTATTGTAATTTCGGAAATATGACTCCAGATTCATCATCAGCTACTCCAAAACTCCATAGAAAGACTTTATTTCGCTTGGTTTGATGTTTGAGTCTCATGTATGCACGGGATGATAAAACATACATCTGCTTTTACTCAGGGGTCCGATATCCTAGAAATTCAATAATTTTTTACTTGAAATTGGTGTGTCTTATTAAAAAAATGACAAGAATGATTTCTTCTTAAAATTTTATGTAGAATACGGTGGTATTTTTTATTTTTCTAAACTTTGCATTCTAAGAGTGGGCCCCTTCGGTAGTGGGCCCAATTATTATAATTTCCAAAATCTGATTCCAGATTTGGATTCAGCTCGATGCCGGACATCGAAATTTTCTAGTTTCAGAGCCGTTATGTGTAATAATTTTAAATATCATATAATATTACAATATGTAAACAAATATAAATAAAATTATTAAAGTAAACAACGATACTGCTATCAAAGAATAGAAATACAAAAAATAATCTTAAGATTATTTAAAGTAAGTGAATATGTGTTCCTTCAAACATTTTGATCGTTCGAATTGCATATAAAGACATTGAAATGTATTGGTATAAAGACTTGAATACAATAATAATAAAATTGTATCGTGAACGCAGGACCCGGGCGGTCTTCAATCGAAACCACTGAAGGTGACCCGGACTACCGATCTGTGCAAGGTCATCATCAAGGCAGTTCGGGAGCTTGGAGAGCGCGACGGTTCGAATCTCAAAAACATCGAGAAATATGTCCGGCAGAGTCATACCGTCGAAGAGGAGCAGGAAGGCGACCTTCGAATGGCCCTGCGGATATCTGCAAAACGGGCTGTTGAAAGGGGCTTGGTTCTTCAAGACGGTAGACTCTTCAGGCAAGCTGATCGGCCTATCCACCTTGTCAAGAAGTATAATGCCGAGCAGCAAACGAACAACGAGAGCCTCACACCCAAGGTAAAACTCAAATTTTTTGTTATTCTTTGTTTCGTGTTCAGCGTTCATTAATCATTTTATTTTACACTAACAGCCTGTGGGTTTTTCGTTTGAACTTTTAAATATCTTGAAGATTTCAAGATTATAATTAGCTGCGATTCAATGGAAAGATTAACTTTTTTCAGAATTACTCAAATAAGGAAATTGAAATTTTATATTATATATATTAAATATTAAACTAAAAAAAATATTAAACTTAATACTCTGAATAAAATTAGTACAAAATTCTTTATGAAAATATATGTAGGACAGGAACAAAATAGTTAGGTTCTATTCGGTAGTGTACAATCTCCGTGACCTGATTCCCTCGGAAATGGCCTTGAACCCAGCCCCGTAAATTTTGAAGCCGGTTGGTCGCGCACGCTACTATATAGACTCAAAAGCCGAAAAGGCCATTACACGGAAGCACCTCGGATCGTCGATTTCCGACCCTTCGACCGGGTCAACCACCGATGAACCGTTAATTTCGTCGATCTCAAATCTATGAGCCACTAATTTTTTTTATTCTTTCTACTTTCATTCTTTTTGGGCTTCTACGCAGTATAGCTTCCCTTTAATCATTTTAGGTCTTCTCCCGTATTCGCTAATACGAAAAGCGTCGTACCATACAAATTTGCTGTGTAACGAGAGAAAGAGAGAGAGAGAGAGAGAGAGAGAGCAAAAGAGAGCTTTGTCCCCTTCGGGCCTTTTCCTTTTTGTTGCGTTTGCTTATACTCGATGGCCTTAACCCCTTTTTCACCCGACGACGAGTGTATAATGCCTTCATCGCCCGGTTTTATTCGGTTCGACTGTTCCATTTGTGGTTCACATGCGGATTCTACTCTTCACAACTTGTTATTATTGTACCGTATGTAACTGTTATTGCTTTGTTATTTGGATTTCCTATTAAATAAATATACATGAATATTCGTGACAACTAATTATTTAATATTTATAAAAATAATTTTGTTTTTAATTGCTTAATGCTTGATTCAGTAATATCAATGTTAACAATTTATTAATTAATGTAGAGTTTCATTTCTAATTTAATATGTTAATTAAATACTTTTATTGAAATACAGATGTAAAAATACTTGTTAAATATTGTAAAATTAAAAATAAATGTAAATTTTAAGAATTTATGCTTATTTATACTTAATACATATTTATTATATATTTAATGAAGCATGTATTATGCATAAATATATATTTTTAGGTTCAAATCTAAATAAAAATAGATGTAATAATTATATACAAATTAATTAACCGTTTTAAATAAATACATCTTGTATATATTAAAAAAAAGTTGATAATAATATAAAATTTAAATTACTCATTCCGATAAGATGTATACTTTATAACGATTGAAATATAAAAAAAATTACTATAGTGTTCCACTTTGTAAGTCATCGTACAAAACTATTCGAAGCGATTCACACATATCTAGTGACGCAATCTTCCTCTTCTTCGTACATAATCTTTGCGATTTACACGCTCAGCATCTCTGATACTTGACGCGATAATCTTATCGCAGCAAAAAAGTGGTTTACGCTTCATTTTCATTTCTACACATTGAACGACTTATGTACGCGTGTGTATTAATCATTTCTTCAACTTAATCGTTACATAAAAATTCATAAATAAAAAATACCTCTTTGTTAATAAATTCTTTATACCCAATATTATCATTCGCGAAATCATAAATCACAAGCGACAAAATAAATGTTATACTATTATTTGATATTATACATACTTATACTCCTCGGTATAAATTGCACTGGTTAAAATACGTATAAGAGAATTAACACATGTTTGACCTTGATTTTCAATCGTAATTCAAGTATCCTCATGTTCGCTTTTAAAGACGAATATATAAATCGTTCGTTTTGACGAGGGCACCCGGCTGCAGGGAAAAATAAATTTTTTATAAACTTACCGTGCGTTCTGGGAGAGCGCCTTTTATAACCTTGAGTTCTAACGACCCGCAGGCAATTCTCTCTCTCTCTCTCTCTCTCTCTCTCTCTCTCTCTCTCTCTCTCTCTCTCTCTCTCTCTCTCTCTCTCTCTCTCTCTCTCTCTCTCTCTCTCTTCCCCTCTCTATATATACTCGTTCTCATTCACCGCGAAAATGTATATATTCCTATTTCGCACCATGCGTGCAATACGATCGACGAAGATTTGAATAGTTTATGTGAGATTCTTGATTATCGAATCGTAAATTCTTAACGAAAGTGAATTATAATAATTAACTTGTAAACGTTTAGTATATACTTGAAAGTTAAATTAGGCTTCCGCTATGTTAAATTTCATACCAGTATTAATACAATTGTCTTTCCGTTGTTTCTTTACATTTAACATAAAATAGAAACGTTTAGTCTCACAAAGTAATCAATTTAAATAAATAATGTATATATATTTCTTCAAAATTCTCATATAACGTGTTTACACGTCAGTTTAACAGTAGTCGGTTGTAATGTCTCAATCTTACTACAGCGAAAGCGCGCAAGGAACAAGGTAATCGATCAATCAATCCGCATAGCCGCATCCGAAAACTCGATATTGCAATAAATACATCCATTCCGCGCCACTTAACGTTAATAAACCGTCGAGAATCACGGTAGAAAATCCCGCCCGCATGAAACGTTGATTTTCCCCTCCTCTTCATCTAGTTCATATAGAGATGTATACACACGCACATGCGTACGTGACTCGGAAACAAAGAGAAGCTCGAGGATCGGCGACAATGCTCGTCTCGAAGGGATCGGAATGATTACCGAAGGTCGTTATACGGGGGAGAATCTAGCTAAATTGATTGTCCTGGTGAATTGGGTTTTGCTTTCTAACTGCCTTATAAATAATAGCTTATCCCTGGTTTCTCTGACATTTTTCTCTTAGTAATACGTAGGGTGGAGATTATCTTACAGTCATTCCATTAAAGCTTCACCATTTTCACTTATGGACAATGTAGTCGAGATAATTGTTATTTTGCTATTTTTATGAGGTACAGTATGATTTACTACTATATTCACATTTTTTTATTTTCGTAATACTTGTTGCCGTACGAAATATTATAAAGCGAAGGATATTCTGCGTATTACATGCAAATCGTTTTTGCAAATTCCTAAATTACTTAAATTTTTTCAGTTGAAATCTAATTAAAATTATTAAATTTTTTTTAATATTTAGAAAAATAAAGACAGTTGTATCAGTTTTTGAGTTGTTTAAGATTTATCTTTGTATCACTATACAATAAATTATTATTAATAGCATAATTGAATTATACCCAAATGAAAGAAAAGCAAAAACTGATTGCTCGTGACAATCGTTTCATTTTTTTAATGGACAACCGTATAAAACAGTGAAATAACTTAATTTTACATTCTTATTCACGACCAAAAAATCGGTAGCCTCCATTTGTTATTAATAAAAATATCTATTAAACACGACTACGACTTATTCATAGTTTTCATACGAGATGTAATCTCAAGTTTTGAAATTAAATGTTTTTGTTGAATGCATCGAACACCTCTGAAACATTTACAATGCGATATCCTTTTCGAATCGATCGACAAATTGTCAATAATATGTTTATCGAGCGATAACGGAAGGATGTAACACCTTTAACCATATCATCCTTGAAATAATAAGAAAAAAAGGTTAACCCATGTAGAAACTCGGAAAAGGGAAGGAAGTCACAAATCGTTTGACCGTAAAAATCATTCCCTTCGGGCACCGCCTGCGCAAAGGTCCGGTCGGGTACGCGCGCGCGCGCGCGCGAGAGCGATAGGGAACGACCACTTTGTGTACTCGGCGCGTATATGTACATCGCCGCCGGAGCTCTTATTGATCCTCGCGGCGGTCGCCCGCGCGTTACGCCCCCCTTCGCTCATTTTGCCGGTGGTGTGTCTCTTGGATTATCCGACGTGCACACGGGGCTACGTATTGTGGTAGCGTGTAATGTAGGTTCCACTGAACGACGCAGAGAGAGAGCGAGAGTCAGGTGGTGGTTGAATTCTCTCTTTCCCTCCCCTCGCACGATGCGTGTGCATGCATGTAGGCTTTTCTCTTTATCCTTCCCACTATTCTGTAATGCCACTTGACTCGTGCTCATTCAATTTTCTCCCCTGTTACAGCTCAGAAATTTGTTAGCGTTCTCGACGACTCCATTTCCCTGACTTTTTATACGACTACGTACACTTGGACCGATAACTTTATGAAATAATCTATTACTTTTCATTTCTTGACTATTGGTTGTACGCGTCTGCGATTCTTTCTAGTGATTTTGTATTCTTTTATACAGTTAACATTGAGTACACTTTAACCTCGTTAATGCATTGCGTTTTATTAATTATTAGACTCTAAATGAGTTTTTAGAAAATCTCAGTAGTGTGCTTTCTATAAAGTTAAATTATAATTTTATTATTTTTAGTAATTCTATCTTTCTTCAATTTTTCAATTAACTTTGCAGTTCATTATATTTTTGAATGTGATTTAAAAATGAAGTTAATTACTTAATGTACATTACATTATTAATCGAGAATTGATGCAATCACCTTTAGCGTTATACTCGACTTAGAATTTGTTACTTACAACTGCATAAACTACGCGTGTGCAAAGAATCATTTTTCGTGTAATAAAATGCACATTAAGTCAGTTAATCGGTTAGTCGTACATTAAAAAAAATCCTTTTTAAATAAGATTTTAATTAAATGTACAATCTCTCATTTTTTAAATCTATCTCTAAAATTTAATAAAGTTTCTAATAAAGGTATTAATTTCGAATACCACTATTCAGAAAATATAAAGTTAAAAGAAAATTATATCATTTTTTGGTGACACATTTATGTAAACAAAAGAAAAGCAAAGGCAGCGTCATTGAACATAATTTTCCTTATCGACGACAACGTCTTTTTTGTACACTAAAAACAAAATCGCACATGCTCTCGACGCAATCCCCTTTGCTTTCCTGACAAGTTATACACACGTTCGTCTTTTTTGCACGTTCGCCCCCCCCCCCTCCCTCCACCCCGCTCCGACGGTTTGCAGTTCGATTTAATTTGCTGGGATAGACGCCAGAGACCCTCGTTTAATTAGGGCCAAATGCGCCGTAAAGGCGCAAATCGAATCGACATTACGCAAGCGTACGCGGTCGAGGATTAATTAGTTGACTACTTGTATATGCTTATGGGCGAGCTCGAAAATTTAACATCCTTAACGTGCTTCGTGAGAAAGTTACCCACGAAAATCACACGATATATTGGTTAAATTTTTTCTGCAAACAACAGGAAGATTCTCTTTTTGGCTGGGTGAAAGCACGAACATTTTTAAGTTCACCTGTTAAAAAGTTTAATGGGCGTCGTCTGTTAAAAAAGAGTTGGGAGTAACTGCCTGCTAATTTGATGCAGTTACCTATTGAATAAAGTTACATTGGTATGTTCGTGACGAAAGGATCAGGATCAGTTATTTTTCAGTAATTAATGTATAATTATATGTGTTGCGATATTTCCGGCTAATTTTAAGTACAATCATATTTACTTTATGTTATGACAAACAAATCGAATAAGTTATAGTAAATACGTGTAAGTGCGTAATTTTGAAGAACAGTTACATATTATATATTATATATTATATCATTGAAACTCGTTTAAAATTTATTTTTATAATTATTTTCTATCTTTGTTTTAACTATGTGAATACATTTAAGGTAAAGTTAAAAGGTATTCATTGAAAAATAATGCTCATAAAGTTAAATCGAAATTTTTTACACTAACATTGCTTTATATACGCGTATTATTATGTTTTGAAATAAAAATCTGGTAGTGTGTGATGCATACTGGACAGTAGCATTAACCGAACATAAATTTAGTGGTCGAGAGTTTGGTACCTACAACCGAATTGTTCGGTGGTAACTATACTAAACTTGTAATTCTTAACTGAACCTCAATCAGTAAATTCTAACCATGTCTATGCGGTATATTATAAAGCGGATTTTTTCAGGGTACAAAATCGAAGAATCAGTCGTTAACTCAAATCAATATTAATTTCTAAATATGAAAAATAATAATAGTACAATTTCAAAAATTATTCAAAATCACCAATCAAAAAACCTATTGTGTATGCTTTGTATATAGGTATATGTTATTTTTTCGCAAAGCGTAGAGAGGTATATATGGACGAAGCCATTGCGAGGAGCTCCTGAAATCAATATAGCTGCATGTATAATATGTGCACGGATATGCGCAGGATCTCGGCAAGAGCTGTTTGCACACTGACTGATTGATCGCGTCAGAGCCATACAAATTCCAATTTCGTACATCTTGTTGATTGACAATTATTGAAATTCTCTTCTTAATTTACATTAAGATTTATTTAAATTTGTTTTTATTTCTTAGTGTTCGTCTTTCATAATTAATATGCGGGCGATTGTGTTTAAAGTTTGTCGGAGTTGAGAGAGTTGAATGTATATATTGTTGGTATATTGTACATTGACTTTAGTTGCGGTTAACTCCGAGGAAATGGATGAGAACATCAGTCGAATTTAGTCATCTAAAAATAAATCTTTCTATTTATAAAACTTTTATGAACGAAAAAGACAAGTCTATGACTAATGTAATTTAATTCAATATAGTTTTTATTATAAAAGGTATTTAATTAATTAGCCTTGTCTATGGTACAATATAGCTTTATAATTGTCCAGTAAAGAAAATATTATTCTGAAAATAATAATACGATATTACTAACTTAATTAATGTATGTTAATTCAATTTTCTATAGATTAATTTTCTTTTATAACCAATAACACATTTCCAAGTTAAAAATTGAAAATTCTGAAAATTACATTGTTTTCCAATATACTGTTTATCTGATCTTCATTAATTAGTCTTTTAATGTATATGTAATAAAATTTAGACTACAAAATATTCTCTTTACGTAAGCAAAATACAGATATACTTGATTGTTTATTATACCACAAGAATATTTTTATATTTTAGTGAAATAAACGTAGTTGCAGTTGACTCGCGAATAAATTCACCGTAAAGTATTCAATGTCTTACTTATAACTCAAGAAATAGTAATTCTTTACGATTATCACTTTTAAATGGCAATCAGTATATTTTTTGTGATAAATCTATACGTAATAATATTAAGTTCTTTTGATGTATTTAATGAAGATTTATTAGTTTAGATACAGAGATTTATTAAAAAGATTGCATTGTATTAAAGAGATTCAGATAACTTACAAAACTTAATTTATAAACAAAAATTTACGATTACATTAACTTAAACTTTTTTGTGTATTTACTTTAACCCGAAACGATTATAAGGTTTAGTTGAATCAATATAAAATAGATTGAATTTCTTATAAAAATAATTAACTAGAACAGTGCAATGGCGTAATAACGAGAAAAAATAGGTGACATCAGCTAGTTATCAATATGGTATCTTGTAAAGTCAAACGATTTGCAAGAGCACGCGAGTGAAGTAACCGCGGTTTGGTCGACTCTCGTGGAGCCGACGACCTGTTGCGTGCCACGACCAAGCGTCTTCAATCGATTGCACCTACGGTGAATCGTCTTTACCGCAATCCAGAATAGAAGTGTTTAAACCTTTTTGTACATGGAAAATAAGCTATCTATTACATATACAAGCGAAATCTTCAACGAATTTTATAAATTATTAAATAATATATCTAGAGCATGTATTTCGAATTTATAAAGTTATGAATAAGAAAATAACTATAGTCATTCTTATGAAGTAATTTTAAAATCATATAGTAAATATACATATATACTATAATAATTGATTTTTTCTTATTATCATTATATTTACTCATAGTTCATAAAATTTTATAAGATAATTCCATTGTTACTTTGTTTGGGTATGTCAATATAAATAAACAAATAAAATTATATTGCAAAATATAAGACAATTCCAAGAATAATTTGTAAAAAAAAACATTATTATAATAATGATCTATCTTAAAATTTAATTATCTTCAGCGTGTATTAATAACGGATAATTTATTTTAGATAGCGTTATCGTGAACAGGCGTATGCTTCATTTATTTAATAGTCACACTCGTATAGTCATTCATATCGCGTGCATTCGATAATAAATTTTCATTAGTTAAATAAAAATTGTTCAATTTGCATTTACCGATTTGCAAAATC
Source organism: Theocolax elegans (assembly GCA_026168455.1). Classification (NCBI taxonomy): domain Eukaryota; kingdom Metazoa; phylum Arthropoda; class Insecta; order Hymenoptera; family Cerocephalidae; genus Theocolax; species Theocolax elegans. Next base: position 24,891,986 of record CM047426.1, read on the forward strand.
AAAAATTTTTTTTAAATAAATATTATAAATATTTCTAAAGTAAAATGGTTGAACTCGATAATTCTTATTGTAAATAGGAAATATTTTAAATAGTGTATACTTTTCGTGAAATGTGGAAGATTTAGTTCCAAATAGTCTTATCGTTGTCTGCAAAGTTACATAATGATACCTATACGATGAACGTAGCTTAAAGAAAAAATGTCAATGGCAATAATAAAACGTCAAAAATAAGCAGAAAAGAAATTACACTAACAATAAGTGTGGTCAAAACTACAGATAAGAGGTATTCACAAATCGTCACACGCGAAAACTTCGTACAAACGGTCGTTTTAAGAGGAAATAACGGAGAGTACACATGGTTAGTGTAAGACTTCGGTAAATACTTTTTAATGCTTTGATGGTACAATTTTAACGTTCTTTAGTTATAGATAAGTAAGTTTTTAGAACACTTTTTGTGTGATATTTAATGTCTTTTACACATGTCCATTTTAAGGATACGTACGCGTTGTTGTTCAACGTTAGCAAGTTGCAATCGAATCATGATTTGTATTCCCGTTTATCGAAAATGTATATGCATAAACCATATTCGAATAAGAGCTTGATTGATGTAAACTTAGATTGAATTGATTTCTATTTTTATAGTAGCAATTTATTGTACTTTTGTATTCTATGAAAATGCAGTATTGAAAGTTATTTCTTTAATTAATGACTAATTAGTCAACAAAATATAAGCTACCCCTTATTTTTTCTATCAATTAATGAAACATTAAAATAAACGCGTTATTAAAATAATATAATAATATAATCATTTTGAAATAATTATAATATGCGTACATTTACTAAATATGATTAATTTTATTGAAAATAGAGATAATTTCAGTAAGCGACGTTAATAATAATTTATAATTACGTACGTATGTTACATTTTGCAGTACATAGATGTTGTGTTCAACAAAATTTATTAATAGGAATAATTAAAATTGTACAGTTAATGAAAAATCATATTTATTTATTTTTCAAATCAGTTTTATCATTCTAATCGATTCTCAAGAGCTTACTCATTATTTGTAAAGAACAATGAAAACAAACATAGTATCTTTTTTAATATTAAATACTGTTTTCATAAGTAAAAAAATGTATCGATAATTAATTTTTCAATATTATTTACAATTTCGCTTTTTACAAGTAATGAATGTACTTATTAATCTTATCGCCTAAAAACAATCGAAATTACATTTATCCACGAGATGACAATAAAAATAATATGTTGTATATTAACCTCTGTGAATCCATGATCCAACTATTATATTAGATTTGTCTTGACGAAAAGAATAAAAAAACGTTAACCCTAAAGTACAATTGAATTCCGTTGACCGGAAAAGGAAACTTTGAAAGATATAAACCGATAAAGGTGGAGACGATTGGAAGGACGTGTGTGTGAGTAGATATGTACATGTGTAACGTATGTGTAACGCTTGCCACACTGAAACTCGCGCCTGCGCTGCTCTCCATTCATGAATCGCAAGCCACGAGGCCTGCGCGCGATTTCCCGGTGTATATATATATATGTATACATGTATATATGTATATATATATATAAATATATATATGGTCTGTTTTCTCGCGTCTGCGTGCGCGCGGCTTTTTTCCGCCTACCGTAGTTGACGGAGTGGTGCGACCGAGATGCGACCGCGTTTCGGACACCTTAGTCTATTATCTTACATTTCTTCGTATTTAACCAGTGCGCGATAAATGTAACTCACTACGAACCGAGGATTTCAAATGTCCAACAATGATTTTGAGGTCCAGTCGCAAGTTACCGGACAAAGTTCACAAGGTGAAGAATCAATACAGTGTATTTCTGTCGAGAGCCGCTCGATTATCGGCGATATATTCGCTTACTGCGTAGAAGACCCGTGCACGCGTTTCTCATAAGATTGGGTGGGGGGGTTATCGGAGGTACCGGTCACTGTTTTATCGGCCGCTTCTCGGGATATTTACTTTTACTTTCAAATTTCTTTTTCTTTTCCATTATTTTATGGTTTCACTGTAGAAATATTGTATAAATAATCCCACACAATTATTTGTTATAAAACTCGTTTCGTGCGTTATAAATAGATAAATAAATCGATATTATTTGTACTCAAACGTATTATATGCGACTATAATATGTAAGTACTCGAAAGTTCATCGTATAGTATCGTATCACTACTCCATCAAGAATTTGTTTTAATATGCGCGTTGCATGGCTGATCCGTTTGGTGGGTATTATGTTTCAAATATGCTACAGTTATCGTACTTTTTAAGTTCGGTAACTCGAGTTTCTTGATACTTTTCATTACGCTCATTGCTTACTATATAGTTTATTTCTCTACTGATCTATAAAAGCTTGTACATGCATTTATACAATTTAATTTCATTCGATAGGTTTACAGATTGTTCAATCTTATAGGATTTTGAACTTAATAATCATAATTGTATTTAGGTTCTAAGTAATTGAGCCTAGAAACAGTTGTACATTTAAATTTTTATTGTTTTATGTAATTTGTACAATTACAACGGTCTGCAAAATTCATACGCGCGTTAACCATTGCAAAGCAGTTTTTTCAGTAGGTGAATCCTGTAAGTATAAAAAAGTAGCTGATTCATCGTTCTTACTTTTATTTTGATGTGTTGCGTGACACGAGCACAATAGTAATTCTTTTCTGTTATTCAAATAGAATGTTCGGTCAATAATTGGTGTAGTGATCAGTATTTAGTCGTTGACAGCTATGAATTTAGAAGGGCTTTGACAGAAAAACTCGATGGGTGTTTTCTATTATTTGACTTGGAACAGTTATATTTATCAACTACTTTTACTTTAATATTTGTGTTTTTTTTTTGCAATGTAACAATAAATTACAAACACACGTATATACTCTCGTCTCGTACTTCGTAATCGTCATTTCGTTACGTGTAGTTATATTAAAAAAATAATAAAGTAAAAAATGTGCTTAATAAAAGCATATTTTGTACGATATTATATTTAGTAAGAAATTTTTCTGAGTAATAAAAATTGCCTCGTTCGCTTCTGAATCTTCAATCTTCTTCCAGTTAACATGTTGTTTTATTTTCTCTTACGATTGACATCTCTTATATATACGGATTCGCTCGAAATAGAACCCCACTGTTTATGGTATAAGTACGATGGTGATTTTATAATTAGATGATTCGGTACTATCAAACTTGGACTATACGATATGCTACTGGAAAAATGTGCAAACTCACATACATAGCATTTTTGTTTTCATTTACAACACTGACATAGTATTTGAAAATTTTGTAATTTCATACGTCTCGAAACTTATTACACGTACCTGTACAAAATAAAAAGTTTGTTTATAAAAAATTCGAATAAGCAAAAGATTTAATTGAGGAAAAAAGCGCAATGTAAATTAAAATTCGAAAATTCTCGGGAAAACTTGATAACCAAAAAAAGATACGAAATAAAAATCGATAATCGATAAAATCGTCCGTGAAGTTAAAGAAGGACGCATCTATATTCACAACGAGTTTTGGATTCCCAATAAATATTCATTTGACTAGATATAGAATCCACAAACAAAAGTTGCTCCCAGCGATCGAATTATTAAAATTACGATGCGGCACGGGAAAAGACGGCGAAGGATGGAAAATCACAGTTTTCCAAGTTCGGTGTGTAATAAGATGCACCCCTTACTCGATCGCTACCACGAGATATAAACACGAGCCTCGAGCGCAACCTGCCTTCTCTCCTTTACCGGAACGAATAATTACGAAGGGTGCACGGTCCTTGGTGTTTCAATTTCTTTCCTTTTAGCTCACGCACCGACATTTGAAGCATTCTGTGGGATTTTCGTAGGGGCAACCTTCTTCATTACCGCGACTTATGCCCTTGAATTTTTTCAATTTATTTCAGAATTCTGAGGTTTGAGAAAGATAATTTATTGATATGTTTCTTATAGTTTTTTATCTTCAATTGTAGTTTATTGTGAATAAATTTATTTCCATGCGCGTGTAAATAAGATTACTATTGCAATTTTTTATTTATAAATTTATTTTATTTTGTTAACATTTTCTATGCAGTTTGTGTGTTTCATAAAGTAAAATAAACTTTAAAATTTAAATCAAACGGAGGTTTTATGTAACGTGGAATGGCTTCAAATTGACAATTCAATTAATACACAACACATTATCATTAATTTTTAGGAGTATATAATTAGGATTAAACCTTCCTGTCCTTATCAGAAAAATAGTTCCAATTCGAAATATTTCTTACACATATAAGGATTATTAGCATAAGTTAGAAATTACGTATATTATTTTTGTTAATTAATAAATTTCATACTAATAAGAGATGCGAAGTATTCAAAGTATAGTTGATGTAATTAAAAATAGTAAATCTACTAAAAACTTAAATAATTTTAATTTATTAATTTTTTATTTACAGCTACCAGCACCTCTCCCTATCTGTAAGGAGTGCTTAGGGACAACCGCTGCAGGCAGCAATAACAACAAACGTAACAGTACCGGTATATCGGTTGGCGCGGGATCAGAGAAGCTTAGCCGGTGCAGTGTTTGCGGTGCAGCGTTGCACAATTCGTGTGCCCCGGTTGAGCTCGCTCTCCTGGTCGAACGAGGAGCAAGTTGGTCCTGCGACGATTGCTCACCTACCTGTGCAGGATGTCAACTCGAGCGCGAATCACAAAGCTACTTAGTCAAGTGTACCGGTTGTCCTAATTGCTATCATCCGAGTTGTCTCGAACCCGCCCTGGACAAACGTAGTAAAGCACCTTGGCGATGTCGGCATTGTCAGACTACCCATTCCCAGCCAGATGCAACCAAACGATCGGACAAGGATGCTCATCTTTCTACGCCAACCAGTGCTCGAAAAAGGCTCGCCAATATTCGTGAGAACAGAAAGTAAGTTATTATTACTTTAACTAAATTATTTATTATTTTCCAATTAATTTTATCAATTACATGATATTAAGGTAGTGGAACCAATTCTCGATAACGTAATGTCCTTGACTTAGATAAAATAAAATGCTTCTATTAATTACATATCTGATTTTTCTTTTATAATAAATAATTTTGTACATCAAATTAACAATAAATAGAAAGAAAATATTAAACCGACGCGGTGGCGGAGTGGTGGGGACACACCTCGGCCGATCACGAAAGTTAAGAAGCATTTGCTGCGCGCAGTATTTAGATGGGTAACTAATTCTCGTGCGACTTTCGGGATCTGGGCCTACGTAATGTAACCTAAATATTCAAAAAGAATGTTTCAATACACCGGTCGTCTTGAGGAAGGTTTTCCTTTCTTTACGAACATAATTCTGGGCGAATGCGAGGCAGTGGAGTTATTCAAAAGAGGAAGGGTAATAAGCACCCACGCAGAGGTAGTGGGTGAACATCATAAAATCCCGAAGAGCAGGTATATGGTCGGAAGTACCGAAAAAGGGGCACAATCTGGAATAAAAAAAACATTAATTATAAAAATAATAAATAAAATAAAAATAAAAAAAAGAAAATATTAGATTTATATAATTGATTCAATAGACTAATTGTCGATAGGTAGTCTACTCAAACCTCAATAGCCAAAAAGTAATGATACATATAAATAGGAACCAAATGAATTAAATTTGCACTTAAAACTAAAGTATAAATTACGTTATACACAGTGGTTATACTTTATCTCGTTGCACATTACACAATAACAGTTATAAACATTAATTGTCAAAAATAAGGTTATAAATATATATATACTTATATATTTTCATTAATTTTTGAATTATTAAACAGTGAAATAATGTTTAGTAAAATTTAAATAAATGCAAAATATATAATGTTAAAAAGAAACAAAATAAATCGTACATTTAATATAACGTAATTTCGATAACTTATAATTAAACAGTATTTATATAAATGTATTACATCTGAATTGTTTATATCTGCTCAGGTTATACAAATGTGCAGGTTTATTGATATTTCTATTTCCATATAAAAATAATGGGGATTCCAGAAGGTGTCCACCGCTAGCATCAACACTAAGGAAGTACAAAATATGCGTCGTGATTAAATTATTCGTTTTAATATAATATTTTGTCGCTAGTTATTTATACTCGCAAAGAAAATTCAATTAATCCACTTTTATAGGTCGTTATCGAGATTTGGATTCACTAACATTAAATAGTATATTTATTATTTAACACTTTAGCAATTTTTATGATTCTTGTGAATTTTAGTATATTAACATAATTATGGAAGGTTAATTAATAATCAATAATTAAATACATGAACTTTTATGCTTATAATTGATTTTAATTGCTTTAAATATACATTTATTTGCTAGGCAAAGGTATCAAAATGTTATATTAAGCTGGTAATAACTGTTGTATTTATATATTATCATGTATTCATGTGTTTAAACATAAAGGATTTGTCTTGCCACGCGGGGGAAAAAAGGGAATATTCCTTCTCACAGCACACACCGTTGTAATTTCCTTTATTTACGTATATTCGAAATATGTATAATTTTTATTGATATCTTTTGACTTTTAATTAATTGCGCTCAAAAGTTAAAATTATTTCCGAGGATTCATAGGAGATCATGCATAAAAGGAATCAACTTCTACGTCATATAACTTTAAAATTTGCCCGGTATATATAGTAAATATAGTAAAAAAAATTCAAAGATTTTTCTAACACTCTCATAAATAATATATTTCAATATTATCATATTTTCTTAACTTTAACATAATAAACATAATGAGTATCCTTAATAAATATTTACTTTTATTCCTCCAGTGTTAAATATAATCGGTTTATTTATTTTTTAGGACTACAGCTAAATTTAATTGTAGAGTTTATAATTTACACGTTCGTGTAAATAACTATCCTATTTTTAGAATACGTTTTAAGTATGCACATCATTAATTTAGATAATACTTTGTGAGCGCGTGCGTATGTGTGTTGTGTAAATAAATATTTGAATCAGAAAACGAGTTTATTTCTGTAAATTATAATATGAATGTTATAACTGTAATTATTAATGTAAATAATATTTTACACCAAGTATCTATTAGAAAATAATTGAAACGTAAGTACATTTAGTTTGGTTCGTGACTTAATGTTTTTTTATATAAATGTGAGAAATATTTAATGTCTTTATGTAAAATATTAATTAAACACTAATAATATTCTATGTACATTAATGTGAACATAATTAATTAACCATTAATATTTAATTATTTCGAAAATCATTTCATAAACATTACTTGGATCCGCGATATATCAGTGACATCTATCTTTTATTGTTTTTATCGATTTTTTTTAATTTTATTAATTTACCGATATTTTGCTAATTGAAATCAAGTTTATTATAATTTCAATTTTACATTTATTAACATTCTAAATTTTTAATTCTGGAAAGCTGTACTGTGATAAAATTTTCTTTTTGTAAAAACAAGTATAGGATTAATGATTTGTTCATAAGAAAGCAATATTTTATTTATATGGCACATACCCCAACTTAAAAGTTGTATGAAGAAAGCCGTATTAATAAAAATTGTACTTCCTAATATCTATGGCATATATTTTATTTGATCTAAAATTTATAGTTAATATTTTATGAAAATAAAAGTTCTAAGAAATGAAAATAAATATATTTAAGGGCTTTTAAATTTGATTCGCATGAATAAACTCTTCTGATACATGATGTAATAATACCTAATAACGTCTAAGTCAATATGTACTCCAATTCATAGAGACAACTATTTTGATAGTGTAACTTTCATTCGCATCCTCGATCGTATCACCCTACCTCCTCTTTATGTCTCGTTTCGCCTTTTTCTGTCGTAGGTCAAACGTATCCAGAAAAAGCGCGTCGTTAGTGACGAGCTCAACGCAAGGATCGACGACACCGAGAGCAGCGACGCCTGGTACGGCGACCACTACTACAAAGAAGAGCAGTCCGTTGCAGGCTCAGGTGGACAGCAGCTCGGACGGTAATGCGGGTGTTGTCTCCCCTCGTCAACCGACGACCCCCTCCTCCTCTCCCCATAGCCCTGGTCAACCCTCTCCCCTCCCGCAACTTTCCCACCAGCAGGCCGCGCAGCTCGTTGGCCAGGGTGGCGCGAGACTTCTCGAAGAGAAGAACGACCGAATCTCCAAGGAGAAGCAAAAGTTCTTCCGTCTGAGCGCTTTTAACTCCAAACATGCGAAACTGAAGCGAGCCGCTGCTGCTGCTGCTGCGGCTACTGAATCCGCTAAGTCTCCCAAGGCCAAGAGTCAACCGGGTACTAGGAAAGCGTCGACGGGTCGGCGGGTACCTCCTATACCAAGCGCTGAGTCAGAACCTGAGAAAGACGAATGCTCAACCGCCTCAAGTGACCGAGAGGATGAGGAGGAGCAGTCTAGTTCCTGCGAAGATAAGAAAAGGACGACCAAACCGGCTAGTAAAGCCCCGTCCGTCGGCTGGAACCGAGATAGGGTTAAGCCGGTCGGTAGCAGTAGTAGCGTCAAAGGTCCGTTCGCCTGCGACCTCAACGAGGACAAGCCCTGGGGCTTTGCTGCAGCCGCTGCCAAACTCAACGTCGAGAGCAGTCCGTTCTTCAGTAACATTACCAACACCTTTGGTGCCACGCTTCCTAAACTTGACGTCGCTATTAGCGACAAGTCCGGGTTCGGGTTAGCTCTGGAGCCAATTGTTGGTACATCAAAGAAGGAACAGAAGAGTCCAACGGATAGCAAGAAACCAGGTATTAAGACGGAACCCCGGTCGAAACCGGGTAGTGGGCAGTTACGGGGTCTCTTCGATGGGTTGAGTCACTTCTTTGCAGCTTCGGGCAAGAGCACGAGTCGAGCCAAGCCAGGCGCACCTCCACCCAACTACGCACCTGATCGTAGAAAACGTTCGCATCCTGCAGAAGAAAGCAAAATTACCCAAACAACGCAACCAAAAGCACCGAGACTAGGGGCCAGACTCGCTGCTGGCGGCGATGTGGCTCCTACTCGGGGCAAGAAGGAAGTGGTCAAGGTCGGACGCGTACCCAGGCCTGGAATCTTCACACCTTCCGACAGTACTAGTTGCCTCTACACGCTAACGGACGAGAAACCATCCAAAATGACGCCTTCGAATCTCGTCAAGACAGCTGTAAACAGCAAACGGCACGAGCAAGAGAGGCGGAGGCTACGTGGCATCGATGGTGCTTCTCTTGTCAAATGTGCGGCCACCGACGCTCAACGACGGCAGGAGAACGCGAGGAAGAACCATCGCCACCCTGAGCCTGGCAGCGGGCCCGGGACGATACCCACTTCCTATCCTAAACCCACTCCTTGTCCTCTCAAATCCACTCCACGAGCCTGTACTAGCGCCACTACCACCACCAACACCACCACCAACACCACGACACCCCGCGCGACACCCTGCTCCAACAGGAAGGGTAAGAGTCTACCCCGCCCGTTCAATCTCAAAAATCTCTCTATCACTCACGTTTATCCCAAGTTAACCAAGTACAACAAGATTACTCCACCCAGTGATTATAATGCACCTTCGATTTACGCTGATACATTAATTTTTTTAACGAATTGACAGTTTTGACAAAAGAGTCAATCCCTCTAATCTTGATCCTCGCTCAAAATCTCTCACCACCGTGGATGTGTTGGCGGTGTGTGGTGTGGTGTGGTTTTTTTGTGTATGCTTGTGTGTGTGTGTAACATGTCATTCGACTTGTTAAGCATTGAAACTCTCGACAGCGAATTTTCATAGAGATTTGGTGACGAGAACTAGATGCTATCACGATGGAATAACATGATTGTTCTGCACCATCAAGATGACATTGGCCCATTGCGCAGCTCGAGTTTACCTGTTCATCAGAAATACTTGAAAGAACATTACTTCATTATCATGGATTAAAATAACATGCCTCAAATCATAATACTGCGTTACGGGCTTTGCTTAAAAGTCGTCTTGGACGTTTTTATTTTTTATTTGTTTTTTTTGTGAATTGTTAAGCTTAATGTAGAGGTTATTAAAATAGCTTGATATATTAAATTATTATGTTTATATTAATTTATTTTGAGATTAACTTTAACAAAATATATTTAAATGTGAGTTTCAGTATATTAAATTAAATAAAAGAATTGAATCTATATAAAAATTTGTTTCAGCGTATCAATTTTAACTTATGTATGCAAAAGAAATTTTTACTTTGGTACTTACATACAAATTTTATTGTCTACAAAAAAAACCTTAAGATTTTTATTGTGCTTGTACTTTGTTTATTTCTGCTATTTAAGAGTATGGGTTTAAATGCTTTAAGGTAGTCCACAAGTGAAAAAAGCCGAATTGATTGACTAAACTAACAAAAAATGCAAACAATTGATTTTTCGAAAAAACCCAATATTTTCAGAACAATCAAGTTTTTAAGTAAATTATTTAATGCAATATATAGTGTAAAATTTTAGAAAATTAAAAAAGAAGCAAATGTAGTGCAAAGGTTCCCATGTTAATAAATATGCAGATGTTGCTACCATTTTATTTTACACTGTAATAATTTTGAGTTCATTGCATGCTTTCATCCCATTAAAATAAAGCTTTGGTGGATAATCAACGTCCGCATGTAGCAATTTTTATTGAAATATGTAAAAGATTACTAAAAGACTGCTAATTTTCAGTAATATAGTACAGATATATTGTAATTAAAACATTTTTTATTGTTTGGAATAGGTAAACAAAAATAAAAATTTTCAATGTAAAAGATCATTGATCTAAGTGATTCATATATTGATTTGTATTTCATTTAACGTTTATTTTATTTACAAATTCCTGATACTTAAGTACACGTTGGGGTAACCTACTGTCGCCGATGTCAGTAGGATTGTATTGATATAAGGCAGTCAATTGTTTTATAGTTCTATGCATATGCTTTGTACCATTGGTAATAAGAGACGATTGCTACCCTAACATTTTGCCAACACATCCCAAGACAAAGTCCCCAAGCTTTGCTTTGCTACTACTTGCATATAATTAACAGTCAATATTCTCGGCCATTAATTTTTTTATCAGTTTTTTTAATACACCACATTGCTTGTAATTCACAGCAGTCCTTATCTAAATTATACCATTAAATAACAAAATATTGAGATTTTTAGATATTTATAAGATATTAAGTATAGAAGTCGCGATAATGTTATTATTTATTTATCTTACTGGAGAATGTAATTGAAAAGAAGTAAGATCCTAAATTTTAGTTATTTCATAATAGTTACATAGTAAGTTATTATTTTGTTTAATACTTGTAACTGTAAATAAACAATATCGAGGAGCAAGTACCAAAGTATTATTGCCTAAATTAAGAATTTAAATCAAATTATAAATATCAATTTTTTTTAATAACTGTAGCAAAATAAAGTTTAGTTATTACACAGATAGTGTATAGAAAAATTAATATTGTATCAAAGTTATTTTGATTTTTTTTCTTTATATGTTTACTTATAAATATAAATGTATATGATAAAAAACTATTCACAAGATGTATCACAATATTTTTTGACACTTGCATTTATTCTCAATAGCTAAGAGTATCTTAACAAGTCAATAAAAACTTTTCAATCGCATTCTCTAGCTCAATAAAAGTAAGCTCGAAGCTAGAGTCGATGTCAAACCAGAGTCAGATTAATGAAAGAATTTGTTGAATAAATAGACTTTATAAAATATAACGATCATAATAAAGAGCTGTTGTATTTTCGGACTATTGCAGAAGAGTTGGTGCTACCGCAAACGTTACCCCCGGGCGTTACACAAAAGGATGTTGACCTATTCAAAGAAGCACGAGAACGCGCAAATCGATTAACTCTTGCAGTGGAGGGTTCAGTGAAAGATGAAAAAGAGGAGAACAACGGAACGGTCATATCAAGCCCTGGTGGTACGGGTAGTCGACATCCTGCTGCTATAGTTTTTGGCCGTTACGAAGTCGAAACTTGGTACTCGAGTCCTTTCCCTCAAGAGTATGCGAGGTTACCGAAACTATTCTTCTGTGAGTTCTGTCTTAAGTATACCAAGAGCAGGGCGGTTTTGGATCGACACATGGACAAGTGCCAGTGGAGGCATCCACCTGCTACGGAGATTTACCGATGCAACGGACTATCAGTATTCGAGGTATGCAGATAATGTACTTTCTTCACTCGTTAGTATTCATCTTAAATATAAAGCCCTCAATTTTTATTGATTTTTCAGATTGATGGAAACGTCAATAAAATCTACTGTCAAAACCTGTGCCTATTAGCTAAGCTCTTTCTGGATCATAAAACTCTCTACTACGATGTCGAGCCCTTCCTTTTTTACGCCGTAACAAAGAACGATAAATACGGATGTCATCTTGTTGGGTATTTTAGCAAAGAGAAACATTGTCCAGCGCAACGATACAATGTTTCTTGTATCATGACTTTACCCCAATATCAACGACAGGGCTTCGGACGGTTCCTTATAGAATTCAGCTATCTGTTATCAAAAGTCGAAGGAATACCCGGAACCCCAGAGAAACCTCTGTCGGATCTAGGACGTGTATCGTATCATTCCTTTTGGAAAAGCGTCGTGCTTGAATACCTTGATGCCCATCGTGAGGCCAAGGAATTGAAAATTGCTGAAATAACTAAGGTAGTTTATTATAAGTTAAATTATATATAAAATATTTTATTTAACCAAATGGAATATAAAAATAATAATTACTTAATAGAAGGTGAAGGAAAATAGTTTTGACAAAATTATTATGTTCTGATTTTAGGAAACAGGGGTTTCAGGACATGATATTGCAATGGCAATGCAGTTACTCGGTTTTTTGCGCAACGTGCAGCGAAAACCCGGTGATGTTAATAAACAATTAGCGGTGCTCGTTGACTGGCGCAAGGTAGATACGCACATGGCTAAAGTTCGCAAAAGTACACGAATTCAATTAGATCCTGATTCTCTGCGTTGGATACCATTACTTACGCAGTTGCCTAATTCTTACCAAAGTCCCGAGGAAGGAGGTGATACAAGTTCAGAAATAGCTTCACCTATTACAGAGGCAACATGCTCTACCAAACCTGTTGCTGCAATGCCTGAGAAAATACAGAGGGTCAAGATTCGTAAGAAGATTAGAGGTAGAAGGATAGGTGCTCATCGTCGATTATTGAAGAGAACACCACCTCAAAAACCGAAAATCGTTAAAGAACTAAAGGAGGTATGTCTATATCTTTATTAAATTAATATTATTTGTATTACATCAACATAGTCGTATACGCTATTAGTTAATTAAACAATATTTAAAAAATTGTATACGTTTCATATCTTTAGAATTATTATTTTAAAAATTATGTGTACACATATTTGTTTAAGTTTCTGACGATAAAATGTCTAATATTATTTGCGTCTACTGAAAAATACCCTTCTCCTCCATATGCATATTAATTGTTATAATAATGATATAAAATTTTTAGAAGGATGCAAGGGATGTTGATAAGAGTTCGGGTCATATAGCAGATACCGAAGATGACGTAAAAGAAGAATTATTACCTGATAATAGAAATCTCCCGTTGACGCCTAAAACAATAAAGACAACGCCGGTTTCGACACCTAAGACCACTTTGAATTCGATCAGCACACCAAAAACTCCTAGCACCACAAATACCAGCGGAGCATCCAGTACCGTTACCAGTCCAACGGTTCCCTTGCAGTCATCAAGACGTAGCGTGAGAACAGCCATGAAAACTCCAACAACAGGAACGACAAAGTCAACATCAGAACTTGTGGCTGTAACACCTACATCATCTTCGAGAAAACGCAAACATTCCGAAAAGACTGAAACAGAAGAGAAGGAGGAGAAACTCGAGATTGTAGGAAGGAAAAGAACTCGTGAGTCTTGGCGAGAAAAGGAAAAAGAAAAAGAGAAAGAAAAAGAGAAAGAGGGTAGAAGAAAAGACAAGGTGAAGGAAAAGGAGATTAAAGAAAAACCGAAAGCACCGGAAAAAGACAGGGTAAAAGAAAGTGCCAGGTTGAAGGAGCGTGAAGCCGCTTCAAGAACGCACCGTACACCTCCTAAGGAGGCAACATCTACAAAACCAAAACGGCAAAGCAAGTTGGATGACATACTTATGAAAGTGACTAGCAGGCAGAGACAAGCCAGAGAAAGGAGATCCGGTGTTGAAGAAATCCAACGAGGAGCAAACAAAAAAGATGCGGAAACAATGAAGGAATCTCCGGTAGCAACATCAAGGCGAGGGAGACCAAAAGCTGAATCCAAAACACCTGCTAAAGTTACGGCAAATGATACGAAGCTTAGTGCTACAAACGATACTTCTGAAGCACCTAAATCGGAAGAGTCTAAATCTAAGAAGCAGTTGACGATTCCTGACATGTTTTCAACAGCTACAAAAGATATCACGTCCAATGGTCAGGAGGAACAACAATCTGGTGACGGTAAAGCTGATTCGATCGAAGAGAACATCACTACGTCAGTACCCGTTATTGCGGATAACGAAGCGCCAAGCGCTAGTCCCGGTGAGTACGAAGCCGGTGACGAAGACGATGGCGATGAGGATGAAGAGTTTGTGCCAAGGTCCAAAGTGACAAGTGTTATTCAATCCCTTGATGCTGCAATCGAAAGTGCTGAAAAAGCTGAGGAGGCTGCAGCTGCAGAAAAAGAAACAAAAGATGTACAATTGGCCGAGGTAGAAGAACCAAAAGAAAATGTAGAAAGAGAAAATGTTTCGTCAAAGCAAGAGGAGGTTGATTCTGTATTAATTAACGATAAGTTTGTGGAAGATGAAATGGCGCCGGCGCCTAGTACCGTCTGTAACGAAGAAAAGACGGAAAACAAGACTGAGGATGACACAATGTTGGTAGATAATAATCAGAACCAGCAAACGGAAAATAGTGTCGTTGTTGGTGTACAAGAAAAGAATGATAACCATATGGAGGAGAAAATAGAGAATCTGCAGCCTGTTATTACAGAGAAAAGAGATCAGCAGTTGATTACAACAGTAGCAATGGCAACAAACAACCATTCTAGTGTAATAGAAGCGACGGAAACTCATCCAGTGATAATGCAGCAGGAAAAAAGTAATTCTGTTGCACCAGATCATCACCATGAGGTTACGCAGGTTCATTCTCAGGCAGAGGAAAAATTACATTCACCAGAAAGTGGTAAATATTACGCATTCTTTGAATATATTTATTTTACATTTGTACTTGAAATTTACCATTTTATATTATTTTTTTATATTTTAAATGTATTATTCAGGTAAAACAACACCACATCCAGAAAATCCGGGTTCTGTCAAACGTACACCGCCCTCTCAACCCGATCTTCCATCGATGGGCGTCTATACACCTGATTCGACTACAAACTCGGTACACTCGCTTCACTATGGGCAATGCGACTTGGATGTTAGTCAGCTAGGATTGGAATCACCTACATCTATAGCAAGTGATCTTGCCTCGCAAAATAGTGTAGAACGGCCTCCAAGTGCCCTGCCAACTATGTCCAGTCAGCAAACAGTATCTGTTGCATCAATTTCTGGTGCTCCTATTCAAATTAGTGTAGCTCAGCAAAATTCTGCGCATCCTGTGAATTTACAATCGCAACAAGTACAACAGCAACAACAACAACAACAACAACAACAACAGTATGCTGACTGTTCGATGCCCCAGCACACACCACCGACACATGTGGCTATTCAACAGCATCAACAAACTCAACATCAGATGCAACACGCCGATAAAAATTCATACGTAAATAGCTTAATGTTATACTTTTCTACCAACAGTCTTTAATTCAAAGAAATTGTTTGGTGTAATATATAAATTGTAATTTACTTTTAGCTCCAACAACAACCCCATACGCCACAGCCGTTACAGCAACCTCGTACACCACAATCGCATACACCACAGAGCCTTCCAACCCACAGTCCGCAGCCAATGCCACAGCAGTCGCACACTCCTCAACCGCTATCTCAACCCCATACACCTCAACCGATACCACAAACTCACACACCTCAACCGATGCCTGCCCAGTGCCACACTCCTCAACCCGTCCAACTCTCAATCGCTCAGCAGCAGCAATCAAGAACCCAGTCTCTTGTCCATACTCATAGTCAGCAGCAACCGCAACAACCAGCTCATCAGCAGCAACAACAACAATCTCATTCGCATAGTAGTAAGCGGACTAGCAGTTCTCAAAATTCACATAGGTAATGCTCAAAAATTAAAAACTTCATATTTAAAATGTATCCTTATATATAAAATTAATATATTACATTTTAATCTTAGGTCATCAAGAGCGGCACAACAGGGTAGTAGTAGTAGCCGGTCTCAACGAGCCACTCCGCCAAGCTCACAAACTCAGAGCAGCAGTCAACATGTGAATTTAGCTAGTGTTACTCACAATAGTCATTTGCCACCTCAGTATCAACAGACGACAAGCATGACCATGCCAACAGGTGTTAGTCATTCGCACACTCACCCGAGCCATACGGCCCATTCACACAACGTAGCAGTGATATCTCAAGCCGGTAACTATATGGCTGTATCTCAAGCTATGGCGTTTCCCAGTCAGAATACGTACGTCATTCAGCATCGAACCGGACGTTCGGGTTCACATACACCTTGCACGAGCGCCACTAACTTCTACATTCAGACAGGACCCATGACGCATTCTCACACTGCATCGCCCGCGCTCACTGGAACGACCGCAAATCATCAGACTACCAATTCGTGCAGCTTAGCTAAACTTCAGCAGCTCACAAATGGGTTAGAAATGATGCCACCCACGCCACCACAAGCGATGAATCTTACTCCGCCACCACCCATACCTCACACGATGACACCGCCTCAACCATCCAGACAGCTTTCAACACCACCTCAGGTACCGCTTAGCTATCCCAAGAATTATTATAATGTTAATGCGGTGCCACCACCGCCTGGAACACCTGGACCACCTCCACCGAGTCGATCAGCATCTCGCTCTTCGGCTAGCGGTAGCTCGACACCTTTGGCACAATCGTATGCCAGCGAAAGCCTTTATCGACAAACTCTCGATCCAGCTGGAAGTTGCCCCCAAATGCAAGGAGCAGGCAGTCGTGTAAGTCCCAATGTTGCTATCAACACGAATCTGATGGCAGCTCAGGCGGCATATGGGTACAGAGTAGCTCAACCCACTACTGGATACATGAACCAAGCAGCTGCAGCAGCACAGCTAGGTGGATTTATGAATCAGGCGAGTCAGTTACCTGTTGGCGTGGTTAACGTCGCGGCACCATATGCTCAGGATCCTCATCAACAAAATCCACCGACTGTTTATACGACCTATCACGGGTACATCAACGGCGGGTTAATGCAACCATTAAACGGCACAATGAGGCCACGCTAGCAGGGTCAAGCGAGTGCATTTGCTTTACCACCACCGAGGCCGAGGCCGGCTAGAGCCGGCGACCTTGTGCTTCCTTGACTTAAAAATTCTTCGCCGGAGAGCAGTCCGTTCACTTCCGCAAGATAGGTTCCTCCCGCGCGATGTCTCCCAAATTCTCTTCGTTCTTCTTTCGCAGGGGAGCCTACTATATAACATTTCAAAAGTGCACGATTATGAAACTGGCCGAATTTAAGAAGTAATCATTCATCGCAGAAAAGCTTCGTGCAGTGGCATTCTCATTTTTGTTTAAAACGAGAATGACAGTGCCCATTGGAGTACGAAGATACAGTTTTAATTGACAACTTGATACGATACGATGCGATCGATGTTGGACTGAGCAAGATTTAAACACAGAGTATCGAAAATGCGAAGGCGAGCGCCGGTCATATTTGCGCGCTCTCGTGCATTTACGTAACGTAACGGCGTGTGCTGTCTTGCGCGTTTTTTTTTTCGTGTGTGTACGTGTGTGTGTGCGAGTGAATTGTGTACGTGCGTGTGTGAAGGAAACGACAAGACAGAGCAAGGAGATCGAGAAAATTCGCTGGAGATATACAAACTCTGATTTTCTCGGCGCATTAGGGCATTTCCATCGATTTCCCTCCCAATTTACAGTGTTACGTTTTATGTATGATAATATTTATATGAGAGAAAAGGAAATACTTACAAATAATATTCTGTTTGATATTATCCAATTGTTGAACGTTGTTGTTTACGTTTTACGGGGCACGCTGTACTTTACTGTATTATACGAGTGAATTGCATATACGTTGCTACTGCGGTGATAATGATGATAATAATAATGATTAGTATTATTATTATGTATCGTCGTCATTATTTTTATTATTGCTATAGATATAAAGATGAATTCGAAGGCGAAGGCGAATAATTTTACGTCTTATAAAAAGAAAACAAGATGAGCACATACGCGCAGACACATTTATTATTATTTTTAATTCTATAACCATCACGTTCTTAATTTTTATCACACTACCATCCCTCATTTACATTCATGTACGTTGATAATTGTTAATTAAATCCGCCTTTTCTTGTGATGCATTAAGCATATTAGCAATTTAGCATCCCATTAAGTTATACATTTGCATAAGTACTATGATATGCAACTGATGCGCATCACTAATTCGCAATTCATTGAACATTGGTAAAGTAGATATACATAATTCGGAGAACCAAGAATTAAACGATTGGGACACTATAAATTTAGGATCGACATTAGCCAAAGAATGACACAAGTTTGACTCGACGAAAATATTGAAACCATCCCAATCATTGGCGTTTATTTTAAAATCATGGGATTGCGCGTACCCATAGTTAAATAAATGAGTATCAACTAACGAACTAACGTGTGTAGCTAAAGGCTCACTCATAGGAGTTGGTTTTGACTGCTCTTTTTTTATTATTTTCGAGAATGGTTTCACTCCTTTCACACTCATGTTCCTAATGAAGTTATCAACGGTAGTATTGGCTTTATACCTTGAAAAATATAAACAACTATTCGTACCAAGAGCCGCAATAGATGGATCGAAACAACTAAGTAAATGAGATAAATTCCTACGTGACCGCGATACGCTCAAAACATCACACATCAAACATCAAAACGCTAACAGGAACACACGAATCCATGGTGAAGTTCATTTTAATATTCATTCATGTACGTTGTCTCATTTATTATACAACGCGTTTATTTTATCTTCTCTTTGCCTCTCCTCCTTTTTCTCTATTTCTCTCCCTTCCTTTTTTACAAGTGTACGATACCCAAGCACATATATCATTTTTATTACTCATGCATGCGATGCAAAAGTGCACACACATTAAATACGAAATAGAAAGAAACAAAAATATAAAAAAGTAAATAAAATATGTATATATACATAAGTAGGACGATCATTGATTTGACACGCTGTTCTGCAAATTGTCATGCGGGCTACAGGTGAATCGAAAAAAAATTATTTTTTGTATTAGAGATGTGAAATGAATGAACTGTAAAAGTGCGTGTGTGAAGGAGAGAAGAGAAAGAGAGAAAGAACGTTGTAAGAAAGAAAATAGGATGCTCACTTTGCACTATCGAGCTCTGAAAAAAAATTGTACGTTTTATGCTCTTGACGAGCGTACCTTTTACTTATTGTTTTCGTGGCATGTCATCGGGTCGTCACGAAAATATATCTGTATACAGTACACTCAAATGGGTGTTAACTTTTTTTCTTCAGAACGATGGATCAGAGTAGTAAGCAAGCGCAGTGCTAGTTTTTAGTGAAACTTGTAAACCACAAGGAAGGTCTTTAAGAATATAATGTAAAAATACATCAATATTTATTGTACATAGATATAAAAAAGCTACTAACAAATAAAATTGAAACCGTAAAATGATCGAAAATAGGCTTCTTCTTTTAACCTCGTGGTCCCGTTCCTTTCTTTCGCTTGTACGATCTTTTCGACCTTACAAAAAGAAATTAATTAAAATATTAGAAAAAACACACAAACTAAAGAAATTGAAAAATCATTTACATAATAGCGGTTTATGGCGTTAAACGATATAATTCACATTTGTTTATTGATAAGAATAAAATTTTAATATTCACAGCGTCGTTAATAGATGTTATTTGTAAACAAATAATTTATTTAAATAAAGCTATTTTGAATTAAATTTTATTTCGTATATATACACATGCTTTTATATCTTTATAATAAACTGATATATTATCGTGATTGAACAAGCATCATGAGATTGAATTGAATGACAAGTGCATTACTTTTCGATAATAGACATTTCATATAAAAATAAGTATTAATGAAAACGTAAAATAAATTCACCTGTTTGATCTTTGACTGAGTCCTCTATCTTTTTGTCTACGTAGTTTTTCTGCATTAGCTAAATCAATGTATTTCTTACGCTGTTCCTTGTTCATTTGATTCCAACGGCGACTTGCAATTCGTGCGAGATTAGCAAGTGGTACTTCAGGCGCTCTGCGTCGTAATTGCAAAAAAAACGCGAAAAACGGATTCTTCGTCCTTATGTTAGACGTACCAGTACTACGAGTATTCACATTTGACGTACAACTCTCTATCGTAGCTGTGCTAATTATCATTGTTAATTCATAAGATAATAGCTGATATGTGTTCTAATTCATTTTTATAATCGTAGAATTTATAATTCGTATTGCATATAGCATTTACAATTATTTGTTTACATTAAAATTTATAAATAAATATATATATTCTATTTATATAAATGAGCTAAATTATAAATGATTATTTAATAATTATTTACTAAAACATGTACAATAAATACAATGGCATATTTACAATAACAAAACCTTACTTTACACATGTTGTTATGGTGTTACCAGTCGGCTTAAATTGATCCATAGATTTAATGTTACCCATTATTCGAACAGAAAATGCGTGATACGGTATTGATTAATAATTGTAGTACTTGTAATTTTTTACGAGGTTAGGATTCTTATTCTTTTTAAGTGTCATTTTAAATGTCAATTTCAATACCAATTAACGATTATAAGCATGTTTTTGTTTTATTGTTTTTATTCATATTTAATAGCAAAATGTAATTCTTATACACTTATAGTTATGTCCAAATACCTTCAAGTGGCGTTTCATCGTGTCCATTGCACATACATTCTGCAAAAAATTGAGCAATAATTCAATAATAGTTTAAATAATAGTTGACTACGTATGGTTCAATTTCTCACCCTGTAGCCCTTGGTTGATATGAGCGTTGCTTAACAAAAATTAATTACTTCTTTTATATTTATCTTATATTATCCTTCTTATGTTCATAAATTATATTAGAAAAATGAAATTTAAGTTATTTTTATTTGACCGTGTGTCTATATTTAAGTGCTCAAAAAGTGCTTTGCTCAAAAGTTATTCTAATCTCAAAAAGTGAATTTTTTAATTTTTTTTTTTAAATAGCTACTTTTGGAGCTATCAACTTTTATTATGTATGTACATACCTAACATTAATTGTAATTTTTTTTTGTAAATATTTTGTAAAATCTAACGAGTAACGATCCGAGTTATTTTTTTGAGTCAATAATTAATTTAAATTCTGGTAAAACACAAACTACATAAAAGTCTAAATAATACCGGCAAAAAATTTGTAATGGTTTCCATATTGTAATTGCTCTACTCTTTGGTAAAATGATATTTAAGTTTAACAATTGCAAAAGAGTCAAAATAATGAAAGTTGCGTCAAATATGAAAAGTTATTCTGACACCGTGAAGTATTGAGAGTTATATAAACCATTCGATAATTTTGAGTAAGAAGTTATTCGTCACACTGACAAAAGACTCAGTATTTTTTTTTTATTCTCTTTGCTCATCACCCCGTATACCCATTATTAAACGGGTTTTTACAGGGACACCCCTACCACCTATGTGTGGGGGTGAAGACATTCCAGTTTTTTCCATCCCGGTCCCCACCGTCTCGCATTCGCCCGGGGTTATGCCCGTGAGGAAGGGAAAACCTTGTAGGAAAACCTTCCCCGAGACGGCCGGTGTATTGAAACATTCTGTTTAGATGTTCAGGTCACCTTGCGTAGGCCCAAACACCGAAACCGAATGTTCCACACCTTTCGCTCACGTTGTGAAGTGTGGAAAAACACTTAACCGATCCCGAAAGCCGCACAGATTAATTAGAACTAATTTGTAAAAACTATGTTTGTTTTTTGTACAGTATAATCTACAAAACCTACATTTTAATGGTGAATCGTGTAATAGTAAGTCCAGTTTTATACAGCCGTGTGATTAAAATAATAAAAATAATTCGAAAACACAAATTAGTCAACACTTATCAAAGGGCGCGTGAGAGTTATAAGTATAAAGCTAACTGACCCCAAATGTTATTGCTTTCATAAATGTTAGTTATATATTATTTATTTTCATGAAATCTATGAATCCTAGCTAGATGATACAACGACTATGTTTTTAATATAAGATTATATTAATAAGTCGTATCATATGCTTTATGAAAATCTCTTTTAATTTTTTTAACTACTTATATGTTTAGAGCTTAAGAAGCCGTTAGTATCAATGCAAAAATGTAATTTATCGCACTAAATAATCTGTGATATTTTATTACAACAACAAAATGAATCCATTTTTAATAAAACAAGACAAAAATGCCTTGCGTATTGTAAGGTTCGATTTAATTATGTTCATTTATTAATTAATTTAATTACTCCTTCTTTTTATAGTAATTTAATCATTTAAAATTATAAAGCGCAAAAATTTTTAATTTTTTTGGGCTCGGTCGTTTTTTAAAATTTAATAAAAACAAGGAAAAATAAAATTAGTTGTATAAAAATATTTGCATATATTCTTTATTACAATTAATCGTAAATTATGCAAACATTACATGTACAAGGATGTGTATGTGTGCGTGCACACAGATAATTGAACTTTTTCTCTCCTCGACTCGTATAGTTATATGACACGTCTTTAGCATAAAGATAGAAGAATAGTAATCTTTTGCTAACGTCATGATCACTGAAACTCGATAATAAACTAATTTATTTCTATACACAGCTTAATAGACACGCGTTTAGGATAAGTGAAATTCTTATTCATTTTTCTCAAACTAGCGAGAAAAATCATTAAACGGCATATAATTCTTATTATTTTCTTAAATCTGTATAGTTAAATTACAGAAATAGTCAGCTTTTATAGTTTAAACTATACAAGAAAATTAAAACCTTCATTTAAATTAATCAATGTCACTGAGAAAAGCATTATAGGAAAAATTATTTTAACCTTATCAAAAATTACTATATGCATAGCAACGGCGAGACATACTTTCAATTAAAAAATACTATGTTACTTAGCAAAATGTGTAAATTTGAAAATTCACACTGTTAAATAGTAAAATTTATTTTTTTAAACTAGAAAAATTATTATTTTTGTTTTCTACAATATTAAAATTCTGTTTTGCATAATAAATATTAAAATTAAAATTAAAACATGATAATGTTAAATGTAAAGAAATACACATATATAACGTTATTATTACAAATTTTATTCATTGATTTACAGTCATGTATTAGATTTTTAAGAATTACCATCGCTTATAACAATCAATAGTAAAATTATTTACATTATCTTCATATAGTTTGCCACAAATGATATCGTTTTTATTATAAATTTTAAATGCTTGCAAATGCGTGTTATGAAAAGAATCTTTTATTTTTTTTGTTATGAAAACATAATTTGAATTTTTAAACATCATTTCCCAAACTATTTGAAATAACGGGCCAGAAGAGGTACTTAAATACGAAAAACTTATTTCCGGATTTGCCTTATGTGATACATATTCACAAGATAATGTATTCACTAAATACTTCTTACCCTTGTGCGATCGCGGTATGCACTTTTTTGGTTAATACCTGTGACACAGTGAATGACACTTTCAGCGCGTATTCATTGCTATGGTAACTCAGACCAAAACGTATTATTGATTATAAATTATAATAATTTTTACTATGTTCTGTATTAAAAATTATTATCATCAGTTACTATTTGTAGAAAAAAAACAAATTTTAATACATTTTTTAAAATGTTTACTATGTTACAAAATAAAGCTTACATTATATTCAAATAAAAATTACATAAATTTTCTTTTAAAAATTAATATAAATATTTCTTGTAATGTAACATAGTAATTTGAATTATATGATGTAATACATTTTACAATTAGTTGATGTAAAGATTGGTTTAAAAGAAGCATGTCTCACCAATTCATGCATTATAGTAATTTTTGCTAAATTTATAATAAATTTTCCTATAAGTAACACTTTCATCAGTGCATATATAATGTCCCATTAATATAAAAAAGATGTGTATATATATAAGAATTTAAATTCACGTAATAAATATAATATTATAACAACCGGGATATTTTCGAGTACCCTATATAATTAATCACAATAAAGTATTACAATAGAAGATCCATTTTATTAAAAAAGAAGTTACCATGTTATTATATATGTATGTATAAAAAATGATTCATAAAAATTCGAGGCACGGACGTTAAAAACGAATTAGCGTTCGTATATAGGATTTATATATACATACACGAACCATAGAGTTGTCCTCTCACGCGGCATGAGTCATGACGCGTATCCGACCACTTTTATCATTCGTGGCGCTTCTGCGCCAAAGAAATTAAACGCTCAGTTTCTGCGCGCTCTCCGACAGTAGTTTATTTCACGATCTACCGAGATCCCTCGATCGACATGTATTCGAGTCATAATATCTAACGAGTATCTAATCAAATAGAACAAACTTTTTCAATTTTAGTCTAATTATACTTACACACACGAATAAGTCACACGCGTTCGCGCGCGCGTGCACGCTGAAGTATATATATACATATATATAGATATAAAAATAACAAAAACCAGAGAGGAAGAATATGACGTCGTCGCTGAATCTCGCGGATGATCAGCGATTTGCGTTGATGAAGGTAAATGCAATGGTATTCTCTGTCTCTGCACGATTGTCAATTTTCCATACGTGTATAGTAAAACTTACACAAATCGCATCTACAGCATGTGCATACGTAAATAAATTGGATTTAATTAATTTTATAAATAATCGAGTGATAAGCGCTTACTATTATCAGAAATGTATACATTGTTGTTATTCTTCTACGCTCCCATATATACACGTGATTGTAGTTTCTAAGGAACGTTTTTCAATTTATTTTTTTTTGTCTATACCTTTATTTATGCTCGGTAAATATTGAAACGATTTTATATATCGATATTATTTTAGTTAAAATAAAATTTAATACTAATTTTGTAGCAACGATGTATAGTTTGAAGTAACGCGTAAAAATATATTAATTTATAATTTATATATAATTGTAAAATGTAAAATAGAGTAATTTTATAGAAATGTAATAATGTAACGACTTAATGTTTACAAAGGTGTCGTATAGTTGAACATAGTATTTTTAATACATTGCATTAATATAATTATGCGGTATAATAATTGTGTAACTTGGAACAAAATTCTGGATGTTTCACTCTCGTTAATTTTGAGTGACCTTGAAAATGCATAAATGAAAGAATATAATTATCAACCTCTTGAAATAATAATAATTTGTGCGAGTCCAATAATTTCCTAGATTCATTCAAGGTTAATTGCACAACCTCTTCCGTACTTGTCCCGATTAACAAAAAAGAAGAACTACGATAATATCAAATACTGTCCATTCATTTCGCAATTTTAATTTTATATACGTATATACATATATATCGGAAGCCTGCACACACTTGATGAGTATGTAAACAATTGGTATATAACGTGCGTAATGACGAGCTAGTATATGTATAACAATTATTGCAATAATGTTTGATTGCAAGTTTGCGCGTACATTACGTTTAGAAGATCATCCAGAACTCTAATCGAGCTATGTATTATCAAAAGACAATGTTATAAGCAGAGGATATAGCGAATATTAAAATATACAACGTCACGGTCAGAGAAAACACGTTTTAATTTTTTTAATTTTTTCCGGTTTTGGAATAATATGGGATCAAGTTTTTCTATACATCGCGAGTGAATATAGTGTTCAAGTTAATATTTTGTAACCCTATACGTATTTTGTCATTTAATACAGTTGTGACGAATAACGTTGTATATAAGTAAATAGTTAAGAATAATAATATGCCAATTCAATTTAATTAATCGAAATATTTAATTTTATAAAAGAAATTATAAATATAATCATTATACTTTTTTTTAAATCAATTTTAAATTGTAATTCTTTAATGGGCTTGCATATTCGAAAATAATGAATTTTTAGCGTAATATTACGTATGATAAAAAACAATTTACCAAGATTCCGGGAATTAAATTTTATTTTTCTTATGACTATACTTATACTTTATTTGATGTCAAAATAATTCTCAAGAGATGTCGATATGTTTATTGGTTGAAAAAGCTTAACGATTCTACTACTCATGCTGATTTTTACTCAAAACCATGCACATATCTTTTTTCAATTTGCAGCTAAGACGAAATATAAAGGATGTTTTACAGCCACATCATGACGATATATATTTAGTACGTTGGTTGATAGGTATATTTTAATTAATTATCAAAATATCCGATTATCGATAGAGAAACACTGATTAAAGATGTCTTTTATTCGTTATCAGCTAGAAAATGGGACGTTCCATCTGCAGAAAAAATGTTAAGAGAAGTAAGTAATTGTAAAAATCAGCAACTCAAATCATAATCTTCCTCTAGATTACGATCTTTGATTTATCAATTTTAATAATAAATATAATGAAACTTGATTATATAGAAAAGCACTTGTACGTTATTTATAGAAGTTATCCTAATTTTAAAATACGCTTTGCTTTAGAAACATTACATTGCTTTTGGTTTTTAAGATAATGAGCCCTAATAAACCAAGTATGATTATCCAATTTTTCTCGTTTTTTTTTGTTTTGTATTATATTTACATTTTGTATTTGAGTATATCAATTATAATTAAAATGTTATAAATTCTACTTGTACTCTAATAATAATCATTATTCATTTAAATATTGTACTTACCAAAAGAGTGTCATATCTCCTGCAAACGGATCTTTACCAAACTTTAGGATATTTTTACTACTTTAAAAATACGAAAGAAACCCAATGTTTTAGACTCTAACGCTCTTTTTTTACGATAGATATAAGCTAATAACGAAAAATTTCGCCAAGAAAGCCCTTGCTTTGATCACTTATAAATAAAAAACAAATAAATATAGATATTCAAACTTAAGTTAAAAAAACTGAGATCGAGTAGATTGGATTTAAAAAAAAAGAAGCTTGAATATCTTGATTTGATTAAAAGTTATGGAAGAAAAACGGGATTTAACAGGATGTCGGAGCCAAGTTATAGGGATCTACACCTTTCAACAAAAAATTATGTAAGAAATAATGAATTAAAAATCTGAAAAAAATCATATCGGTAGTTTAAAACAAAAGTGATGGCATGACGTTTTGATTTTTTGAGAACAAATCATTTTTTTAATAATAATTAAATAACAATTTTCGGTCGGTAATTATTCATAGAAAAATGCATGAATTTTCAACGCAAAAATCAGAAATAAATTACAAATTTAAAAATCTGAAAAAATTTGAGTATACTGTTTAAAACATGCCTAAAGGCATGACGTTCAGGATTTTTTCAAAAATTTATTCTTTTGTTTATAAAAAAATATTATACATGACCATTTTCTGAGTCCGACATAATGAGTCCCTTAACGATAATTTGATAACAAATTTGAATTATAAAATTTACTTTTTTTTTAAACCAAATTGTGTGTTGGTTTTTATTTTTTACATAACTTTCGACCAAGACAAGATAATTGAGTTTCTTTTTTTTAATCCAGTGTACTCGATCTCTGCTTTCTTCTGAACTTAAGTTTGAATATCTTTATTTGTTTTTGAGTTATAACTGATCAAAATCAAGGGCTCTTTTGGCGATTTTTTTCGTTATTTGCTTATATGTATGATAAGAAAGGGCATTAGATTATATATAACTCCGGGTTTCTTCATATTTTATAGTAGAAAAAATATTCTAAAGTTTGGTAAAGATCCGTTTCCCGGAGAGTAACACTCTCCCAATTAGTTTCGTTTCTTTTAACATTAACATTCCAACTAAATTTTAGTAACAATATGTAAAAACATTATTGCGCTTCATTATTATATTCCTGCATTTATTATTAGTCTTTAGAATGGAGAAAGAAATGGGATGTCGATAAAATGGACGATTATGAAATACCAAAAATTTTGAAAGATCATCTTCCCATAGGTTTGACAGGTTTCGATAAAACTGGATGTCCAGGTATAATATATTTGATGTAAAAAATTACTTAATTTTAAGCAAAACCATATTTTATGCTACATGCAAAGTTGTAGGAAAATATAGAACGAATTAGAATGAAAAATAAAACAATTATTTCTCTGTGATTTGATGTTTAACAAATTGTTTATTACATGTGTAGTTTACGTAATGCCATACGGAGGATTCGATATTTATGGGTTGATACACGCAGTGCCCGAAACGGATTTTATCAAAACAAACATTAAATTTTTAGAGGATTGCGCTAAGATTTGCCGGGAACAAGTAAAGAAACATGGCCCGCAAGCTAGTCAAAACATTTTTATCTGCGACATGGAAAATTTTAATTTCAAGCAATTCTTTTGGACTCCCGGTGAGTATATGCATATTTATTATTATTCAAATAATATAATATATTTAATATTATTATACTGACACGCGCATAATATAATTATACTGACTAAATTTAAGCTAGAGATTTCATGGTGAGAATGACCAAAATGCAAGAAGCAAATTATCCAGAAATAATTAAAGTACTCTACGTTCTTAATGGTACAATGTATTATATTTACTTTACTCGCAGAATACACAAATATGCCGTATAGTTACTTAAATTAACGTATAAACTTTCAGCACCAAAGATATTTGCTGTAGTATATTCGATAATGAAGAAGTTTATGGCTGAAAGTACTATATTAAAAACGCAAATATTAACGAATGATCCGGAAAAATGGAAAACAGCATTATTGGAACATATAGAACCGGATCAAATACCAAAATATTACGGTGGTACACTTACCGATCCAGATGGGAATCCAAAATTAATTACAAAGGTAATATATGTACACAATTTCTTATATTTATTGTAAGTTATTTTACATTTTATTAACTATTCCCTCTGTATTTATTTACCTTATTATTAAAACATAAATGTTTTAACATTGAAAAATTTAAACGATTTGAATTTCAGGTTTGCCAAGGCGGTAAAGTACCAAAGAGCATGTACAAAAATAATATTTTTAAAGAAAAAAGTAACATATTCACGAACGCGACTGTAAAAAAAGGCGATAAATTAATACTCGACTATAAACTCGAAGTAGGATGGATATTGAGGTACGTAATACGATAATTCATAATATTTATTAAACTACAGCAATTTTAGGTATTATTATACTGCATATTAAATTAAAAAACATATTAACTTTTTATAGCTGGGAATTCAGGACCGACAACCATGACATAAAGTTTGGAGTAATAAGGAAAACCGATGATGGTACGGAAAGCGAATTAATTCCAGTAAGCAAAGTGACATGTCACGAAGTTGAAGAAATTGGAGTTATTAATTGTGAAGTACCCGGGGTCTGTAAGTATACGTGCCAGTATGTATATTAATAATGTAATCCTCAATTCTGTTCAATCAACTCGCTCTTCAGATTCCATCGTATTCGACAACAGTTACAGTATTCTGCAAAGCAAGAAATTGTACTATTCCATCCAAGTGACACCACCAGCGACTGAAGTAGCAGGACAAAGTTGAATTATTTTATATTGTAATTTATATTGTCAATGTAATGGGGAATAGTATGCATAGTCTTACGCAACGTTTTACAATGTTTCCGGTAATTTGCCAACGTTTATTTGTAAAATTATCTTAAATTTGTTTAACTGTATGTATATAAAATATGTAAATATTACATAACAGTCTATAAAATCAACAAATGCCGTGCATTTGTGTACAAGGTAATGATGTAAATTGAATATATTTCCAGAGAATCATTACGAATTTTTAAATGTATCTCGTGCGATGATATATTTATAAATTAATAACTGATCAATAAAATAGAAAAGAATTCGAGTCAATTAGTTTAAATATGTAGATTTATTTATAAAAAGGTTTTGTTCGTTATATAACTTAGTTATCAACGTTTGTTGAATATACAGTTAACGGAGTTAAATACAAGGTTTTGTTTAATACTATATGTACACGCATACATTTAAAAAAAGATACGGCGATTAAATATAAATATATTACATTTCTCCTCCGGCATATGCAGCTCGTTTAGGCTTCTTACTTTTATTATTCTTGTCGCCGCAGTAACAAGCTTGTTTTTGAGCATCGAGAAAACTTTTGCATCCTAACGCAGTTGTACCCGTAAAAAGAACTTTAGCTGCTGCTTTACACGTATTCACTACAGTTACACCTGTCGTTTGATAACCCTCGCAATATTTGTACAAACAACGCTTAAATTCTAAATCACATTTCTCTTTGTCTGTATTACAAGTATCGTAACATATATCGTGGGTATTACAGCATTTGGTCATCTCCTCGAGAGGAAGGTACTCTTGATTTATCTGGAAACATGATATTAAACGTACAGGTACATTTTTATTTATGAATGTTTTGTTGATGGCATTTCGAAACTTTATAAATAATAAAAATTGTATAAATCTTTTTAAATTTTAAACGGACTAATGTAGATTATTACACTGCGTTGCTTATTTATAACCATATAACATAAAAAAAATTAATTTTAACCAGTTTTTTAAATAATTCGAGGAATTTTGAGATCAAAATATATTTACGCTATAAAATACAATCAAATAAACATCATTTCAAATTGGTGTGTTGAAATTAAAATTAAATAAAATGTTATTTAATATTTATCGATATATAATTAATTTAAACGATTTTGCTTTTTTGCTTTTATCCGTATTGTTATATTTTACATTGCACATCTAATATTCCAATTAACGGTTATTCTTTATACTATTAATATAAGTAAATAATGCAATCATAACATTTTTATATAATATATACATTTTTAAAGATTTCCATTTCGTTTTGTGTAAAATAAAAAAACATAATATATTTATTTTAATACTTATTTATTTAATTTATAAACTGACCTCGATTCCTAATGATCCACACCCGTTACTTTGTGGTTTATGATTCCAATCGGGCTTGGGTGACGCTCCTATAAAATTAAAATTTCCGCCAATAACACGTGGTCCAAACAAATTAAAGTAATCCAACATAAATCTATCAGCTGATTCAAAAACTGTACATTTATTAAATGTATTTATGTCTAATAGATTCCCGTACATATTAAACTCAATTAAATTTAGCTGAGAAAATAAGAAAATACCTTTGTTTCAGACCTACCCACACATATTAAAATTAATTGTTGTACAATTTGTAGGTTATGTACATATTACGAAAATTTATTTTAATTTATCACTTGTAGTGAAATTTTGCATTTGAGTAACAATAGAGATGTAAAATCAAATATAAAATTAATTACTGACATTGAGTAATCTAATTCTTAACAAATTATAACACTTAACTTACAATTTATAGGTTAAAAAAGATATATTACATTGGTCTCTTAAAATATACCTAATTTGCGATTTATTAACAAATAAAAATTTAATCACATTGTTTAATTACCGGATGGACATTGGAAAACACAATGTTCCTCAACCGCAGCATCAAAAACTTCGTGTATGTCCTTGATCTTGTATGCAACAGTGATTGCATTTTGGAAGAGATCGGAAAAAACTGTTTCGGCTGCAAGTACAGCATCACGAAGATTTGCCAAAAGTCCGGCTCCGTAACCTGACCAAGCATATGCTAAAAACGTTAATATATAGACGAAAAATTTTCGATATTGAAAAATATCCATGGCTGATTGTGTCGCGCCTCAAACGCGACGGAGACTTGACCGATCACTGAATAAAACGGTGTAAGGTGCGTATTTTTAGGAAAATTTATTGGCAATGCCTAGTATGATTATACTCTTTCCATTCACTATATTTAGTATGTTTCACATACACATTTTTTCTGTTTATATTCTGTACTATATATACCTTATTAATATTTGGATATTATTCTTTTATTGATAGTGATTACAATGTAAAATGTTTTATATAGCTTTTGAATTTATTTGATAAAGTTGGAATACATAATTACATATTAAAATAAAAATAGTACAATCATTTTATGAAATCTCTTATAACATAGATATAGTTTTATCCACTTAAGGATTAAGGATATTATTACTCTTTCAAATGTATCATTTGAAAAGGCATAATTTAATTTTTTCAACCACATGTAAATAAGTCTTTCACTTAAAATAGAACATTATTTGTATTTAAATATTGTATGATTTCATTTTAATTATTTTAAAATATTTATAAGAAATATATATTAGATAATTAATTACCATTTAGAAATTACTTTAGAGTTTAATTAAGAAATAATAAATAATTTCATATGGTAACATATATTTGATATTTATAACTTCTGTGCCAATTTTCCACTGTCATAGAGTTTTTTAACATCGGTACCTCCACCAATAAACTCGCCATTAATGAATACTCTAGGTACAGTTCGTTCACCAGTAATTTCTTTAAGAATATCTTGGAATTCATCTGTGTCATCTCTTTTATCCAACTCTATTGCAGTATAAGCTTGCTTAAGTTTATCAAATACCTATAAACATTGTTTAATTTAATTATGATAGATATCTTATTCTGCATATGTATGTATATTTAAAATAATGTTTGCTCACTTCTTTTGCCATTCTACAGTAAGGGCAAGTAGATTTTGAAAAAATTACTACTTTATCAGAAGCAATGAGATTGTTGACTTCGCTACGAGTGATCGTCATTTTGGCAATTCGAACACTGGAAACTGAACCCATAAGCTTTAGCTGAAGGAAGTTTTCTCATTATGTGTAAGAAATATAATCTAAATAAGAAAACTTGAGCATGCATGTAACTAAGTGTTGTATTTAATGCTTTTATTGATATTTAATCTGATGCAAAGATTTATATCAGAATTGTGCAATATTTTTTAAAAAGATAATGAAGATATTTTTAATAGATAATCGATATTTAAATGATGTACCTATACATAAAATATTCTTTTATTATAAGTATTAATTAGTTCAAATTTTTAGCTAAATAACCTCAATGGAATTTCAAATATAAGTTAGATAAGGTTTGCAGATAATATTCAACTAATCAATATGGAAACAATAATGTAAATTGTTTTGAAGAACACTTATTAATTATTTTTTAAACATTAAAATATTTATTTCATTCCGGATTTTAATTAAAGTACTTATATCTTATCTTCCGATAACCTATAATCGGCACAAATATATAATTGAAAATAATACTGTGAGTACAATAAAATCTAGTTTGAGATATATAGTTTTAATATTAGAAACAGGTAATTTATTTTGAACAATTGTAGTTTGTTGTAAATATAAATAAATAAAATCACATATGCTTTTAAAAAAATGACTCACATATTTATAAGACGTATACTTATATTCACTGCGCTGTGAAATGATCGATTCAGACAACAAATGATTAAATTATTCCCAGAGATTGGATTCGAACATTCACAGTGTAACAGTTGATGCAAGTGACATCTACTTATTCAAGGTAATATTATAAGTTGCATATAATAAGTAATTAGTATATAAAAACAACTGATTAAAATACAAATTGCGTCTCTCTAATTAATAATTTAAGTTAATTAAACAAGTAATTTGAAAAAATGTTTGTAGTTTTATTGAACCTCGTACAATTTTTTTAACTTTCAACAATTATTATTTAGAAACACTTTTTCGTATCTTACATGTACATTCCTCATAAATACCTATGTAAATTTATTAACAAAGAAAGTTTACCAATATAAAAAATTGATATTTGCTTTTTTCTATTTTAATTGTTTATTTAACATTAATTTTACATTTAGTTTTCGCAGGAATTATTCGTAAGTGTTCAGAAAAGGAAAAGTATGCTTATAGCTCTTATATATGTATAGGTACTGATTGTAAGTATAAGTACCTATATAGTTGTAGACTTTTAAAGATTAAAAACTATAAAAATATTATCCGTGAAAAATTAAAAAACTCCTGAGATTACGCGGATGCCCGCAGGGGTCGCTTAATTCTCATGTTTCGTCGACGTCAACAAAATCCCCTGGAAGATCCACAGCAAACTGGCAAAAAGAAAAAAAAGTTACATCGTGTCGTTACTCGTTACTCGTTTCCTACGTCCCCGGGTCTCGTGAAACTCGAAAGTGCACGAGAAAACGAGATATATATATATATATATAGGTATAGTTGTGTGTGTGTGAGTGATCTCCCATGCGCATACGCGACAGAAGCAAAATTAACATTCCTCGACAGTCGATTCCCGCTGTTGCGGACACGTCGTACGGAGAGACGTATTGAGGATGTTGTGAAATAATAGTTGGGATGACGGCGACGATGGACAGGATGCCGAGGTCGACATGCCCAGGCGGCGGTCTTTACGTCGTCGAGGGTGAGGTCGGTATCCTCATGACGGCAATGCGCCGTGGTGTTCGATGGTCCTCGCACTCCCACCAGGTCAGTTTTCATATTACATGCCAGGTGGATCGTTAACGAATTATTTTTTAATATTTAAACACAAAAAAACGATACGTCATTTGCCCTACAACTCGTGTGATGCAAAGTCACCGTTATTTTGACAGTTCAGGTATCGTTCGTTTCATTCGTTCAAAATAAAGTTGACAAAGTTTGTAAACATACGGTTTCTAGGATTTTTGCCAAAATTGACTTGGACTTATGTTTTTTTGATCCCTGAGCAGATTATGCTTGATCGAGTAATATTCATAAGATTGATCTAATTAACAAATTTTTAACAATTTTATTGTATTAAATGCATTGTATAAAAAAATAATATAATTATAAGATTTTTTTAAATTTAATTTTAATTTTTATCATCTTAAGTGTTTTTAATAATAGATATTATAATTGTTCAAATTTCTTAAGCAAACAAATTCTTCCTATAAATAAAATTATTTTTAAATTCAGTTCATAGAATTTGTTGAAAAACTATTACCATATATTAATCTAATTTAAAATTACATCTTTTATCTGTAAAAAGAAATTAATAGTATATAAACTATGTAATATAATATATAGCAGGCTGTAACTAATTTAAATAAATACAATTTTTTCTAGGATGAAGACCATAATATACTAATGAAAGGTCTTGCAAGTTTAAAAGAAGTTTTAAATGATGCTAAACATTTATCTCAACTAGATCCAGGTGTATTTATGGCTCCTTTCTTAGAAATAATTCGATCTGAAGAGACAACAGGGCCTGTTACTAGTCTTGCCTTATCTGCAGTAAATAAAATAATATCTTATGGTCTAATTGGTATGTAAGATTAAACATAAATTGTGTTATTTAAATACATAGTTACTTTAGTATAATACTTTTAATAAATGCTTAAAGATCCTGAACATCCTGCCATTGCTCCGTGCGTAGAAGCTATTGCAGATGCAGTAACTCACGCAAGATTTGTAGGAACTGATGCATCAGGGGATGGAGTTGTTCTTATGAGAATACTACAAGTTTTGCGAGCTCTTGTATTATCTCCACCAGGTGATAATCTTTCTAATGAAAGCATTTGTGAAATTATGCTTAGCTGTTTTAGGATATGTTTTGAAACTCGACTTAGTGGTAAGTAATATAAAACGTAATATTGTTAATATTAATATTCATTATATAAAATATTTTACTATTCTTTCAGAATTGTTGAGAAGGACTGCAGAACATTGTTTACGAGATATGGTGCAGCATCTTTTTGTAAGACTACCTCAGTTTGCAGATGATACTCGAGGGCTATTAAATATGAAAGTAAGACACAATGGATTTTACTATAAAATAAATTAAATACTTTTTTTTTAATGTGAAATTTTCATTACTTTTACTTTTATGTTTTAGAAAATGAGAACAAGTAGTATGGAAAATACAAGAAGTAAATCTAAAAAGAGTAAAATCAACATTAAACCAAAGTCAAAGTCAAATCTTGATGAAATTGATGATCCAGAAGCTCAGCTTTTAAGTCCAGTAGAAAGGATAAAAGTTAATCATTTAGCTACTACTCCAGTGACTCCAGCTGGAAACATTGTTGATATGCAAGGATCACTTAATCAAATTACACCTGAAAAAGTAGATGATGACAAAAATGTTAAAACAGTTACATTGAAGAGTGAACCTACTAAAGGTGATACCAATAAAGAAGGTGCATCTATTGAAGCAAGTCAAACAGAACAATCAAAAGACTCAAATTTACCTCTTGAAAGTGATATTTCAAACAATGACAGTGAAAATAAAATTATTTCAGAAAATAGAAAAGAAATTCAAAATTTAAATGTAGAAATGAAACATTTAGAAAATCAAAGAGAAAATGATCCTCAGAAAGTTACTAATACTGAGTCTTCTGTAAAACAAAATATTTTAGAAAACCAAGGTAAGATTAATTTTACCTATTCATAATTATTATGAAAAAAATTTGTTTTCTTTAGTTATTAATAAATAAATTTAAGAAATATATTTTCTTATTATCTAAATTTTGACATACTTAATTTCAGAAGAAAAATGCAACAATTTTATACAATCTCCTACAGGTAGTGTTGAAGATTTATCAGTTGACGATGCATCAAGTGTAAACAGTGCTAAAATACCTCCAATCAAAGTAGAAGGTGAATCAGTAGAAGAGTACATAAATTCACAAGGCGTTCGATTTTTACCTTTACAGCAGCATACGCCTTATGGTTCACTTTGTATTCGAGAATTATTTCGATTTCTAGTATCTTTATGTAGCCCTCTTGATAAACAAAATACTGAGATTATGATGCATCTGGGTTTAAGTCTTTTGCAAGTGACTTTAGAAGTAGCAGCTGATGCTTTATCTAACTTTCCGTCCTTACTTGCTCTAGCTAAGGATGAATTAGCAAGAAATTTGATAGTGGTAAGATTTTTAGTGTTCATACAACAGCGAATTTAACTACATTGATTGTGTATATAATTTGTGAAACATTGAGATTTTTGTGGATTTTAGTTATTAGGAACAGATAGATTATCAATTCTTGCTGCAAATCTTCAAGTATCATTTTTACTTTTTGAATCACAAAGGGAACATTTGAAATTCCAAATGGAACAATTTATTGTTAAGTTAATGGAAATAGTTAATTCTGATTCAAATAGAATATCTTATGAACAACGAGAACTTGCATTAGGTAAGTATTTCCACTGTAAATTTTTGTGTGTTAATTTACATATAAAACATATGTTATTTCTATTTGAATAAATTATCAACAATTGGGCACATTTTTCTTTCTTGTCTTGCGTTATTTTTGTTACTTTTGTAAATAATAATATATTTAAATAGGAGTAACAGACTTAAACATTGCAACTGTACACACTTAACTTGATAGTGGTGACTCTTAAATTATTCTTTCAAATAAATAAATCATTTCTTTTTTGTTATTATTTCTGTTTTAAATTTTATTTATTACTATGTAGAAGCAATAGTTCGATTGTGGAAAATACCTGGTTTACCAGCAGAATTATTTATAAATTATGATTGTGGGTTATATTCAATAAATTTATACGAAGAGTTGATGAAAATGCTATCAAAGGTACTGTTTAATGTAAGAAAAATTCTGAATTTCTTTCAATATTATAAAGATTGTGAATGGTAAAATAATAAATGTAATAATTATATTTACAGAATACTTCAACTTTAGTTGGAGGTATGTATAGTATGCAATTTATTTCATTGGATGCCATTTTTACTTTAATTGCTGGAATTGAGGCAAGATGTAAGGGTTATACAGAAATGTTAAAACCCTCAAGACATAGTGCCTTGCCAAATCTACCATCTTGTGAAGAATTATTAGACATTAAAACAAAGAAAAGGGTATGAACTAATTAATTTTTATAAATTTAATTTTTTTAGTTTTATAATGAGTATCTATATCGTTCTTTCTGGAGGTTTAGTAGGCACTTCCTAAAACCTTTATTTCTAAGTTTTTATTTCGTTGCCTTGCACTTGTAAGGATATAGCGTGTAAATGATGGAAGATTTGTGACCAAATTTGGTGGCATAAATGTCTTTCAGGCAATTCTCCACGAAAATTGAAACATTCTGTTTAAATTTTGCCGATTATGAAAGTCACTTTGGCAAAGTCCAACTAGTAATATAACCGCGCTTAATTATTTTGTATTTGGGTTTTGCATAAAACAGTGTATTTTTTTAAATAAATATAATAATAATCTTTTTTGCTCGGTTGGTAACCTATCGGGTATGTCACCTCCTTAACTTTACTAATCGGTTTAAGGTGCCTCTCCACGCTTTGCCACGTACAAGTCATTTATTTTTATAATCTGTATGCTTTATATACACTATAAATATTTGTATATTTTTTAAATTATATACATGTATATAATATATTGTAGTGGTTAGCAGTTGGTTCAGAAAAGTTTAATGAAAATCCAAGAGAAGGAATTGCAAAATTAAGCGAGCATGGACTACTCGGTGGAACCCCAGGACATCCTGATCCAGATGAAATAGCTAAACTGCTTCGTGAAAATCCTACTTTAGATAAAAAAGCGATTGGCGAATACCTTAGCAAAAAGGAAAATACGAATATTTTACATTCTTTTGTTCATAGTTTTCATTTGCAAAATACCCGTATTGATCAAGCTGTTCGTCAGTATATGGAAACTTTTCGATTGCCAGGTGAAGCGCCTCTTATTTCTTTATTACTGGAAAAATTTGCTCAGCACTGGCATGTAAGAATACGTTTAATACTTGTAACACATTTTTGTACTGTACTTTACATGTCTATATTCTTATTTATGAAATGTCTATATTTTAGGATAGTAACAATAGACCATTTGCTTCCGCTGATGCTGCTTTTACCTTAGCATATGCCATAATTATGTTAAATGTTGATCAGCACAATCATAACGTAAAACGCCAAAATATCCCCATGACTGCGGAAGATTTTAAAAAGAATTTAAAAAAGATTAATGAAGGATCCGATTTTGATCAAGATATGCTTGATGAAATATATACAGCAATCAAGTAGGGATAAACTTGAGTATTTTTAATAACAAAAACGTATTGATTACTAAAGGATAGATGTTATTTAAGTTATAAATCATTATTTGTAGGAGTGAAGAAATAATCATGCCAGCAGAGCAGACAGGTCTTGTAAAAGAAAATTATTTATGGAAATGTCTATTGCGAAGAGGTGCTAGTTCAGAAAGTTTATATATAAAAGTTTGTGATTCTGGTGAATTCATTGATAAAGAATTAGCAGAAAGAGCATGGGCACCAATCATTAGCGCTCTTTGTAGAGCTTATGACAAAGCTCCTGATAGAATACTTCAACGTAAAGTTGCTCAAACATTCCTTAGGTAATATTACTTTATAAATAACCTATTAGATTTAATAAAACTAAAATTTCCTTTACCTGCTATATTATTGCTTTGTATACAATATTGGATAAATGGTTATTCAGTATTATTAAAGTAGTGATATTTATATATATATATATATGTCTGTGTGTTCACAGTTGTGCAGCCATAAGTGCTCATTACAATATGACTAGTGATTTGGATACCCTCATCGTCAGTCTTTGCAAATTCACAGGATTAGCAGTTGGTGGTCAATCAGAGCAGGTTGTTTTAAAATTAGGCGGGAGTGGTACTTGTCAATTAGCTACGCGTACTCTCTTTAAAATTTGTCATTTGCATGGCAATGCACTACGTTCTTCATGGAAGAACATAATCGATTGTTTGCAAAAGATTTACAAGGCTAAATTGCTTCCGAAAAATTTGACCGAGGGTGAAGACTTTCTCGATCCATCAGGAAAAATCAATTTAATTAGAGAACCACTAACTCCCAAAGCTCCTCCAGTGGAGCAGGGAATATTATCCAGTTTGTATTCATACATAGCATCGGATACATCTCGTACGCCACATCCAGCAGAAGCTGTTGCCAAAAAAAGAGCTATTGAGTGCATTGCTCATTGTTACCTTAAGCAAATTATAGAAGA
Source organism: Theocolax elegans (assembly GCA_026168455.1). Taxonomy (NCBI): domain Eukaryota; kingdom Metazoa; phylum Arthropoda; class Insecta; order Hymenoptera; family Cerocephalidae; genus Theocolax; species Theocolax elegans. The sequence continues at coordinate 24,932,253 of CM047426.1, forward strand.
AAGCAAATTTTTGCAGGTAAATATACTTAATACATTTTCATTTTTGAATACTAGTATGATAACTATGAAAATTGATTTTAATGTTTAACTGATTTTCATTAATTAATAAGTATGGCGAATTATCTCCTAATATATTTATATTTCTATTCGAATTTATATTGAATTGCATGTATGTATATTTGTATATATGTATAAGCAATAGCTTTTTGCAGTTTTATTTACATCATTAAAATTTCATCAATATTTCCATTAAAAAATAACTATTATATAAATATTAATCAAGTTATATTGTATTGTATTATATATGTAATATCAAAATTACAGAAATTAATAATTTGATTAAAATTTATATAATAGTTATATATATATGTGGGTGATTTCATGTCAAGTGTACATTTAAAAATTTTAAAATGGCTCAAATTTTAGATACAAACTAAAAAATATCTTCCAGGGTGTGCAAAAAAAATTGTAAGTCAAAATATTAATTTGCTCCAGAGTTATGCATGTTCAAAATACATTTTTTTTTCCTTTTAACCTTTCACCATTTTGGATCTTAAATAACTCAAAATAGGTTAACTTTTTGTGTGACACATTAATTGGGGAAAAGTTTTGAAATGCACAAAAGAATTTTTTACCATTTTTACAAATACCTAATTTGCAGTAATGTGATTAGCTATTAATGACTCATTTTGTCAGTTTTGATTTTGGTCTTTACGACAGCATCACTATCTCTGTGACATTAGCTTTTTAACAACACTTGATTTCATTTGGGATGTTAATTTAATCCAAAGATATAAGAAATCAAAGAAATTGTAAAAATGAAAAACTTGTAAAAATTACAAAATTTTGACTTTAAATTTTTTTTGCGCACCCTACAAGATATTTTTAGTCTGTATAAAAAATTTGAGCCATTTTAAAATTTTTACATGTACACTTGACGTGAAACCACCCATCTATTTATCTACTTTTATCTATTATTTATCTATTATTTATCTACTTATCATAAAATAATTTATTAACAATTTATTTGAATGGTTATAAAATAATTTATTATCAATTTATTTGAATGGTTATAAAATAAAAATGTGTGCACGTATGTTACGTGTACGTATATTAGGTGGAAGTATATCAATTCGAGCAAATTGTGACAACAGAGATATACAGATGACGTCATACTCGGATATACACGTGTGCAAACATTCATGTATATATGTACATACTAACTTATCTATGTCAAATTAATCGTAGAGTGTCACATCTTCAGTAGTATAGTGGTCAGTATCCCCGCCTGTCACGCGGGAGACCGGGGTTCGATTCCCCGCTGGAGAGATTTTTTTTTTTTTCTATTTTATTATTAGGTACTATTTTATAGTGTAATAAAATATACAAATTTAATCATTTTTGAATTTATCAAAAATTAAAAATAATATGATAGAAAATTAGATTTATTAAGAATTAAGTATTTGGTAGTGTTAAAGATTAAATTAATAAATTTACTTTGTTTGAATAAATATCAACAATTGTATGCATCTGAAAAGGGAATTATTTTTTAAAGCAAACTTTAATTAGCCTTTAATATTTAATTTAATTTAAAAGTAACAAATAAATCACTCTTATAATTTTCTTGTATAGAGAAATACATTGCTTAAAGTAAAGATCTACTTTGAAACGATAATATTAAATAATAATTTCAAGTAATATTTGTATTTCTATTGTAAAAGAATTAAATTACAACTAAATTAATAATTATTATATATTACAGATTGAATCCCTTCGCTCCCTGGTTACAGCATTGGTTTCAGCAAGTCCAAACGATGAAAACATTTCAGTATTTTTATTAGAGCAGTTGCTTGATGTAACGATTCAAAACCGCGACCGTGTGAGCTGCATCTGGCCAATGGTTCAAACTCATTTAGATGGACTATTAACTAGTGCGGCACGTGAAAATCATCAATATTTATTGGAACGCGTTACCGTGGGAATGCTTAGGTTGGCAATTAGATTACTACGAAGTGAGGAATTTGCGTGTACCGTTTTACCACCACTCGCTCCTTTGGCACAATTACCCTCAGTGACTATAGCACCACTTGCTCGTCAAATTTCGTACGGGTTATTTGATTTACTCAAAATTGGAGCAGCTAATATTCATACAACCGAAGACTGGAAGGTGATCTTCAATTTATTGGAATGCGCAGGTGCTGCAGCATTACAGCCAAAACAATCGTCTAATGCGGTTCTTGATGAAATTACTACCGTAAGATCGTCCGTAAGTTTGATTGGTATTCTAGAGAGATAGCAATTTTTTCGTAAATATAGGAGCAAACATTTTGAATTTCTCAACAAGATACCACACTTAATTTTTATCCTTCCTACCTTATCAACCGGGTTAAGGAAAGAATGAAATAAAATAAATAAAATATGATAATATTTAAAAAAGTAGGAGAAGACACGCCTTCATTTACAAACGATTGACTTGTGTAAAATTTTAAACTAAAATAAAATCGGGTTTTCGAGATATTCTTTACAGTGTTAATTACCTTACGTCCGCTTAACAGAGGTTGTGTTATATTTTATAAATTATAATTTAATTATTTAATAAGGTAGGTTGATAAGAAAGGGGGAATTTAAATTGACTTTGGTATACCCTTACGGTTTAAACGAATAGTTATTATAATTAATCAATTTTGTTTTAATAAAAAATTTCTAATGGAATACATTTAAATCGAAATAGTAAATTTTCCATTTACAAAACTTAAATTCTTTGTTAACAGGTATCAGTTATTGATCCCAGACCGATAAGCCCAGTTCCCGAGTGGGTTCTGGTTTCACCAACAGGTACCGAAGCTCCATTGCCTGTAGCTGCCGATACAATAGTTTTGGATCGCGAACTTCAACCTCATGATCCAGCATCTCTCATAAAGTGCTGCGAAAGTTTAACGTTTCTCGTTCGCGATGTTGCTCACGTTACACCATTCAATTTTGAATTGTGCGTAAGGTGCGTACGTACATTTGCTGAGGCAGTGCTTTGCTCAGCTGGTAAACGTAGTCGTGTCCATATTGGTGCCGAGGAACCGTCCGGATATCAACAAACGCCTATTCAATTGCTAGACCTTATGCACACACTTCATACCAAAACTGCTCAAGTAATTACAACATTTTAATATTCTTGTATTATTTTATTTTTTGTATTATTTATTTATTTTGAATTCTCATCTATGAGGAACATAATTAATGTATTTTGTTTAACAGGTATTTAGGTGGTGGGCAGAGGAAGGTAATAATGATACCGCGAGTTCGGATGATCAAAACGTTCTTGCAACAACTTCGCTTTGGCAGCAAGCTTGGAGGCCACTTTTGCAAGGTATTGCTCGATTATGCTGCGATTCAAGACGCTCGGTACGCGCAGCTGCTATTACTTCTCTTCAGAGTACTTTATTGGCGCATGATCTCAGCCAATTATCGGCACTTGAATGGTCTCAGTGTCTCGAACAAGTACTATTCCCTTTGCTGGCGCAACTTCTTGGTCCTATTGCAACTAATGATCCTCACGCTGTTGAAGAAACGAGAGTTCGTGCTGCTATGCTTTTATCCAAAGTAGGTATTTTTAAATGTTTAATATTATTTTAAACATTATAGTATTATATATTAAAAAAAAATTTGAAGGTCTTCCTGCATCATCTCAATCCGTTGCTGACACTGCCAGGTTTTCTACCACTCTGGCTTACGGTATTAGATCTCCTTCGAGCCTATATGCATGCTGATAATAGCGAAAATTTATTTGAAGCAATTCCTGAATCGTTGAAAAATATGTTACTGGTAATGGCATCTGCTGGCGTTTTACAACCCGAGTCTTATTTGTGGACACCTACGTGGCGTGCGATTGATGTGTTCTTACCCGGTCTTAAGACCGAACTCTTCCCGGAACCATTGCCTTTGCCACCATCACCACCTCAGTGCCACTCACCAATTAATCATACTGTTGGTCAACCCCAACCAGTTATAAGCTTAGTAGATCAAGATCAACCTTCTTATCCAAAACCTATTCCACCTCAACCTGAGGAACAGCAATCAAATAATATTAGTCCTGTGTCTTGCTCACCACCGTCTGATACTGGTTTTGTTACGTCTCAGCCCGTGACACCTATTAAGGCGCCACTACCTAATTTTGTAGTAGACGGTAAGGAATCCCAGCAAGTAATCACATTAGTCAGTCAACCTCCGCCGAGTGTATCAAGCCCTGTTGCTATACAACCTACAGCCCAGGTTTATAGACCTGTAATTCAAGAGCAACAGTCTCAGCAACAACAGCAGGTATATCAGGTAGAACTAAATGCGCAAGAACAGCAGAGAGTTACCTTGTATCAAGCTGAATTTAGACAACAGACTGTAAGCATCAGGGAAACGAGTTCACCTACTAAGCACCAGTATGCACATTTGCCACAAATGCAGGATTTTCATAAGTCCGTGTATACAGATGGCAATATTGGTACTCCCGATAGCACGAATCAATCGGAGGTTTGATTTAATACTGTTTTTGTTTTAAATACACTAAGAATTTTACTTTTAAAAATATTTCATAATCTAAGTATATAATTAAGTTCAAAATATTTATAATTATACAAATAGTATCGTATTATAGTTATACAAACTAAGGCCACATAAATGTACGTAAATGATTCAATATTTAAGCAATAGCTTTTTGCGATTTTATTTACATCATTAAAATTTCATTAATATTTCCATTAAAAAAATAACTATTATATAAATATTAATCAAGTTGTATTGTATTGTATTATATACATAATATCAAAATTACAGAAATTAATAATTTGAGTAATATTTATATAATAGTTATTTATATATATATATACATTAAAAATCTTATTTAACATTTAATATTATTAAATCCAATAACTAATTCGCTATATTATTATCCGAGTCATTTGCCGATTTACTAGTGCTACTTTTACACAAATTAATATTTTATTTAAAATTTCATCAAAATGAAAAGAACATTACCCGGTGCAGTAGATTACGAGTTTAATTGTTTTGAGTTGCCCAATAATGATATCTTAAAAAATTTTAAGGCAATTAATCTAATAAACTATACCTATCACCTTGAAAGTTTGCGCAATCATAGGTTACATTATAATAAGAGGTAAATGTTCTCGTGTTTAACATTCCCTTAAAACTTAAAATTTATCGATTACAGATACCAGGACCGGATACCGCAACGATATTCAATTCGGCGGCATATTTCACTGAAGATCCTGCGGCGGATCGTCTCTTTGTTGTAACCAATCCTTGACTAAGTACTGTACATTCTTCGTGTATATTGTATAATATAAATTCCTCTATATTGCATAGTCATATCGGAACGAATGTAATAAAATTACAGGTGATAATGAAATGTGAAAAGACAACAACGTCTCGTGTTAGAATCTTTAGCTTGTATATTTGGCATAAGAATATATGCATATTATATACATCATATAGTATGCATATATATATAATATAATATTAATAATAATGTTTATAACAGTTATGTTGAATGCGTCTTTATTTTTGACCGAGACACAAGTAAATTTTACAAAATACGAATTAAGAGTACAAGTTTCAAATCTTGCATGCACGTTCTTCTTTTGTTTGTAAATACATCGTTAGTAGCGTTAACAAGTTTCTGTTTTACAAATTTTATAAAAATTTATTTATGGCATGAAAACAATTACAATACACAGTTTCTTATAAATTACATAAATTAGTACAAGATATTACATAAACAATTTCTACGAAATAAATACTACAAAAGCACACATTGGCTAAAAGAAACAACTGTATATATACAGGAAACCATCGATCAAATAGAATTTATACACATCAGCTGAACTATTTTCATTTTATACATCGTAGCACTTTGGGTCAGACCAGTTGTCTGTATACATTTTGCCCAAAACATGCAGTGCTATTAATACAATGTCCAAAACAGCTAAAGCATCTTTATGAATCCTCGCCATCGAGAGAGTGAGCGTAACTCGGACAATGCGAGCCAGATGCTCCGTGTATATAAAAAGTATTATACTTCCGTCGGTTGCGATACCGCGCACCTTGATATAAAAAGAGAATTCCTATAAAAACGTTTTTCTTTTAAAGAAAAACGGTCGATATTATTTGACGATTATCAAAATACTGATTAAATAAAATTTAACGATTATGTACATTAATTTCTCACGATTAAAATCTATTAATTTTTTAAAAGCTATTAATTTTTTAAAACTATTTACTTTTAATTCTTTTTGGCTACATGCTCAACATATGTATTCATTAAAATTAACTAAGTTGTTTCAAATACATATTTTATAATCGAGCACGTTTTATACTCTAACTATATAAGTATCGAATTTCGGTTTACGACTTCTGTTTCGAGGATTCTGGGCGCAATGCTGAAAAGTTAACGATTGAAGTATCTTCCGTTATTGTTCAACTTTCTGCAATCGTCTCCAACAGTTATACATTTCTCGCATAGCTCTTGCGGGTGTTCTTTCTTTGTGCCTGTATATGAGTACTGGAGAGCTGACTAAAACAAAAAAGGCGAATCTGTCAGATTTTTTAATTATTAATTATCCTAATATTATTATCCTTTTATTATGATTCTTTTGTTGTTGTTTATGTTTGAAATGGATTAATATCATTATCTTTTCGTTATTGTTTATAGCATACATATATCAATATGATATATTACTGAATTTTGATTTTTACAAACATTTATTTTAATATCTATCGTATTACATTTTATTTAAATTTAAATGTTATTAATAAAATAATACAGACTAAAAATGTAAAATCTTTTCAAACTTATTACATAGATAGATTTTATAATATTTTTAAAGTACTTTTAATAAGTACATTCAATCGACTAAAAATTAAGTTTTTATAGTAGTATCTATTTTACTTTTGTGCATACAAATTTGTACGAATAATTCAATTTTTATGTTTATTTACTATTAAATATTAATTAACATTTTGTTCTGCACCAATAATAGGTATATATTCCGAATTTCCAGTAATTTTCATTATAAATATAAAGTAATGGTGGGATGCGTAAGGTGATTAAAAATGTCTGCGAAGGTTATCTTATAACTTGAATTGTAATTTACAAACGTAAATAATAAATGCAACCAAATTTATTAAACGTGTGCGTGTTTATTCAGTTATTGCACTTTCATTCCTTATCTAAATTATTTTATTATTATACATTAATCAAACAATGTTAATACTTTAATAGTTTCTTTTGAAAAAAAATTAAAAATAGGTAGTAATATCTAATTTTATACTGTTTAAAATAAATACGAGAGTATTTCATTACGAAAAAGATTATTTAAATTATAATATTAAAGTTGAATCAAGAATGTATATTCTGCATTAACCTTTATAAAAAATTAATTTAAATTAAAGATAGTTTACATAGTATTTTTAGTGAGGATATTAACATTAAAATAAAAGTGTCAGATAAAATTTGGAATTTCTTGCATACAAATCGGCACATCGTATACAAGTCAGTAGACTCAGAAATCTACCATATATTACAACTATAATTAGCATTGGAGCATTTATACACGTTTACCAAAACCTCGAGATGCAGGGTTGCCTCACCTTATATAATTTGCGCGTCTTTGGGAAAGCTGCAACAGTAACACGTCGTTTGCATTTTGAAGCAATTCAAATTGGCGATTACAATCGGTGCTATAATGTTCAATTCGTGAAAGAACATATCAAACATTCACAATCATTGGAAATTAATAGACAAGTACGGGATATTATTTCTACATATAAGTATTTATAGATTTATAGATTTATAGATTTGTGCGTGAAAAAGTTTAGTTTTCTTTTTTTAACGATTTTCTTATAACAATTAATAAGAATATGTTTAATTATATCAGCATGAACATTAACAAATGTGATCATTAAATTTTTTTATTAAGTACTAATTAATTAATTAATTAATATGTTAAATTTATAGATTAAAGTACCGAGGACTAAACGTATGTGATATCCGTGACTTAAGTAGCCTTCAGCTTTATTGCAGAATTAGAATTAAAAACATCGAGCTATTTTTTAGATTGAATGAATGCGTTAGCTAATGTTGATTTTAATACAAACTTCGATTATTGATTTAGATATAATAACAAAGAGGTTTTTGCATCGGTGTATTAAAAAAAGGAAAGTTTACTTTGCGTATCGTTCTAAAATATTGTAGAAATATTGTAATTATGGTTTATTATAATGTTTTTGCAATCCCAATGTGTTTAATACTCCGGTTGACTGCCGAAACTGCCACAGATATTATATTTTATCGGTTTATTTCACTCAATTTATTATTTTTTCGATATTTTATATTTTACGCTTGATGTTTGAATTTATTTTTCAGTAATTTTGCATTCTTAAAAACAATTTGAGAGAAATTGGAGCTAAGAACGATGCAATAAAATTTCGAAACGTGGAAGAACGAATATATACCTATCTGGCAAACTGTTAAATAAAATCTGTTACAAAATTTTAAATAAAATCGACCAGCTAATGATGCGAAAATGGGAGCTTACTTGTGTATGAGCAAAAACTTTCTTATGACATCTTTTACAGTGCTGCGCCATGTTTTCCCAGCTATTAGCGGACATCCACTTGCGTTTGCACTTGGAACATTTGTACTCGCCGAACATACGTTTATTGGAAAATGGAGACTTCATCATTCCTTTTTTGCCTTTCGGACGACCCTGCATCATTTCTTCTTCCAATATCCAATAAATTTATACTCTATTAATGCAACCAAGCGCCTCTCCGATCGTACAAGCGAGATTATACTGATTTCTGGGACGTACAGAAATTGTGTGCTGAAAAATGACAGCAACGTCTTTAAATCACATAGTAAACAAATGTAAACACAATTAAGCGGCGGTTCAGTGTATACATATATATATATCTAAAACCCGCTGTATTGGATTGCCGAAACACCCCGCGCGCGCGCTCGATCTCACAGTCAATCTGTATACCTATATATATTTATTATTTTCTATTATTCGACCATGGTTTAAAATTCCATCTATTTCAATAACCGTATCGTAAGAGTCTTCTACGGGTAAAAAAATTTTATTTAATGTAACTAAAAACTAACAAATAAATCATTGTTATGAATTTCTCGTATATAGATAAATAGATTGCGTATAAGATCTACTTTGTAATACATTTTATTATTCGCTTAAATTGAACAAAATTTTACTTTGAACTAGTTTTCAATTTAATTATCATACAAGTTTTTTGTTAGAATACTTACAACTAATTCGGACAATAACCGCGCATTTACAAGCTTTCTTAAAGCGTCCTGTTTTTACGGTAAGTATCAGATGCGTACAATTACACAATAAAAGTTTCAATATTAACGAAATATTACTAAGTATTTAAGATCTACATAAATTCCGTGTGAATCCATTATTGTAAATTACCTCGAGCTTACTTTGAATTTTCTGGTACCGTCAAAGAAAGACCATTCGCTGCTCGCCGTCAAAGGATTGCGTGACACCTCTTCGTGGAAATATATCCGTCACCTGCTTATATATTAATTTGCGAAAATCCGTCGACGTTCGGTGGTTGAATTCGTCCTGGCTGTGGATATTTTCGTCAACCAAGATATAGACCTGTAATTTTGAATTACGAGTTAGTGCGCATGCTCCGTGCGTCCCCCACTCCGCTAACTGCCCCGTATAGTTTCATATTATATAGTTGTAGATTGTAAACAATTGCCTATTTACACAACCATATTCAATTTAATAATTAAAACTTGTTTTCTTTATCTACTTGAATTTGTTTAGTTTTACGTTACTTTATAACAAATTAATATACTAATTATTAATATATTAATTATATAAATTATTTATACTAATTAATTTTCGCATTTCGTTTCGTTTAGTTGAAGTCTCTGCGGTTTGCATTTTAAGTAAATATAGTATAGTAATAATTCTATAAAAATCGAAAATATTTCTAAAACACTTTAAATCTTTGATTTTAAAGCTTACCTGGGGGTGTTATATTACTTAAAAAGTGACTCCCCATACTGAGAAATTGATTTCTTATTATTTGGTAAGTTTCAGCTGCGTTTCAATTGATAACATGAGATATATATTATGGTATGAGATCTCACGTGAGATTTATTAATTAATATCAACATCAAATAAACTTAAACAATAAATAGCCTGTGGCAATAAGTTACGATTAATCACATAACCAAAATTTTAAATGTATATATAGATCTATAGGTCATGTCAGTACCAAGTTTAACTGTCATTAAAAAAAACACCGCTGCACGAATTTATACGCAGCTGATGAGCATAAACATAAACAAATAAAGAAAATAAAGAAAACAAAGAAAATGAATAATCTGTTATTTATCGACTACAAAGGAACTTTTTAAAATATGATTTTGACTGGAACACTACGGAAATAAGAGAGATTATAAGCCTAATTATAAAAAAAATATCAGACATGATTCAAATAAAATGTAATAATACTAGTATTAACAAGAAAGAAGATTTATATACGTTAAATAGACATTATTGGCTGGTCATAAGACACAAAATCTTAGTTTTATATGTATTTGTTTATGTTTACGCTCATCAGGTGTGTATAAATTCGAGCAGCAGTGTGTTTATTTTCATTATTATGAAGGTAATAATTGAATTCATGGTTTAAGTTTATTTGATGTTGGTATTAATTAATAGTCTGTTTGTAAACGTTTGTAAATTATAATAGCCTAATGAGATTGGCGTGCCAAGTCAACAAAACGAAACGTCGCTTAACAATAAGAGCAGAATTTTTTGAAAAATTCATTTTTCTTCCCATTAACCTTCTTTATCAGTCAAATATCAAACAAAACTGTTGTACAATAATACATTCACATATTCGTTATTTTTTAACAAATTTAAGAGTAGTTTTCTGTAATATCTAATTATATATATATTAGTATATTACTTTTATTATAGATAATTAATTTTAACAAAAAAAAAATAGAATCCAGTATTTATTATTACTAGATTCTTTAAAGTTATTAAAAATTACAGATTTTTTTTGAAAAGTTTGTATAATAAAACATATTATATGAAACAAAATAAACTATATATACTATATCACCTCAATTTTTAAGCTTTAGAATATCTGTTAAGAATGTCAGATGTAACAAAGAGTTTTATTTAACCTTCGAATGGTAAATTTCTACTAGGGCAAGTCCGATTAAAATTTCGTGACCATTTCCTTAATACCGCCATTTTATAAGAGTTTTAAATAAAAATCGGCAAGTTAATTACGGATGGAAAATTCACTACTATATGACATTTTAAGCAATACACATTTACGTTACGTGTAAGTATCAAGAGGTTAGTTTCACTGCTGATCAAAATATTTTTGCTTTCAGCAATTGTTTGTCTTTAATTATTATAAAAACAATGAAATTAAAAAAAATAGTTTTAAAACATTTTATTATACAATCGCGACCACCAAATGCAAAAATGGATAACTACAAATTTAAATGCTGCACCCAACAGTATGTTAATCATACTACCCGTATGGCGTATGCTGCAACATCTAAATGTTTGCAAAAGATCACCAAGTTTTTTAAAAGCTCAATTGAAAAACTTGTTGGAAGATACAATGAGTAGTTCAATCAAGAAGAGACCGAAGGAAATCAAGGGGCGCGTGTCGCGCACCCGAGGCAAGTATGGGTTCGTGTAGTTGTAAATATTTGAGTTTTCATATTTGTCAATATTGTCGCGACGTTTTCCATTAAGTACTGACATTACGCACTGTTTGATTATTCGTTTTGAACTAACAGACAATTTTTTTAATATGAAAAAAAATTTTAATAGACTTTGTATTGTAAGAGTCTTTGTTAGAAAGTGATTTAGATAAAAACAACTACACAGATACATATACAGAGGCAATTTAGATTTCGCTATTATGATGTTATTAGGTGTTGTTTGTCGGTAACCCATAGCTGAAAATATATATACATATATATATTAATTATTATTTTATATTGTAAAGAAGAAAAATGGATGATACTGAAATACATATCCTCATTTTTATGGTGTCCAAGGAATCACTGATTTATGAGAAAGGACATAATGATTATAAAAACATGTTTTCATGACTTGCGAAAAATTTTGTTCAGGTTGTTATAACAATAAATTTAAATGGTTTCCTTTTTTAATATTTAAAGATACATATATACAATATTGTACAAAACGGCTAAAATTTTTTTTTAACTCTTTATTGTCTGCGCTAATTCAACTGTGGGAAACTTTAAAAAGAAAATTTAAAGAAGAATATCGTAAATTAATGGTATACACGCCATCAGACCCAGATGCTTCAAATAATACATCTACTTGACCTCGTACTGTAAATCATTAGAATTTTTTATTAGTCCAGTCAATTTAGACTTTTTTCATGAATAAATTATGTTGTCGACAAAAAATATATTGATATAGTATGAAATAACACGAATTAGCCCAAATATTTTCCAAACAAATTTTATGTACGCTTTCCATTAAAAAAAAAATAAAAGCGTTCCAAAATACCGGTTTATGCTTATATTATGAAAACTATTGATAATAGAGAAAAAAGTTTTAAATACCTTTTGTAGGCCTTGAAAATATCTAGCGAATAAATGAAAGTTTGTTAAGATCGCGTAATTAGTTAATTGACAAATTAAGTTTAAAGCACAAAATTCGACGTTTTTCGACCTGTCTATATAGTATTAAATTTAAGATAGGAACCCCTATAAATAACAATGTTAAAACATCACATTTGGCATAGATAAAAAGTACACAAAATTTCAAATCGATATTTTTTTTTAGTTTTTTAAAAAAATCAATTTTTTGAAAAAAGCGTATTCAATCCAGATGTAAAGAATTAGACTGGAACATTCTGGAGAAGCCAGCCAAGAACATTTTATTTATAAAGATCCATATATTTTTATTTATTTTTCAATATAATTTATTTTTAATTGTTTAAAAAGCAGTGTAAACTAATAGAATGATTTTTTTATCGGCTTTTGTTAATAATTTTATATTATAATCAATATGAAGACAGTCTAATGAACATATTAAGAATACTTATATTTTTCCATGTTTTTTGGAAAAAAAATTATTACTGTAGCTAAATTACAACCCGAGATCATTTTTTTTCTTTTTTAATCTATTACTCGGATTAATTACAAAATTAAGAAATGTAATACCCGCAATTAGACAGATAAGAGCTCGAAATATATTTTACAATAATAATCGACGTGAAATAATTATTAACTTGAAAATATAAGCGAGGTGAAGTACACAAAAGTTTTTGTGCGTGTTCCACGTGTATTGAAAAAGTTGTTTGCGAGGCAGTTAGCGGAGTGGGGGACGCACGGAACATGCGCACTCACTCGGAATTCAAAATTTCGCTGCGGGAATCTATATCGAAGACATCATTTTGACACTTTAATTACTACTTTTTAATGTTATTTGATCATTGTTATATAAAAAAAAAGTTTTATAAAAAAGACCAAGTATTTTGAATAACAATTTTAATATCAGCATACTAATAAATTACCATCTTTTTTCACTTTTAACATAAAATAAATGGGGAAATATTAACTAAACGAATAACTTATAGCAACATTAAATGTGTTATTGTAGAAACATTTAAAGAAGATGTTTTATTGTAATAAAATTACTTTGTTTTTAAATTTTGATCAAATCCTCATACATTTGAGTAATTTCTTTTATATATCTTGATATTTGAAAACAAATTGAATTACTAGTTTAATTAAATTCATTATTATGGGGATGTCGGACTCAGAAAATGGTCATTTTTAAGATTTCTTTTATAAACAAAAAAAATAATTTTTTGAAGAAATCCTGAACGCCACGCCCTTAGGCATGTTTTAAATAGTATACTCAAATGTTTTCAGATTTTTAATTTTGTAATTTACTTATGATTTTTGCGTTGAAAATTCATGTATTTTTCGATCAATAATTAGCGACCGAAAATTGTTTATTCATTTATTAATAACAAAGGAATACGCCAATAAGTATAAAGACGTTCCAAGACGTTTAAATCATGCCTTATCTTTTACTTTTACTAGCGATATTTCATTTGCAAAAAAAAAATTATTTTTGGGAAATGAAAGGAAAAGCCAAAATTAACCGACAAAGTTTCATTTTTAATATTGCAAGTATATTTATATATACAAATTTTGAATGCATATAAATATACTTCAAATGCTTTCCGTTGGCGTTCTCCTTTATTTTTTCTTCAAAAATTAAAACGCCATGCCCTGGCTTCTGTTTTAATCTACCCATGTGAATTTTTTCCGATTTTTAAATCATTATTTCCAAGATAATTCTTATGTTGAAAGGTGTAGATCCCTGTAACTTGGTTCCGACATCCTGTTAATAGCATATTTTCCTTGTTAATTGTTTTATTTACTAACGGGTATGGAGGAATTACTTTATCAACATCTTGCTTATTATTCTTCAATTTTTTAGTTTCATCATTTTCTTCCTATTTTATACTTCATGCTGTGGTCATTAACCTTTAGAGGACGGGAATTTTCTGGTTCAAAAAAGCTTCTTTTATCAATAAAATTAATGTCTAAAAACATCGATCGGATCACTTTTAACCTTTAGAGGACGGGGATTTGGGTTTACTGTTTTCTCTCACTTTTCTCTAGAAATCGAGTTTTTGTGATGTCTCACATCTCAAAACTAACACATGTAAAGGGTCGATCATGGGCATGGCCCGTATAGGGGCCATCCCGTCCTTTAAAGGTTAACTAGTGTCACGGGCGACTCCGCGCGACTTAGGTGTACGAGAAGGATAGAGTGAGCGATAAAGTGTCTCTATAAATGTAAGCGTTGCATATAGCAGCGCGGACGTTAGCTCGATGGTCAGAGTACGAGATTCGTAATCCAAGGTCCGTGTGTTCGAATCCCATCGTCCGCCTTTTTTCGCTCCTCGCCTTTCTAATCCGTAACACTAGCTTTTCAAAAAATCAAATTCTAATTCTTCTACAATTTCTAAACTTTGAGTATCTGATAAATGAAATACTTCATTATCTGTTTCTCCTTTATCTTCTGTGTTATTAAATACATTTTTGTCAGAATATTCTTTTGTGAAGCCTACATATTTTTCATAAACTTTATCACTAATTTCTTTTTGTTTGACAGTTTTATATGTTCTACTGTCTTTATACTTAATATGATCTTCTAAAAATATTAAATCATTATAAAACTCCTCATGTGCTTCGGTGATGGTTTGCAATTTAGCTTTCCTTAGATTTATTCTAACAAATTTATCTCGCATGCTAGTTCACATTTTCTGATTATTTGACTCTATAAACTGGGGGGTAAAGCCCCCTGCACGCCAAACCCTCGCGCGTTTTACGCGCAAGTTTCTATTCTCAGGCTGCGCCCAAGAATAAAAACTTACCAGGCACGACCGAATACAGCTGGCGCTTCGCGCTCGCACTGACGATGGTGTCCTTTGATCTGGTTTTTACAATAAATTTATTTTCCAAAAAGTAGATTTTTCATATGTAGTTTATTTTAAGTAAAATAACAAAATTACCATTATAATAAATGTTATTATATTAAATATTAATTATAATTAAATATAAAGAACTTCAAAATGAAAACTAAACTTTTAACTAAATATTATTTAGTAAAGAAAATTCCATCTATGTAACTTTTACATAGGTATAACTTGATTTTTCTTCTCTGTATCAATATTTTGTATCTCTTATTTACAGTGAACTGCTCGTAATGAAGAATTTAACCTTTATTTTAATTTTACGAATAAAATAGACAATCAAAGGAAATTAATTAATAAATTAATAAAAACTATTTATTGTCATTGTTTCGATAACGAAACGATAACAATGTCGGTCATACTCAGAGATTTTTCTAAATAATTTTCACTTTCACTCAAGCTTGAAACTACACACACGTAAGCAAATTCAAAATTATCTTTTACTATTTTTCAATATAATGAAAAAATTTTCGGGCATCGACACCCGATGTATATAACGCACATGCAACCGAAAATCGTCGAAATGTGACGCCACTATGTTGCATATATCCGTGTTCAAAATTGTCAAGCTGCTACTGAGCTACCATGCAAACATAACGTAAAATTTAATAGGTTTTATAGTTGCACACTTTGATAAGTATTGCATTTTTTACAACATAGTTTCGTTGCTGCTCAAACTTGAAAGTTACACTTCAAAATATATTCCTTCTACGCATTTTTAATTTGAATGATGGACCGCAATATTGGATGAATAATGGGTAAGTAATAGTATTTGCTTTTGCATTTGTATTACATATTTTTGGATATAAAACCGTAAAATATATTTATTACTTTATTTATTGTAAATATATATAGATTTTTAATGTAAATAAACTTTATAAGTAAATGTATATATAATTAAGAAATGAACTAAAATTATCATATCATATTTTTGTGTTGATTAGTAAATTTAATTTTCTGATTTTTTATATTGTAATTATTTTTAGTGTATGATTGTAAAAAATAAGGAATAATAAGAGAATATTAAAATTCGTGATAGGAAAAAGTACACAATATATATATAGATTATTTATATAAATTTTGTTTAATATAATTATTTAAATAATTGTTCGGCTTTTAATGAAAGACTTATCAATTTGTAGGTATGAATTCAAAGTGCTTGAACCACCAAGTTAGTCTGTTTTTTATTAAAGTTTTGTATAATTTGCGGATACACGAGGTAAGTGCATGGGACTGAACTCCATTGTTGTTAAGTTTAAGAATAAAATAAATGAATGAATGCTTCCAGTTTTCGGGGTAGTCGCCGGTTGACAGCATTTCGTGAAATATGTCTAATAATATAAGTTTGAATTGTATTGGCAATTTGTTTTTATATTTTTAGATTTTAAAGCAGTATTAAATTCTGTGAAGTCGAAAAAGCTGTCAAAAAATGCATTAGTCTAACATTTCGATAAGCACCTATGGTTCGTTTTATTTAAGGCTACTTCATTTTGGTCGTTAATTTGCGCATTTTCAGATACATATGCTACTGAAGTTTTAACCCATTTATTTTTAAAGATTTGACAGTTATTCTATATATAATTTGAATCAGTTTTAAAAAAAAGTACAGATCGCAAATTTTATCGAAAACATTCTTTCTTTTTCTGTTTAATGGTTTTTCGAAATTAAATTTTAACTCTTTTATACTCAATGAGATTAGACAAACTATTTGAAAACTGCCATTTTTCGTATGTCACGCGGCGGAAACTTTTAAATTTAGAATACTCCTGATTCTCCCACCACGAGACTGGATTGTTTGACTTTTTAAAAGACTTTTTTGTTGTAGTAATTTCAACTGCGCTTTTGATTATCTCAATAAAGATATTATATATTTTTTAATTGCTGAATTTTGGTCATAATCTAGCGTAGGAAATTTATTGTAGTTCTCTTCAAGAGTTTTCAAATTTTTGCCAATCTGCACATTTACTTTTTAATTTAAATGATCTTATTTTGTAATGATATTTTTGTGTGTCTATATTTATGTACATTGGGTAGTGGTCTGAACCACAGGTCTCGTAATTTACTATAACATTTACGAACTCAGCAATTTTAAAAGTAGAAAGTATTATTTAGTAAAAAAGTAGCTTTATAGAAAGTATTATGTCTAGATTAGATGTTGTATTTCGCGAAAGGTCTATGTGTGTTTCAATATCGATATAATGAATAAATAGATTGTAAGAGTTTATAGCATTATAAAATCTACTACCATCTTGTGTCAGAGTTGAAATACTTCCAAGAAATATGCGCGTTAAAATCTCCAAGTAATAAGCTATTTTTCTGATTTCCAACTTTTTTTACAATAACATTTTAAAAAATATTTATGTATTAAATACAAATGTATTTTAAATACCTTTTTATTTGAAGTACAAATATTTTAAATATACTGTGTTTATACGTTAATATTTTCAAAAAATGTATTTTAAATACACGTATTTGAAACACTCTATTTAAACATTTGTATTTTCGAAAAAGATTATTTCAAATACTTGTATTTAAAATGCATATCTAGAAAAAATGTATTTTAATTCAAGTATTTTAAATACACATTTACATTTTTGTTATCTATGAACAAAAGTTGTTGTTAAATAATGACTATCCTATTGAATTCATAAGACATAATATGCAATTTCGAATTAACACAATCAAAAACTATAGAACCAATAACCAGCCAACTTCAAAAATTAATCGCCTTAGTTATATAACGCTTCCTTATACCATTAATTTCAATAAATTATCACAGAGTTTACACTCTTACAATATTTAAACACTACCATTGGTACAAAAAAATTTCAATTCTATCATTAAATTAAGCAAAGACTGTACTAAAAACTAGAACACACAAATGATGTCTATAAATTTAAATGCAAAAATTGTCCTGCCTCTTATGTTGGTGAAACGAAGCGTTCTTTAAAAACTAGGATAAATAAAGATAGAAATAATAAAAATCCAGATTCAGTGGTTAATCAACATGTATCTCTTTTTAAACATTCATTTGACTGGGATGGCGTAAAAATTGTTGATAAGCGAATATAATATTACAACAAACGTTTGATTTCTAAAATGATGCATACCACAATTGATAGTAATAATATCAACACTTATTTGCCAGATCTTAGAAATTTAAATGCTTAATTAACAACCGTTTGACATTTCCTGTGTTTACACTCGCTACATATGTAAACACGACGATGTACACAAATTTTAACAGATCATTTGACACATCGATAATCCGATTAAAGGTACAAAATCTTTTATTGTCAGGGTATTTTCATATGTGTGTTCTCAATTGGCATTTTGTATTTTGTGTCTAATAAATAGCCTGAAGAGGTTGGCAGACCACGCCAACCATACGTTGCTTATTATATAAAAAAAATCTGACTTTTTAAGATTTTTTTTTCCTTTGCCTCCGTCAGATCGCATATCTTAATACCATGGAGAGTGATTACAATATATACAATATATTTTAAATACAAACATCTAAATACAAAAATATTTTAAATACAGTATTAAAAAAGTAGTCTTTTAATGCATATTTTTTGTATGAAGTATTTAAATATTTTTTTTAAGTATACTTAAGTAGCTAAATACGTATTTAAATACAGAATACTCAAATTTAGCCCATCTCTGATTGTATATTATTCTATAATTTTATAAATTATTTTTTTACTTTTGAAATAATGATGATTAAAAGAAGTATAATTGATAAGGTATTTCAAAATATGCCTTAAGGGTAGAGTATGGTCAGAAAAATATTTTTGTAATTTTTATAAAATATTATGTGAAATGTCATCTTTATCAAATATATTATAAAAAATATTCTTTATTGATGATTACTAACATCCAAATTACGTAAAATATTAAAATATTTAACAAAATAGGCCTAAAACAGTTGCAAATTCAAAAAACTTCTTGCAGGGTAAAATTTATCAAAGGACTCGGTAAAAAAATTTCAAACTTATACATATAAGAGCTACAACTTTACACAGTGAATAAGGTTTATCTATAAAAATGCAATTTCTGGCTTGATAAACCTAATTTTGTTTATATAATTGCCTAAAAAATATCAGATTTTTCATTAAAAAAGTAGTAATAAAAATGTCACATTTAATTTTAAACAAAAAAGGCTGTGTAACTTTATAATTCATACATACCTCAAGATGTGTGCAAAATTTCAGGTGCCTACGACAAAAATTGTCCTGCAAGGAATGTTTCAAAGGTATAAAAAATAGTTTTTGAAATATTTAGCTTTAAAGATAAAAATACATGACTTATTGCATTAACTGAAGATTATTTAATGCTGAAATTATGTAAGCACATGAGCTTTATAATATTAAACGTTATTTACGCATATTCTACGTAACATTTAAAACTTGTTTCTAAAATAAAAAAAAATTAATTTTTTTTAAATTTTAGACCATATTCAACCCTTAAGCGATTTGATAATCAATAAATAGCTTTTTTTCCTTTTTTGCATCTTATGATATAAATACAATAGAATGTACGTAAATTAATGTTTCTATTTGAATGTTATTTTGTATAAAAAAAAACATAGGTTATATCGACTAAATACAACTCATTAATATTTGTACTACATCCAAATATATAATAATAAAATATACACAAAAAACATTGACAAAGCAAAGGAAAACAAGCTTTTTAAAATATTCGTGTCATTTACTTTTGTAATTAATATAAATATAAATTAATATAAATAAAAAAATTATATAAAATAATAGATATAATGTCTAAATATCTTTAGACATTATGACGTAACGATATTTATTTGTTGACACGTTAGATCAACATCGCTTCCACGATAATCTCGGCGAGAAATTCGCGAGATTCTTGAACGGGATCTTTATGTAAGGGATTGTAACACATCAAGTTTAACATCCGAACTTAATTTAAGGGTAGAGTTAGCACAAAAATATTTTTTTTCCTTCTTTATAATCTAAAACTTTTGTCGCAGATTTGCAATAAAAATATATAATTTTCTGGAAACCGTTAACAAGATATAATCATTTAACTAAAATTATGCAAAAAAAACGTATCAAAATTAGTGATCGGTGACAAAATCTCCTTACGAGACATTATAATGTAATTATAATTATAATGAAAAATTATAATTTTTTGATTTTTTTGAAATTTTTTGTGATTATTCTTTCAAATAATTGTGTAAACTTTACACAGACTTATTGTAATTTAAACATTTTTTTGTTTATTAGCTAAAAAACAATTTATTAAAAAATAAAATTTTTATAAAAGTGTACTTAGTATTTTTGCATAAAAAGATTAATTTTTTAATAATATATTTCTTTTAATAAACCAAAAACTGTTAAAATATAAAAGCCTGTATAAAGTTTACACAATTATTTAAAAGAATAATCACAAAAATTTCAAATAAATAAAAAAATTGATGTCCCGCAAGGAGAATTTGGCACAGAACACTAAATTTGATACATTTTTCTGTATAACTTTGGTAAAAATGATTTTATCTTGTTAAAAATTTCCTGAAAAGTTTATATTTCTATTATAAATATGCCACAAAAGTTTTAGCTTATTAAGTTGAAATACAAAAAAAAAAGTTTTTATATTAACTCAACTCTACTCTATGTTGAAACCAATCCTTGATTAAAAGTACTGTACATATTCTTCGTATATATTGTATCATATTAATTCCTCCATATTCCACATAATAATTTATTACTACGTTTATTATGAACTACTATATTAGTACGCTAGTAATATTTAAACGAATGCAATAAAATTGCAGGTGATAGTGGAATGTGAAAAGACAACAACGTCTCGCGTAAGAATCTTTGGCTTGTATATTTGGCATAAAGATATATGCATGTTATATACATTATATGGTATGCATATACAGATAATATAATATTAATAATAACGTTTATAACAGTTGTATTGAATGCGTATTCATTTTTAACCGCAAAACAATAAGTAAACTTTACAAAGTACAAATTGCATTAAAAGTATAAGTTTGAAATTTTACATGTACTTTCCTCTTTTGTTTGTAAATACATCGTTAATAGCGTCGAAGAAGTTTTTCTTTTACAAATTTTATCGGCAAATTATACAGTACAGAAAACAATTATAAATGCGCAGTTTCTTACAGATTACGTAGATTAGTACAAGTTATTACATAAAAATTTTCTAGAGAATAAACACTATCAAAGGCACACATTGGCTAAAAGAAACAACTGTATATACACAGGAAACCATCGATCAACAAGAATTTATACACATCAGCTGAGCTTTTTTCATTTTATACATCGTAGAAAAAAATAATCGAGAGTGAAAAATCGGGCACTTTGGGTCGAACCAGTTGTCCGTATACATTTTTCCCAAAACACGCAGCGCTATTAATACAACGTCCAAAACGGGCAAACCATCTTTATGGATCCTTGCCATCGAGGGAGTGAGCGTAACTTGGACAATGCGAGCCAGATGCTCCGTGTATACAAAAATATAAAAAGAGAACTCTTATAAAAACGTTGTTCTTTTAAAGGGAATCGGTCGATATTATTTGACGATTATCAAAATACTCAGGAAATAAAATTCAACGATTATATACAGACATTAATTAAACATGATTTTAATTTATCAAACTGAATTTTAGTAAAGTGTATTATTTTAAGCTTATTAACGTTTACTATTTTAAATTAATTTTTATTTTAAATATTTTTGGTTATAGACTTAACATACGTATTCACTAAAATTACCTAAGTTGTTACAACTAAACATATTATAAACGAGTAAACGAGCACGTTACAATATACTCTAAGTATCGAATTTCGGCTTACAACTATATTCACAAATCGTTTTGAGGATTTGTGCGCAATGTCAGGAAGGTAACGAATGAAGTGTTTTCCGTTACTGAACTCTTCTGCAATAGTGTCCAAGAGTTTTGCATTTTTCGCATAGATGTTGCGGATGTACTTTACTTTGGTCCGATACGTCTAGACCGTCCGGCTTCTCTAGAGGTCTCTAAAACAAAAAAAGCCGAATATGTCAGATTTTTTAATTATTAATTATCCTAATATTATTATCCTTTTATTATGATTCTTTTGTTGTTGTTAACTTTGAAATGGATTAATATCATTATCTTTTCGTTATTGTTCATAGCATACGTATATCAATATGATATATTTCCGAATTTTGATTTTTACAAACATGTATTTTAATACCTATCGTATTACATTTTATTTAAATTTAAATATGTTATTAATAAAATAATACAGACTAAAAATGTAAAATCATTTTAAACTTATTGCATAAATAAATTTTATAATTTTTTAAAAATATTTATTCGAATATAAAGTAATTGCAAACTTATTAAAAATTACTATTTGTATTAAAAGTAACAGATTTTAACTTAATTAAAACTATACTCTAAAGAATTTTTAATAAGTACATTTAATCGACTAAAAATTAAGTTTTTATAGTAGAGAATTAGAGTTTAATTTAGATAAGATCTATTTTACTTTCGTGCGTACAAATTTGTATGAATAATTCAATTTTTATGTTTATCTCTATATTAAATATCAATTAACATTTATTCTGCACCTATAATAGGTATATACTTCGAATTTCTAGTAATTTTAATATGAATATAAAATAATGGTGGAATGTGTAAGATAATTAGAAAATTATTATAAAATTACTATACATTAATACAAAAATATTAAATAATGTAATAGTTTTTTAAAATATTCAATAATAACAAGTATAATAATCTAATTTTATACTTTTTAAAATAAATGGGAATACCTTCTCGCTAAGAACATATATATTATAAGTTCAATGTTGAATTATGAAGGTTTACTGTATTATGTTTTATATAAATTAAAAATAAATTAAATAAATGTATTTAGTATTTTTATAGTAATGATATATTAACATTAAAATAAAAGTGTCAGATAAAATTTGGAATTTCTTGCATACAAATCGGCACATCGTATACAAGTCAGTAGACTCAGAAATCTACCGCATTACAACTATAATTAGCATTGGGGCATTTATATACGTTTACCAAAACCTCAAGATGCGGAGTTGCCTCACCTTATATAATTTGCGCGTCTTTGGGAAAGCTGCAACAGTAAATGACCACGAGTTTAACGTCGTTTGCATTTTGAAGCAATTTAAATTGGCGATTACAATCGGTGCTATAATGTTCAATTCGTGAAAGAACATATCAAACATTCACAATCATTGGACATTAATTGACAAGTACGGGATATTATTTCTACATATAAGTATTTATAGATTTATAGATTTGTGCGTGAAAAAGTTTAGTTTTCTTTTTTTAATGATTTTCTTATAACAATTAATAAGAATATGAACATTGACGAATGTGATCATTACATTTTTTTATTAAGTACTAATTAATTAATTAATTAATGTGTTAAATTTGTAGATTAAAGTACCGAGGACTAAACGTATGTGATATGCGTGACTTAAGTAGCCTTCAGCTTTATTGCAGAAATAGAATTAAAAACATCGAGCTATTTTTAGATTGAACGAATGCGTTAGCTAATGTTGATTTTAATACAAACTTTGATTATTGATTTAGATATAATGACAAAGAGGCTTTTGCATCGGTGTATTAAAAAAAGAAAAGTTTACTTTGCGTATCGTTCTAAAATATTGTAGAAATATTGTAATTATGGTTTATTATAATGGTTTATTAAAATACTCCGGTTGACTGCCGAAACTGCTGCAGATATTATATTTTATCGGTTTATTTCATTCAATTTATTATTTTTTCGATATTTTATATTTTACGCTTGATGTATTGCATACAATGCCATGCTTGTATTGTAATTTTAACTTTAAGTACAGTCCCAAACCTAGTTTGAATTTATTTTTCAGTAATTTGCATTCTTAAAAATAATTTGAGAGAAATTGGATCTAAGAACGATGCCATACAATTTCGAAAGGAATTGGAAGGACGAATATACCTATCTGGCAAACTGTTAAATAAAATCCACCAGCTAATGATGCGAAAATGGGAGCTTACTTGTTTATGGGGATAAACGTTAATGTGGCACTTGATACACTCCTGACCCATGTTTGCCCAGCTATTACCGGACATCCACTTGCGTTTGCACTTGGAACATTTGTACTCGCCGAAACAACGTTTCTTTCCTTGGTAAGGCGTCATTCCTTCGCCTTTCGGACGAGCCTGAAACAATTTCTTCTTTCATCATCAACGACCGCAGTCTAATCTCGTTATATATACAATTAATTAATATATTTAAGTATTAAACTATCTACATGCTAAAACTGTTGGAGTTACTTTTAACACTTTACCATATAGAGTTAATATATTTTAACTCTATGTAGAGTTAATTGCAAATTATTTTAACGAAAGTTTTTGTTTGCAACCTTTAACGGGATGTCGGAGTCAGAAAATGATCATTTTTTATAATTTTTTAAAAACTATAAAGAATAAATTTTTAAAAATATCCTGAACGCCGTATCCTTGAGCATGTTTTAAACAGTATACTCAAATTTTTTCAGATTTTTAAATCTGTAATTTAATTTTGATTTTTGCGTTGAAAATTTATGCCTTTTTAGATCAATAATTACCGACAAACAATTTTTTATGCAATTATTATTTATAAATTTCTTTTTTTTTTTAAAAGATCATAACGTCATGCCCTTATGTTTGTTTTAAACTACCTGTATGAATTTTTTCAGATTATTAATTGAATATTTCCAACGTAATTCTTATGCTGAAAGGTGTAGATCCCTGTAACTTGGGTCCAACATCCCGTTAAATAAATCGTATTTTTAGTTATTAACTGTATCGTAAATAAGGTTAGTTGTAACATTATCTGGTTAAATAGTAGTTGTATCGTAATGCCATCTGATAATGGATCAGCGTTTGCACAGTTGAATGATAAACAAAATCCACTGACTATGCAGTGAGGTTCGGAATTTTCTTACCATTAAAAGTTAATATTTTAAACAAAAACAAATGTATATAGTGACAAGAATTTTAGAAACATATTATGAATGTTATTTCATGCGCATAGCGTAAGTTAAATTAATAATTTTTAAAATATACGACTTATAAAATAATTTCAACTATGTATTTAAAAGTATGTCTGTGTACGTATATTACCAGTATTACCCATTGTAAACCATTAACGAAATGATTATTAACTCATTGTAACTAAAGTGTAAGATATTGAAGTCGCTAATGGCCTTGTAGTCGATGCGACGATAAACAAATAAATGAAAAAAGAAATTCCAACTATAATAGTTATTTATACACTAAATAAAATTGGCGTTTGTATTGTACACAAATTTTCACTCAAATCATCTTGAAAAAGATCAGTTTTTTTTACAATAACGACAATTTACTTACAAGAAGACCCTCATATGTTTGGGAAACGGATCGTGCCCAGCTTGTAGTATATGTTTTCTAATATAAAAATATGAAAAAAGCCAGAGCCGCAGACTCTAACAATCGTTTTTTCAAAAGTTATACGCTGTTAAAGCAAAATTTCCAAAAAAAAGAGACTTTACTTTAAACGCTTATAACTTCTGACCTATCAAATATTACTATTCAAACCAAAGTTTACTGAAAAGCTGAGATAAAATAGATACATTTTAAAAAAAAGTACGTTCAAATCCGTTAAAATGGAGCAGAGTTATAGTTGAATTAAGAATTTGAAGAAATTTAGCTTAAAAAAATCAATAAAATTTGTACTGCCCAATTTTTGTTTAAAATTGCTTTTAATTCTTAATTTGGTTATAACTCTGCTCCATTTTAACGGATTTGAACGTACTTTTTTTTAAAATGTATCTATTTTATCTCAGTTTTTCAGTAAACTTTGATTTGATTGTCAATATTTGATAGGTCAGAAGTTATAAGCGTTTAAAGTGAAGTCTCTTTTTTTTGGAAATTTTGTTTTAACAGCGTATAACTTTTGAAAACACGATTGTTAGAGTCTGCGGCTCTGGCTTTTTTCATATTTTTATATAAGAAAACATATACTAAAAGCTGGGCACGATTCGTTTCCCAAACATATGAGGGTCTCCTTGTTAGTATATCAATTTAAATTTTCCTGTCATTATAATATTCAATTTGCTTCATATGCTCGAAAACTTTCAAGTCTTGGCTAAACTATATTGCGGTTGCCATTGTTTATATTAAGGGCAACGTGAATATGGGGACTAAAAAGTAAGCCCCGGGATTGAAAAGTGATTGTTATGGGAGTTAAATGGACTTTTACTCCCTTTGGGATAAATGCAAAGTAAACTGGGTAAAAAGTACATTTTTAATCAAATGCGTTTTCAAATTTATTAATAGTTTTATGAAGATATATGAAGATACCGTTGTATAAAATATTAAAGTTTCATATTAATTAGTTATCAAAAAGTACCATTCACTGCATAAACTATTATTCCAAAATTTTTCGTAATTAAAAGACATTTTGATAATTTAGAAGGTGTAGAGAAAGCAATCTGCTGTATTAATAAAAAAAGTTTTTCAATTATATATGATTCGACCCCCGCGAATAGAGCCACAACCAATGTTACTACACACACACTTACATATATATATATATATATATTGAATTGAGAACGCGTCGCGAGCTGACGTCGTGTGGCGCTGGCAAGTAATGTTTGTTGGCTCAATTAACGTTCAATTGGACCGATGCGTCGCTTTCTCTCACGAGTAGATCGAGTCATGCGTTCTCGCAAAATTTTGTCGCTTCGAATAACAATGTGTGTGTGTGTGTGTGTATGTGTATATATATATATATATATAAATAAATTAATATGTTTTATCAAAATTAATTTATGTAAAATACTTACATTACATTTTACATAACAGATCTACTGGAATTAGTTTTGTTGCATAATTAGTATCTCATATGTTGTCATACAAAATCCATTCTTTAAAAATGAATTATAAGATCGCTCTATGTAATAAGTACTCGTATATTAAAAATATTTAAGTAATAAGTGAAAAAAATGAATACAGAATGTATACATAATTCGTTGCATCCAGCAGTCTCATCAACATCGACTTGCACATCATGAGGTTAGACAGATAAGAGTCTGACCGAATGTTTTGTTCTTTATTTGTCAAGTTAATTTTCAATTTTTTTTATTAGCAACCGAAAAAGAAAATTGAACATTTACTTGACAACCAAAGAACAAAACATTCGGTCAGACCCTGTCTAGCCTTCATGAGATGCAACTTGATGTTGATGAGTCCAATGGATGCAACGAAATGGCGTTCAGACGTTTGCCGAATCGCGATGATGGAGAAGCTGTTCGCAGTCTTATCAAAATTTGGTGTCAGTGGCAGCATCATCAATGGTTCTGATGTCCATAACCTCTAAAAATTTTCTCGTTCACAGGGCAGTGGTGCAGCTGTTTCCAAACGCCCAATTTATTTTCTATTTTTAATTTGCGAGACTTTATTTTTACAAAAATAAGAAAAAAAGAAATTTCTTTACTCTTTGTATACAATTTTTATCAAATCGTATAGAATCATTTTTTGATATAATTTGTATAAAACTATTTGGATACATTATTTGTATACATTTTGTATTCATTTTTTTCACTTGGGATTGTATAAAAGAATAATAATTTTTATTTGTTATATATTCTTCGTATAGCTTGGATGTGAAAGCTATACACGACGTCATAGCTAATGGCATTAGGCCAAAATATTAAACGCACATTTTGTGAACTAAATAATGTGTACTCAGTGTATATTAATTTTTCGCAATTAATAATTTCGTTGCACATGACATTTTCTAAATTATTTGCTTTTGAGTTTATAAAATAAATGTTTTAACTATCGGTATAATCACTAGTATACAATACTATTGTTCCACTTATTGTTCATAAAACCGTGCCTTTAAAAATAGTCGCGTATAAATCGATGCTTTATATTACACTATACATTTATAAAAATTTTTATGTATTTTCAATCTTTCAGGAATAAAAATTAATGAGTTTCTCGATACGTATATTTAATCGGTATATTAATATAAAATAATTTTAAATAAATCTACTTTGCCCAACTTTTAAACAATAATCTCATTTTTTAATTGCTGTTGAAGATTTTATGGGTATATACATATCGGTGTGTAGAACAGTTATGTCCATTGAAAAAGTAATTTATCACATCCGATAAATATATAATATTATATTGTAATAAAGATCATAATAGACTCACCTTTGGACAGTCCTTGATATAGTGGGTATTTTTGAAGCATAAATGGCAAAGATAATTGGAAGGTGGCCTTTTGACTGGTTTTTTTTCGAGCATACATAGTTTTGTAAAATGTTCGGTTAAGTCGCTGATACTGCCCGCAAGACTGCTTCCATATTGACCACCCGATGGACTCGCCGTATTTTGTTGCAAGTAACTTTGGGACTGCGAGATTGGGAAATTTCCCCATATTCCTGGTATAAGTTTGTTCTGCAACAATCACATTACCATTCTCGCTCAAAATTTTCTTTTAAATAATCTACTAGACTTATTTACGTGTGAATATATCATTTTATTTTCGTGTTAATAAATTCTTGGTGCAATTGCACGATATTTTCTAAATTTGTTTGCGATAATACAATTTGCAGCTTAACATAACGCGAAGAAATAAAAAATTTTGGCTACTCGCCTACATACACATAGTATTTTTATTAGTTGCCTTTTCGATCACTAATTCTGTTAAAACTACAAATGAGGCTTCACAATTTTTGAAATCAATACAAGTGCTTGAAAACGATTTTAAATTTTAAAATTCATTTCACTCGAAAATGGCATTGGGAGCACTTTGTGAGAATTCGCAAGCATCTATTTTCATAGGGTATATAACAAGTCTGCTTTAATGAGTCGTCCAGTTGCGTGATGTAACGCGGTAAAATTCCTGAGAACTTTCTGTTTGTAAAAACAAAACCCATATTATTTCTGCATATAGTCTGAATTATATGACGAATACCATTTGCATTTTAATGTTTATTTATATACACAAACGAGATCGATATATTAGAATTGAACACATTGGGTTTATACACCAAAAAAATTATCAAGAGTTATTTCTGAAATTTATTAAATATTTTAATTATTGTGTATAATTAATATTGTGTATTCTTTTTCTCATGTCATAGTTATTATTTGATGTATAAATCATGCTTTATCAAATTGCTGATTTCAAATACCATCAATAACATTGAGCTAACCTTTTTTTTAAAACGTTATGAATTTTTTAATTCTTAAAAATGCGAAATTTTTTTTGCTATTTTATTAATTCATTGTTTTCTATCTATGACCAAAAGTGCACGAAATAGTTATATTTTTACTCTGTATTTTTTGCATTTGATTCTCAGATAGTGAAAATTTTTTATTTTGATTAAATTACATGAACAAATAGCCAACTTTGGAGATTTTTCTCTATTTTATATTGTTTTTCATTAAAATAAATTTTTTTGATAATCTGTGAATCAAATACAAAAAATATAGAATTAAGGTACAACTATTTCGTGCTCTTTTGGTCAGAAAGGCAGAATCAAAAAAGCCTTAGTTCTATTTTACTGATGGCATTCGAAAGGGAAGATCCAAAACTATTTTGAAAAAAACCAGCAATCTGATAGACCATGATTTAAAGATCAAGTAATGACTATGAAATTAGAAAAAAAATTATGGCCTTTTAGATGCGTTTTAATTTGCACATATATCCATTGGCGTAAAATCATAAATAAAGCATGAAAATAAAAAAATATAATTATTTTATAATAGCGAACCTGGTCGGATGATTGATGAGGTTGATTTTGATCGGTAATGGCTAGATAAACCCAATTGACAATTTGAGGTGAACACTGGGACTGCTGATGTAAATTTTGAAGGGATAGGCTCGAACTTGTCGAGTCCGAGTGTCGTGACTGATATTGAGCCTGGTGCCTGTGGTACTGCAGGAGCTGATGAGGCCCTGGTCGGGGCCGGCACGCCGCCATCGTCCTGCACTGAGTCGTTCATTCACGAGGGCCAAGGACGCTTCATCGGCTTGAGTATACAGAATCGAAAGCCTCCAATCTAAATATCAAATATGCCAAAGAAATAAGCCGAGTTAAACATTTTTTATATTAATAACTAAAATTTCTAATGCGGAGCTTTTATAATTCTATTCTAAATTAATGAAAAATCAATTCGCGTAGAAAAAAAAATAAATCATTTAATAACGGCTTAGTAGTTGTAAACTTATATATACGTAAAACTTACTTATCAATTATACCTACAAATTAATAACTCTTAATATGAAATATATAGTAACGTCAACTTTCAAACTTTAATTAATACATTTGTATAAGTTAAAGACTTAATTAAATGAATTTACTTGTCTAATATTTTCTGTATTCTAACATTATTTAAAATCATTTCGTGCAAACTTACGAAGTTATGATAGTTTCCAAGTTAAACCCCGTTGTTATTTATAATACAGACGCTTGAGACTTAAAAATAATACTTTGCAAATTCTAATTGCGCTAATTAAATTTATAATATTGTTTGTTCACATAATACATAGAATTATTTGTATACGACAAGAAAAATATTTATATTTAAATAAAATAAAAAATTATACCTTTATGCAATATCAAAATATTAGATAAAATAAGTTTGCTAAGGAAAAATTAATTTTGACATTTTAATATTCTAAATACTATTGTATTATATAAATAATACTGTTTATTATAAAGAGTAACTATTTTAACACTATATGTATATAAGATCGTAGTATCAAAAGTAACAGAGTTGAATGACAGATGCGTATGCGGTACATGTTGAGCATCTTGCTCATTTGCCCAACCATGCAAGCACACGTGCTTTTTTTATTTCTTTAAGCGTATATCGATCGTCATTTACATTTCATTTTGTATTAAATAAGTTAATTAAATTTAGTTAATTAATTAAGTTAAGATTTAAATTAGAAAATGTTTGAAGAAAAATAAATAATATTGTGCAGATATAGGCGTATATGAATACCGAAGTATATCAAACATAATATCCATTGATAAAACCGTATAATACGTATTTATCAATTTTCCCCCCATCGACGCCATAACGCTCCTGCATGAATTCGCAACGTATGCATATTAATTTACTTTCCAAGAAAGGCGATCGTCACTTCGTCGAATCGAGATCATATAATACATATTGAGTTCTTTGTAATGCATGTTTAAAGGTGCTACACTCACACACTATATACACTCTTATATTTTAAACGAGTCCTTTATCACGCAACCATTACCGATATACAAATTTAAACATATATATACATGCGAGCATATATATATATATGTACTCACTATTTCGAGATGAAAAATATGACACCGGATGTATATGTGCGTTTGAGTTTTCTCTTCTTGCGCTTTACATCTGCATTCTACAGATTATGATTTTAAGAATCCCAACCGATAGTGTTTTCAGTAAATTTATTTATGTTAAATAATTTGAAAGTGTGTATAAGACTTTGTTTCATATTGAATATTCTTATTAAGGAAAGCTAATTTTTTACATTCAACCACTATATATGTTGCTATGTATTAATATTTTAATCTATTTATTAATGACTCTTTACTTCATGATTAACAATGTTACCTTTAATTTTTATTAAATAACTAACTATTAATTATTAAGTAGATGCAAAGTAGCGTGTATCGCGATACGTTATGATCGTTATCATTTAAATAATCTAATGTTATCGATAGTTAAAAATCAAGGTATGTTTGTATTATTATAGTATTCAATAAATTTCAATAAATTTATTCAATGTATCAAAGTTCTATATAAATTAGCATGTCATTTCAACGTTAAAACTCTTTACATGGAAAAAAGTGCTGTAATAAAAATTACAATGTTATTGAGTAATCAAGAGACAGATAGCATAATTTATTAAAATTACTATTTTTTACAGAAAAATTTACTTTATATTTATTTATATACATTAACAAAATTTTTAAATTATTTTTTTTTTTAGCAATATGAATATATACTCAGATTATTATAATTTTTATCAAATATTCAAATGTGTACAGTAATTTTTAAGACGATTATAGTCAAAATTACTTTAAAACATAATAAAAATTACGATAATCTATATAAGTGCATATGTTATTATAAAATATGACAATATTTAGTAGAAAATTTTTCATCTCTGCCTCTTGATAACATTGTAATGTTTACTAGAAATTTTTTTTCTGTATATAAATTAAGAAGTATACAAAATTTTCTTATTATTATAAATTGATAAATATTCCTGTATACGAATATTAAACGAATATATAGTAAAAGAAATTCCATCAAAAAATACTTGTACACTATTCTATATTTATTCAAATTAAGTAACGTTTTCAAATAAAAAATAACACTTTATTACTAACACTTTCGTTTATAATTCGCACTGCAAATTGAACAATTAAACAACTTTATTAAAAAATCTATTGAAGTTGTTAAAATATTATATACATATATTTTATAAATAATATTAATATATTTTAATATTCGCATATACGAAATTTTATATTATATATGAAATATTTATGCATACTTTATTAATACATCAACAATTTTAATAAATAGTTCATTAACGTTTAATTTTTAATAAACATTCTCGAAATTTAAATGCTATACTCGTTTACTTTTATTCTATCACTTTTATTTTATCTATCAACACACTTTTGATAAATATTTTAAATTCTAACAATAATTGTCCTTTAATAAAATTGCTTATCTTATCTTATCTTGTATAAATCTCTTTTAAATTTATCTCTTAACTTTTAAATTATTCCGTAAACAATAATAATTGTAATTGAAATAGAAAAATTTATATATATATATATATATATACATTTATTTAAACAGAAATATTAATCAAATATTGAAAATTATATATATATATATATATATATATATATGTATCATATGCGTATCATATGCGTGTATGTATAAATTTGAAGTAAGAAATAAACCTTCGAGCGCTTAGTTAATGTATATGTGTGTGTGTATATTCTGAGTAAATCGTCGACAGATATTTTTGGCTCCTTCGTTTTTCCGTGAGGTCACTATATGACTACAATTCCGTTGAAACAAAATCATTCGAAAAATTGCATTAACGAAGTAACTCACACTCACGGTTAATCGAATGAAAGTCTGCAGTAACTAAAAGAACGAACGTCAAAAAGAAAAAAAAATTAATCCCGCACACTGTATATGTTTAAGTATAACGTCACTTTACAGGAAACACAATATATATATGCGTATATCCCACACGAGCTCACCTTTAATAGATTAATAATGTAGGTATATAAATATATGTGTATGTACGTGTACGTGTCGGAGAGTCGACTGGACCAAGAAATTTCGGGTTGTACATACGTTTGCGACGAACAAGCGCGCGTGTAAACGCTCCAAGAGCGCGGACGCCCGTAATGGCAAAGACCCCCGCCATGTGGTACGTTGCGCGCGGTCTATTTCAGCCCGATTCTCCTCTCCTCTCCGCGTTTTGTCCGAGATCGCGTTTGCCTTTTCTTCCCGTCTCCGTTACTCCACGTCTGATTCATAAGAAAGGATGACATTTCCTCTTCCGACGCTTGGATTATTTCAATCGTTTAGTATACGCCAACCCGATGCTGCCTTATTTTTACAATATCTTTTTAACTATAACGGGTAGTTTCAAACGAAGTATTAAGAGGTATTTCGAAAAATCATTCCTATAGATTATACAGATTACAGGAGATTTTGACAAGTATATTCATCGAAACAGTTTCTTTCTTTTCTCTAAATACGTGAATTTTGCAGAGTAATACAGATAGAGCACATCTTACAATGATTTTACTGCATATTACGGAAGAATATCATGCTTTTTTCTTATTTGTCAATTATACTATCTCTGCTTAACTTTAAATAGTTGTACTTTCTTTTAAATGCCAATTTAAGAAATTTTTATCTAAATTGTTACTTACAACTGCAATTAAATTTTATCAACATTATTAAATAAAATATTTATTTAACGAGTAGGCATTTACATACTAAATACTTATGTAACTATATTGAAACAATTAAAATCTTTCATTGAATTGTGATAAAACAGACAAACTTAGTAATTTTGTTATGAAACATGTAACGAATTTTTAGATTAACGTTATTTATCCAAGTTAATTATTGAAAAGTATTTATATACCAAGTATTGTCAGATATTTAAAAGGCTAAATATGCATTTAATGTCGCCAGCTGGTATAACCCGGTCTTTTCTTCGTCTGGCTTTCGTTCCTCTTTTTTTCGTCACGTGTGTTTTCGTCGCCAGGAATCCAAAACTAAACGACGCGCTTATGTGTGCGTGCGTATATGTGTATTATATATATATATATATATATATGTATGTATATGTATATATGTGTGTGTGTGTGTGTGTGTGTGTGTATATATATATATAAGAATATCACGTAGCTTTTATATCTGTGTACGTACGCTTTGTATAGAAACGCCATTGACTTTATACGTATTTATATATATACGTTCAGATGTAAGATGTGGCGTTGGGATTTTATATCATACATTCGGAACGTATTTACGAAAAGTTTTTGATACGATTCCTTATAGTAATAATGATCCTGGACAAAAATTTTATTTAAAAGTGGTATAAAATATTAATTTTATATAAAAATCTTATTTTTTAATATAGTATACTAGATGAGTTTCTCAGCATTTATTATTATTTTATTTTATTATCGTTGAAGGATTGCAAGGATTTTTATTATCTGCAGCTCGTTTATCTTGTTTGGAATAGAATAAACTGAAATGCTTCCTTTTTTGCATGGAAATATGGAATGTTATGTTTAAAAACACACTAATAACACTAGACAAAATAACATTGACATGTAATCATTTTTTTATTTGAGTTCAAAATAAGTAAGGTTGAAAACTTTTTTTGCAGTATTACAGCTGTTAATTGCATAACAACACAAAAAAGTTTATTCGAAAGGCTTATATTGTTATATATTTGATGTGAATTTAAAACCAGATTTACACCACCACTTTATTTATAATTATTGTGCACATGTAGAATTTGAATAATTTTTATTAAAAATATACAAAACATTATTTGTTCGATGTCTTCATTACATCGAGATTGTAATGTCAGAAGATGTACAAGACGTTCAAGATACTGAAAATTAGTATACTGTTTTATAGGATTTTCCCTTCTGTAACTACCCTAATTTTTAGACGATCTATGCAACGAATTTCTTATTCTGTACGATTTTTCAGTTTTCGACTCGCTTTTCCTTTTAATAATTAAGCGTCCAACAAGAATCTACCATAATAGAAATATTCCACCTTCCCTGTCACCGAAGTCCGATTTGATGAAATTGTTCATCCTGTTCTTCGCTGAAGTCTTCAAGATTCCTGAGAAAGCTGCACTGTGAAGTTTAAAAACAATGAAGAGGAGGATCGCGAAATTTTAGCTGAAGACCTATATTAAAAAATTTCGAAGAATATAGGTTGCTTGATGAGATTAAAATTACAATTCAAATTTATCATTTTCCATGAGTACCATGATGTCAGTGTTACCGATTTCTTAGGGATACCAAGATAATTCACCAATATTTGTAATTAAAAAAAAAGTGAAAAGAGCATTGAAAAATATCAAGTTTTAGATTCGGTAATTTGTTTATAATTATCATAAAATTAAATAATTTAATTCTACAAAAATTATGTTATTCGAAGCTTATACGATTATACATTAGATATCCTCTTTCTTTTACGAGGCTTCTTTTATATTAATCGATGTGTAATACCGCATAGAAAACGCTCCGAAAAGAGCAATCATTTATACCATTTGGTGGAAAATGCAGTTTTGAATAGCGTCATAGATTGCGTGCGTCTATAAAATAAAAGGGAACCGATGACGTTGTACCTAACTTGCTTTTACGTTTTGAGCTTGCGGGTTAATGTTTTTGCGGGCTGCAAGTTAGATTAAGCTTACTGCACGAATATATATATATATATATACGCACACCCACGTGATTTTAAACGTTATTCGAAGAGGCTATATAAACGTTTGCAATTGAATGTGAAATCACTTATAGAAAATCTACAGTTGTGTAATTTTTAGTAGTATTTATATACCTATTTAAGTATATTACTTGCGCATAATTGTATCTGTATGTGTATACGCATGTATAAATGTTAAATAAGTTTAGTAGGTCAATAGAGGCTCTACATGAAATGTTTCGTTTATCTTTCTACGTGTTCTTGTGACTTTTTACGAATTGAAGACTACAATCGAATTTTAAATAAAATAATCCTAATTTTTTGTAACAAATCATAGTAAGGAATTTGATTTAAAATGTACAGGAACACTAAGTAAATAATAACCGAAAAATTCAATAATCGAATTATATAAGAAAAAAGATAATTATCAGCTAGGCGAAAACATTTAATATTTTTTCATCAATAAAGTAAGCGTATAAATTAATTTATATTTTGTTATTTAATATTTTATTAAAGCTTGCAGACCGGAATATATATATATATATAACATTGTTATAAGGATATTCGAAATTAATATTTCATCCACTTCAATCAATTGATAAAAAAACCACATAGTTTAAATTTAATTAAAATTTAAATATATTTTGACGCAGAATATTATGTATATATATATATACATCGATTAGAATTAGACAAGCATCTATATGCACTTTCGTTAAGATTATCGTTGACTTTCGACCTTTGAACTTCGAAAAGTGGTATTACATAGCGTCAAGGATATGCACGCAAAGCTTCGAGCCAATTACGTATATATACCGGCGCACGATTTTGGCACCCTTTCTCATGCTCGTTCTCACTTTCGGAAGTCTAACTGATATTGAGTCGTTAAACACATCTAGATTATCAAGATTTTAAAGTATGAATCCGAATGAGAATTCCTAACTATACAAGAGTAACCTAAAATTATTCATTGGTTCGCTACTTGAGTTATGCGTTCGCGGAGTAATAAAATAACTATATTCGTCAGTTAGTTTAAGATATATTACAGCTACACATCCTTAACAAATTTATTCGACGTATTTCTTTGTTGAAATAGTGTAACATATACTTTAACAATTTAAAAAATGTGTGTATAAAATATTTTTTAGAATATATTATGAAATTATTATATAAAATTAAATTATTCTAATACATATATGTGATTGCTTGCTAATGTTTGGTCCTAAAACTAAAATAGTACCTTGGAATTTCACTTGTGTAAAGCAATCTAAAACTATTTTTATATCACTGGCAAACATGTTTACTCGAAGTAAATATATATATAGATTTTATATACTTGCACTTTTTATCTAGTATAATTACAGTCTGAATAAAGGAAAAAAATATGATTCATTTATACCAAATATCTCGTGTCTCAGTGCTATATCATCTTTATAAACACATTGTGTTTGTGATACATCGAGCGCACCTATATGTGCATAATTCCACCGTGCGACATGCGACAATCAAAAAGGATATACAAAAAAGTCACTGTTTAAAAATAGGTCGATATGAATGGATAATGACTTTGCAATTAGGATTAATAAGAGTTAACAGGCAACTTTTAATAGAAGGTCATAAGATCCGTGCTGCTATACTCTCCCTATAGTAACAAAGGAAGAATTCCACTTAGTACCTTAAAAGTATACACATTTCTTGTATACGTTTTTGGCAAAACCTCGTGAATCCCTTACGCTACAACTTTCTCACTTTCGTTTGTGTCGTGTTCACTTTATTAACGTATTATACATTCCTTCAGATTTACAATAACGCAGGTGTTTATAATATCTATCATGATTTTACTTTTGGCGTATATATACCATCTGCGCTTTTTCGATTACTTGGAAATATACTATTTTTGTACACGTTATTCAAGTGTAATATTTATTTGGTTGTTTAACGACCAGATATGAAGTTTTCTTGAAATTTAGTGGATAATCATTCTCGTATTCAAATGTTCAGTTTGAATTATTTTAATGTTAGAGGACACGCTATTTTGAACAACAATGTTTATACTTTTAAAGTGTCCCTGGAACTTTCGAAATTTCGTATATTTAAAACCACCTATTATATCCATGAGTTTTTAGAAATAACCAAACTAACGTTAGCTATCGAATAAAAATTACTTTTTTTTATTAAAATGAACAATTCATCAAAATTGAAAAGAGTGGAAACCGTATTTATTATATTACCATAGAAATATATATAGAAATTAAACTTTTGTTCTTGTACGTAATCTAGGTGGGAGTATCCAATTCTCAATTAAACGCAAACTTTCATCAAAGTTATCCGATTCAATGAGTTTAGACATATTGAGAGCGCTAAATTATGCTTTTGAAAGCGAGTTATCGAATAAGGTCGCGAATTTCGACCTTTACATTGAATAGTTTCACCGTACGTGTTGCTACCAAAATACTTCGCCAAGTTTTTGTAGACTGTGGTGTTATACTATAGCTAATATTTACGATAATTAAAGACCTAAAATTTATATAAGAGCTATTACATTTATATACACTACCCGTGTAATCCCTCATGAATAATAAATTGTTATATTATCTTATAAACCTATTAGCATTATTAAAAGTCAGTTTTCTTCCAAGGTAGTTTTATTACTTTTATTTCCTTCAGCCTTACAATTTTACGTTGCTATTTTAATTACGTATTAATAATGTACTTTTCGGGCACGATCGTTATACGGGAGTGCCTTATATTTTCACCATCGCAAAATGTGTGATTTACTTTTAAAATCGATATCAACGTACAAACAAAAATTATGTATCATGAACTGGACTAGTTACCTATCTTCGTTAATATAATACTTCAAATATTAGAATACACAACAAATGCACTTACAAATATATTAGACACTTAAATCTGTAATCTAAATTAAAATGTTATAAGTAGACCAATCAGACAAAGAACTTAAGGGGATACCAAAGTTAATCCTCCCTACCTTACCAGCCTCAAATTCATAGAAAATAAGTTATAATTAAAAAGGACGATAATTTACGCAAAATTGAGGGGAACAGTTCCATTCCTTTATTAATAATCTACTTCTGTTCAAAATTTGAAGCAAAAATATCGATTGTTTTTGAAAAATTCCTAACCAAAATTTTGTGCAATTTAAAGTTGTACGCTCGATTACTTAAAAGGCGTGTCAAAATTTTTAGTAAAGATTTTCTCGAAAACTAGTGAATATTTTTCTTCCAATTTTAAAGACAGATAGATTATTTATAAAGGAAGGGGACTGTTCTTTTAGATTTACGTATATTATCGTCCTTTTTTAATTATAATTAATTTTATGTAAGAGGATAACACTTGGCTTTGGTGCCCTCGTTAACTACAGTTCAAATCATTCATAATTTAAATCAAGAAAATGAACAAATTCTGATATACTTACTATTCAAAACTCAATGAATACATAGAAGAACTATAAGATGTAGGCAGTTCCGCGTGTCAATTAAACTACGGCGATAGATATTATAAAATAAATAAAGACTTTCTATGATTAAAAAGATTAAAAATAATGTAAAAATTAAAATAATGTAAAAGATTTAAATCCAACTAAAAACGATAATAAAAGAGATCAAATAATCCTTACCAGACTACGAATTGACCACCCAAAAGTGACGCATAAACATCTACTAAATAAAGAACTCTAAATATTTTGCGAACTGTGCAATTACCATAGAACACATCTTGATCAAGTGCCCGTTATTTATACAGTATAAGAATATAAAGAAATTTATATAAATTACGAACAATTTATTTAATCAACTGCGCGCGTTTTCAAAATATCAAAAATACCAGATCTAACGTAGTTGCTAATACCCTAACTGGGAAATGTGACCCAAAATAAATAATTTAAAAAAAATTATTAGACATTTAAAATTTTGTTACTCCAAATATCATTCCTA
Organism: Theocolax elegans; assembly: GCA_026168455.1. Taxonomy (NCBI): domain Eukaryota; kingdom Metazoa; phylum Arthropoda; class Insecta; order Hymenoptera; family Cerocephalidae; genus Theocolax; species Theocolax elegans. The sequence goes on from CM047426.1 coordinate 24,972,897, forward strand.
GTAAAAACTTTATGTAGACTAAATGTACGTCTTAAAATTACAAAACTTTCCTAATGTTGAACACTTTTCAATCAGAACAATATTTTTGGAGATAAATATATAAAATCGGTGAAAACCATATAAAGAATGCACAAAAGACATGCTATTTCACAATTCCTGTGTAAAAGCTTATATAAACAGGTATATTCGTCTCCATATATTACAAAACTTTTATCTTTTACCTTTCATTTAAAAAAAAAAAATTTTCTAAAAAGAATGATAATAATGAAAAATTCATTACATAAAGCACGTTGTTCACAATAGATTGAATTATATCGCTATTATACATACAAAAATTACAAAAAAATTTTCTATTGCACAATTTAGTATCGGAACAGATCTCCAACTTATGATTCTCAATATTTCAATAAAAACATTAAAGTAATATTTACATTTAAAAATAAATAATTTGAAATCCAATTTTCAATTCAATACCATTGTCTAAAATGTAAAAACTATTATCTTTTACGTATAAATCGCTAGTTTATTTATAATTATAACGATTGAATTTAGCCAACTAGGGTCTGTAGCCATTCCTGCTGCGTCAGCTGAATCAGCCAATTGTTTTAGTCTGTTTTGTGAAAATCTACATATTGATATATCTAAATTATGTAAACATAAGTGTTAGCGATTAGGTAATTTAAAAAAAGAATACTTTAACATTACGATTGTGATTTACTTTTTAAAATCGATATCAACGTACAAACAAAATTATGTATCATGAAATGGACTAGTTACCTATCTTCGTTAATATAATACTTCAAATATTAGAATACACAACAAATGCACTTACAAATATATTAGACACTTAAATCTGTAATCTAAATTAAAATGTTATAAGTAGACCAATCAGACAAAGAACTTAGGGGATACCAAAGTTAATCCTCCCTACCTTACCAGCCTCAAATTCATAGAAAATAAGTTATAATTAAAAAGGACGATAATTTACGCAAAATGAGGGGAACAGTTCCATTCCTTTATTAATAATCTACTTCTGTTCAAAATTTGAAGCAAAAATATCGATGTTTTTGAAAAATTCCTAACCAAAATTTTGTGCAATTTAAAGTTGTACGCTCGATTACTTAAAAGGCGTGTCAAAATTTTTAGTAAAGATTTTCTCGAAAACTAGTGAATATTTTTCTTCCAATTTTAAAGACAGATAGATTATTTATAAAGGAAGGGGACTGTTCTTTTAGATTTACGTATATTATCGTCCTTTTTTAATTATAATTAATTTTATGTAAGAGGATAACACTTGGCTTTGGTGCCCTCGTTAACTACAGTTCAAATCATTCATAATTTAAATCAAGAAAATGAACAAATTCTGATATACTTACTATTCAAAACTCAATGAATACATAGAAGAACTATAAGATGTAGGCAGTTCCGCGTGTCAATTAAACTACGGCGATAGATATTATAAAATAAATAAAGACTTTCTATGATTAAAAAGATTAAAAATAATGTAAAAATTAAAATAATGTAAAAGATTTAAATCCAACTAAAAACGATAATAAAAGAGATCAAATAATCCTTACCAGACTACGAATTGACCACCCAAAAGTGACGCATAAACATCTACTAAATAAAGAACTCTAAATATTTTGCGAACTGTGCAATTACCATAGAACACATCTTGATCAAGTGCCCGTTATTTATACAGTATAAGAATATAAAGAAATTTATATAAATTACGAACAATTTATTTAATCAACTGCGCGCGTTTTCAAAATATCAAAAATACCAGATCTAACGTAGTTGCTAATACCCTAACTGGGAAATGTGACCCAAAATAAATAATTTAAAAAAATTATTAGACATTTAAAATTTTGTTACTCCAAATATCATTCCTAGTAAAAACTTTATGTAGACTAAATGTACGTCTTAAAATTACAAAACTTTCCTAATGTTGAACACTTTTCAATCAGAACAATATTTTTGGAGATAAATATATAAAATCGGTGAAAACCATATAAAGAATGCACAAAAGACATGCTATTTCACAATTCCTGTGTAAAAGCTTATATAAACAGGTATATTCGTCTCCATATATTACAAAACTTTTATCTTTTACCTTTCATTTAAAAAAAAAAATTTTCTAAAAAGAATGATAATAATGAAAAATTCATTACATAAAGCACGTTGTTCACAATAGATTGAATTATATCGCTATTATACATACAAAAATTACAAAAAAATTTTCTATTGCACAATTTAGTATCGGAACAGATCTCCAACTTATGATTCTCAATATTTCAATAAAAACATTAAAGTAATATTTACATTTAAAAATAAATAATTTGAAATCCAATTTTCAATTCAATACCATTGTCTAAAATGTAAAAACTATTATCTTTTACGTATAAATCGCTAGTTTATTTATAATTATAACGATTGAATTTAGCCAACTAGGGTAAATGTACCAATTCCTGCGGCGTCAAGCTGAATCAGCCAATTTTTTAGTCTGTTTTGTGAAAATATATCAATATTGATATATCTAAATTATTTAAACATAAAGTTTAAGCTATTAGGTAGTTAAAAAAAAATACTTAACATTACTATTTATCAATTAAAATTTTTTATAATAAAAAACTTTTCGCGTATCAAAATGTACATATTCCTGCGGAATATAAAATGGAATGAACGTATTAATGCGGAACTTTGCCCCTATTCCTGCTGTTAATAATTTAGGGAAATACTTTTTATAAATAATAGTTTTTACTTACCATAAAGTTTTAATTACAATAATATTAAGTAAACATTAGAGTATTTAATTAGTAATTTGTTTATTAATTTAAACTTTAACATATTTTATAAATATGCACATGCAATATTAATAAATTTTTAAATAAAACAAATAACTTTTCTAAAAATCTAAAAAATCTAAAATTACTATGCATTGCCTGTTGATCAACTGAGCTTCTTTATTTTTTAAGACTTTTTGTATCTATCGATTCTTTTCTTTATTTTAAATCATTTTGTTTCTAAATTTTAAAAATTTCCATTTATTTTAAACATTCTTCTTGTTTGCGTATTTTTTCATTATCTTTTTGTAAATTTAATTCTTCTTTTCTAACCTTTTCTTTATTCTTTATTCTTTATTTAACCCATTAATAATTACAGATTTATTACATCTGCAAACCCTATAGAGGTAAATAAATTAACCTGTACATAGCTTGTATACTAACTTAAACTAATTAGTTAATGATTAGCTGCATTTCTGCAGCCTATAACTAATTTATTCTTAAATCTAATATATATTATTTTATTTAATGTTCCAATAATAAATAATGCATCACAGCAGTGTGCTATAAGCAACATTGTTATAACAGAAAAAATATATATACACATTAATGCAGTATATATACATTTTATATTTTACAACTCATTATATTCTTTCCTGCTTCCTTCTTTGTTTTATTTTGTTTCTGCCTGTCAAGTTTCTTTACTTTTGGAGTTATTAAAAAAAATATTTTTACATTATAACTGCGATAAAGGTACTGCAAAGTAGTGTAGTTTTTAGGTTATGTACTGACACGTTACTGCGCAGGAATACGGACAATTGCGTCAAATTTTCGCCGCAGCGATGCGCGCATACTTTGCGGATACTGCCCAAATGCTACTGACGATTTTTAAATAATTATTTAAATAGATTAACACTTTTTTAATATTTCAAATAATAAATAATATATTTAAGTAATGGAAAAATCTTTTTTCGTAGCTTAACAAAATTATTTACTAAATTTTAAGTGACTTTTAAGCTAGCTAATTTGTGTCGAAATCGTTTGGAAATGAAGTCATTTTATTCAATTTTTGACACTGTATTTTTAGAAGACCTGTACTTAATTATAAATTTAATATATATTACTTATTATTATTTATTCTGGTACCAATTAACCCATAGTAATCGCATGAATTTTTTTAAGGAAAAAAATTGATTTTTATTTATTTTATTTAGAAAAAAAGAAAAATCCGCAGGATTTCGTACACGCGCAGGTATTGGTACATTTACCCTATATTCTTTACCTTACACCTTTTAAGTGTATTAAAATAAAAATTATTTAATAAATTTAATGAAAAGATACAATGATAATATAAATAGTACAATGATAAAGTATGTTAAATAGCAGAAAAATTAATATAGGATATTCAGAAAAGCAATCGACTCTTTGGAGTATAGACCGTATAGCATGTAGAAACCCAACGGCAATTGCAGGTACCTATATGTAATTACGCACTAGCTAAGGATCGGTCGATATTCATCGATAACAGGGGACCCGGCGTATTTCTCTTCCTTTACCCTCTTCGAAAACCTTTACCTATATATATTCTTATGCTGCAGGGGCGCACCTAACTTTCTCTACCTCTTTGTACAAGAGCCGACGTTTCGCATTCTCGCCTGACATTGGCAATCTTCTCTTTTCCAGTTTACCTTGAAAATTACTAAATTTATATCTTTTCTTGCTTCGAGGATGGTGAAATTCATATTGCATGCGATTATTTTCAGTTTATTAGCTTTGTTTATAGTTTACCGTATATTTTATCTTATCTTTGTTATAGTTTACAGGAGACTAGATTCAATGAATGACAAACAATAAATAATTAATTATAACAAAATTAATTTTTCAGAGAAAAGTAAATTAACGGGACGTCAGACCCAAGTTACAGGGATCTACACCTTTCAATATAAGAATTATCGTGGAAATATTTAATTAAAAATTTGAACAAATTTAAGAAAAAATCATTTTTTTAATAATAATTGAATAAACAATTTTCGGTCGGTAATTATAATGATCGAGAAATACATGAATTTTCAACGCAAAAATCAGAAATAAATTACAAATTTAAAAATCTGAAAAAATTTGAGTATACTGTTTAAAGCATGCCTAAGGGCATGGCGTTTAAGATTTTTTCAAAAATTTATTCTTTTGTTTATTAAAAAGTATTAAAAATGACCATTTTCTGAGTCTGACATCCCCTTAAGGTCAGTCATTTCATACGTTGATCCATCGTTTAAAATTGTATTTTCTTTTATATAATGTTACAATCAATAATTATTTGAAAATAAAAAATTGATTTGATAGACCACGAATAGTGCGGACTATAACAAGTTTTGTAATGAATACGCTTGAAGTGAATTTGGTAATTTGATTTAAATATTTTGTTGAATCCATTAAAATATTTTTTGGTGTATAAATTACAAGCAATTATAAGGAAAACACTAATTAAAATTGTTAATAATTTAGCGCTTGAATACAATTATCATTTCTGTTTAAAATTATTTATTAATTACATAGTTCAGCTAATCGATTATTATGTTCCATCAACTCACTCGCATATGTAAGGTTTTTTGATCATTTCCTGGCAACTATCAAACGTAAAATATGCTAGTCTTTACGTATAATGTATTTGCAATGCAAATATTTATTAATTATAAGCTAAAATATAGTTATATCTCATATTTGCATCACCTAATAAAATAATTAACTATTTTCAATACTTATATATTGACTCGCACATAATAAGTTGCAGGATTCGAAAATAACGCGCAGTTTAAATTTAGGTACTCGTTGAAAAATTAATTTTTGTTTGTAATTTAAGATTATTGATTAATTTTTATGTCAGTTTCGAAAATTATGTACTTCTAAGACACTCATACGTCACAACTTAGTCTATTACGTATGCTTATTTTCTACGTCACGAAAAATGTTATTTTTTAATAATTGCTATGTTAATTCAAGTACGTATGCATAACGAATAGTAAGTACATTTTACATAATCGACAATTATTGTATATTTATCTTATACTTTCTCTAGAAAGTTAAAGTATTTATAGTTCAACTATTATTTCTACACATATCTGTATGTATTCTTAATCGATAATTTTAAAACTTCGCTCTTAAATTGAAACGTCATTTTACGAACTTTATATATATATATACATATATATATATATACTGAAAAAAGTGATACATACCAAAACGCGATAATCAACGTATATCTTGCACTGTAAACGATAAATTAATATTCAGTAAACTACTGCAGGTAATGCGCAAAATATTTATATTACTGATGACTATTTTTAAACAGCTTTGAGTTTAATACGTTGTAAAATTTAACAAAGTACTTACATGTATGTAATAGCTTAAAAATTTAAAAGTATAAATTTTAGGAACTTTCTGCACTTCTTTGTTTTTTACAATGTATTGTATAGTGTAGGAAAATATTTTAAAAGCTAATGAAAAGTTAAAAATGTAATCGGTATTATATGTATTAAGAAACGTTTGCATCTTGTCACGAACAACCTTCGTTTTGGGCATCAATTTATACATATACATGTATGTGAAATAACTATACTTTTTCGTGTATATATATATATATATACCTATATATATCACATAAAACTGTCTATACGATATTTTATAATTTATTCGAAATTATTTTTGAACCAGTTCTTATTTTTCACCCAAATATTATTAGAATATGAAGTGATATAGTTCTAGAGTATGACGATGTACATTCGAGTTGTAGAACTACATGACGTTTCACTTGAATGACGTTTTTTTTATTAAGGTACTCGAATATGAATAGACAATTTAGATAAGAATAAATAAATAAATTTTATCAAATAAAGTAAAAAACATTATTTGAAACGTAAAATATAGAATTCGAAAAATGTGTGTTGATATTGCAAATGTAAAATTTACTTATCTTATAAACTGTAAAGTACAATTCATTTTATAAAAATTGCGTATATTAAAGTTATAAGCTATTACAGAAATTATGTATGCAAATCGTTTAAAGAGAACTAACGCATAATTTATTACCATTTTCATGTACACGAAATTAAACTAACACTTTCTACAAAATTATAAATTTATCAAAGAGATTCATAATTATGTTTTTTAATTTCTAGAAATAAAATATTTTTAAACGGTATTTATCGTTTACAATTTTTTGTTATGTAATTTTGTTATATTTGGTAATAAACACTTTAAGCAAAATATATGAATAACTATTATGCAATGTATAGACTGTGTACCATGATAAGGCATATACCATAATATATACTAACCATTTGAAAGCAATTAAATTTATAAATAAATTATAACGTATAAATGCATACTACAACAATATCTCGATATTGATAGTTCCGATTAAAAAGAAGCAATTTATATATATAATGAAAGAAACGACATCCGCAGAAGTAGCGAAGAAAGCTGGGGTAGAAAAAGGGGGCCGTTGTTCAGCAATGACTCACATAGTGACCATTGCACCTGAGTAATATCATATTGATAAGTAGTGAGGTAGGACATTACGTCCGGCACGTCTGCTCATCTTTCCCTTCAGTATATACGTATACATATACATGTACACATATATGCATATTAGAGTTTAGGTTATTCTACGAGTTATACCTGAAGAGAACCGGCGCTTAAGGGAGCGACGTCGCGGGCGGGGGCGTCGCGGGGGCGGGGGACAATCGATACACCCATTTATATTTTTGCTACGGACGGTGGTACGGGGCGGAAGGGGGGGGGGGGGAGGGAGGAGGGAGACCAAGCAGGGTGAAAGGGGGCCTGCCTCAGGAACTCTATGTTAGCTCGAGTTTCTACGTATTATATACATACGTATATATATGTATATATATACATATCTATATGTATAATGTATATATGTATACCTCGCCTTCTTTTACGTTCTCCCAGAGCGACGTCATTTGTTACACGTATCAACCGGCGCGCATCCGCTCGATTTTCCCCTTTTTCTTCTATTATACCCGTAGTCTCGTGCTGTAGGTCCTACGAGTCAGACGAGCAGGTGCGTGTATCTGTGCACACGGCTGACTCGCAATCGACTTGTATCACTTAGAGGATCATTATATTATATCAAAACTTGGCTCTCTGCGAATAAACATTTCTAATTATTTTTTTTTAATTTTAACAAGTGTGTGTCAATGGTCGATGTCGTGTGATATATTTGTTGGAAGGATGCCGTTGGACGAGTTATGGATTAGAAGTACTCTCGATAAAACAACCTCGCGTGTCTGGTCTTTCGAACTAAGAAACGGGTTTGCATTTTTACATATACTTGTCCCTTTATTTTTTAGCTCACGATTAAGAAACTCGTCTTCTGTCTTGTCTCTTTACCAAACTTTTCCCCTTTTCTCTTTTACATTACCCGCAAGTTAATTTAAACGTATTTTTTTCGCGGGCCGATCGACCTGCTTATTCTTATTTCCTTTTCTTCATTATGACATATCGACCATTTCATTTATTTATAATATTGTTTATATTTGGGTTATCACTTATTTTATTTATTGATAATACCACGTAATTAATTTAATTAATTCAAATTTTTTTGCAAATTAAGAATATTATTTAATTGTGACAACAAATGAATAATTAATTTCAATATTGACACATTTGAACATATTAATTATTTTCTAAGAATATATATAAAAGTAATGATTGTTATATTTATTTATCTTAAATTAACTTTCGTCTTACCCTAGCAACGTAATATGTCGTTAATGAAACTTTATCATACCAATTTTGAATTTATAGTTTGCGTAATTGAACGCTAATTATTTAATATTTTGCATTTTAAATACACCGTCTAAAGTTAAATTTTATGCTCTACTATTTATATAATTCTGAAAAATTTATTAAGTACTAGATTATTATTACGATTCTCTAATTCGTAAAATTCTTTCAAAGAATCATATTTTGTTATTTCAAATGATTTATTTGACTAATTGTGTATAAAGAAGCATTTGCGTACATTTTTCATCTTATAAGTACAAACTAATTTTCAATATATGCTTCAAATATATTTCCTTGTAATTGTGCAACTTCTTTATTAATACAATATTTACAGGGAACATATAAGTAATTGTTAAAACTAAATAATTCTTAAAGTAAATGAATTTAAAAACAAATTCCAATATTTTTATATTATTCAGATAAAATTTACATATATTAATTATACAACACATATTATTACTTATACGTTACGTAAACGTAATATATGATTTATTTAAAAAACCCTAAAATTTTATATTAAAAATAAATTTGTATTTATACAAATTGCGTTTATAATTATAAATGATTTAAATATGATTTACTTAGAGCACAAGCATATGTAAATATATTAATAATGTCAAACGTAATTGTTTCATGTAATTTACGGTGTATACTTACTATTTACTACGAGTACAAAAATAATTTTTGTAATCATAACCTGTTTGTCAGAATAAAGAAGTTAACGTCGATACATGCACAATTACATGTAAATATTATTTATGGAATTATATTACTGTTTTTATTCTAACAATTATCAATTAAATAATAAATAAGTTAAGTATTCACGAGTGCATTTTTTTGAGAACTTTACATTAATTTACACAACATTTTTCAAAATAAAAAATATGATGCGTAACTTCTATATAAATTGTGGTCAACGTGATTTGAATAATATAAAAATTCTATTACGTAGATAAATTGACCGAAAAAGACCGTCGTATGATCTACGTTTCTATAAAATGGAAAAATACGAAAATATCGAAGTCGTTGGTGAAGGAAGTTATGGCATTGTGATGAAATGCAGACACAAAGAGACTGGTCAAGTGGTGGCTATCAAAAAGTTCCTTGAATCTGTTGACAACATCCACGTGCGAAAATTAGCTTTTCGTGAAATTCGCATGCTCAAGGTATAATGAAATATATGGTAGATAATATAAACGAACGACTGTTATTATTATTATTATACGTTATATTTAAAAAATTGGAAGAACGCATGTGTGTAAAATCACAAAACAGTATGGTAAATTTTACAGATAGTATTTTTTATTTTTAGGCTTCAATTTTATAATTTTTCTAAATTGACAGAGAAAAATTTAAAAAGCATTCTTGTCTAATTGTACGTCTGTCATGCTGGCCACTTATTAATTACACTTATTTATTATAACCAATTATTAATTAAAAAAGGAAAATCGAATCCAATTTGGTTAATCAGAATCGTTCTTATATGTAGCATGAGATTTTTTAATAATTCATCATTTATTTATAACTAAAAAAAAATATTTGCAATATTAATGAAATGTACATGGTTTATTATTTAATAAACAAAATAAAATTCAGAGTTTTAATATATTATCAGCAAAAATATATTTCAGGTTCGATATTTTGTACTGTACAGTTTTGTGAATTTGTTCACTCTCGTAAATATCATCATATATTGGTGATTCGGATGATATTGTACTCTCTAAAACTGAAAGAGTGAGAAAGTCACTGAGCTACTGCACATAAAAGTTGGAATGAATTGTTACTCTTAGGGAGTACTTGTCACTCCCTAAATATTAGAAAATATAGTATTAAGGAGATGGAACACCTAATTATTACCGATCGAGAGAAAATTTTTTATTATTTACTTAAGGGAACAAGTCAGTATTAAGCATGTAAAAAAAAAATTTGTAGATTTTGGAACTACAAAATTTAATCGAAATATTATATACTTCTAGTATTTTGGGATATACAAATACTTAGAAAAGTTAGCATTTGAAGCGAGATTAGACCTAGAAATTCTCATTTTTACTTTAATTATACTTTACTTTACTACCTATTTTACTCATTGTCGCACTCTGCCTCCAGACCAGATCATCGGAATGGGATGTGCTAAGGCTCATTTTCAAATAATTTAATTATTTGTCGTATGAGTGAAATAGAATTTCAAAAATGTTAACACAAAAAAAATTTACTTCGCAGGTATGTTAAAAATTTGAAAATTTTCATAAAAATCAGCTATTTTAGAACAAATTTAGTCTGGAGATAGAGTGCGACAATGGGTAAAATAGGTAGTAAAGTACGTCTTCGCGACGCGTTCGACCTGGAACTCCTCCGCGCCTTGCATCGCTACGCACTGCAAAGCATGTAAAAAACCAAGCTTTTTGCATATAAGGCACGACTGCGTAAAGCTCGTATGTGCTCGTGTGTAAATAATTAAATTAGCTTGAAAATGTGCCCCAGCACATCCCATTCCGATGATCTGGTCTGGAGGTAGAGTGCGACAATGGGTAAAATAGGTAGTGAAGTAAAGTGCGTATAACTACAGTAAAAAATGAGAATTTCTAGGTCTAATCCGTCTTCAAATGTTGACTTTTCTAAGTAGTTTTATGTCCCAAAATATTAGAAATATATAATATTTCAATTAAATTTTGTAGTAAAAAAACCTACAAATTTTTTTTACATGCTTAGGGGATGTCGGACCCAGAAAATGGTCATTTTGTACTTTTTTTTAAAACAAATGAATAAAGTTTTTAAAAAACGCCGAACGTCAAGCCCTTAGGCATGTTTAACATAATATACCCAAATTTTTCAAGATTTTTAAATCCATAATTTGATCATGATGTTTGAGTTGAAAGATTATCCTTTTTTTGACTAATAATTACCAACCAAACATTGTTTACTCAATTAATATTTAAGAAATGTTATTCCATTAAAAAACGTCAAGCCCTTCCTTATGTTGTCAGCTATCTCTATGAATTTTGTTCAGATTTTTAATTCAATATTTTAGATATAATTTTTGGGTTGAATGTTGCAGATTCCTGTAATTTGGGTTCGACATCCCGTTAAATATCCACTTAGGTGTGCTTAATTAATGAAAAAACATATGACGCCTACAGATTTAATACTAAACTCAAATACATGAGCACTAAATAATTAAATAATACCTGATTATGCAAAGTTACAAGTCTATTTTAAAAAAGTTTGCGCTGAAAATTATATATTTTCGATGTAAATAGCTTTAAAAGTGCAGAAGAAATATATATTTAGGACTTTTGTAGAATGATAATTTAGTGAATAGTATTTTATTTTTGCATTAAATACAATATATCGTTAGGTGAATGTAATAATTAACATTTTTCACTCGATCGATAATAATTAAGTATGCCAGGCCCTTCTAATTTAATCTTTCTTTCCAAGTATCTTTATTATAATAATAAAAATCCGAAGTCTTATATTAGTCTAGATTTAATATTTTCATAAATATTAAAAATATTTTATACTACAATATTATTTGCATTTACTGCATTAGTTATTTACCATTCTTGTGAATAATAAGAAATAAATTAATTTTATTAATATAGAAATAGTTTTATGTAATCTATGTGTTTATGGATGTATATAGAATAAAGCATGTGTGTATACAGAATAAAGCACATAATAGATTCCGAGTATTACGCATATGAATAAATAAAAGCCCTAGAGTGACAATTGATCCAGTAGATCTCCGTATAACTTTCTGAATGTGTTTGATATATAGATGTAGGTAACTTCTTGCATCATAAATACGGAAAATATAGCGAGCTATTTATTATCAATAATATTATATCTTTTCATTATAAAATATTAAATTTTATTTCTATAAAGTAAAAAATTTATACATAGATTCTACTTGATATATTCAATTTTTACATGTTACATTAAATTGTGTAATAGAGGCTCAGATGTCTCACGAATTATTTGAATAAAATACATTTAGTATACAACAATATGTAATTTAATTTTGGTCAATTAAGACATAAATAATTTAACTTTATAAAATTAAAAAATTATGCTTGATAAGTAAAGCTAATTCGGTTTCGCACAAGATTGTAAATTTATTTCAAAACTAATAATCGATTTACCATGAAATATTGTTATTTGCAGAGATTAAGACATGAAAACCTCGTAAGTTTGATCGAAGTATTTAGAAGAAAAAAACGTTTTTATCTCGTGTTCGAGTATCTCGATCACACGATCCTCGATGAACTAGAGGCGGTCGAAGATGGACTTGGATTTGAACTTTCCCGTCGTCACATTTTTCAAGTACTTCGAGGGTTACATTTTTGTCACAATAATCACGTAAGATATTTTAAACGTTAATATTTATGTATATTTGTATTTATTAATTATATTAAATATTTTTCAACAAATAAGAATACTTTTAAATTCAATAATATATTAGAAGCTCATATCATTGTTCATACATATAAAATATTGTTACATACCATTTTGTTGAGTCTAAACCATCTTTCCATTTCTATTTTCTTGCAATATATACTTGAACAAATATTTTTTTTATTCTAAACGTAAAGATTTTTAATATATGAAAAGAATTTTGGATTGTTAGATAATGCACAGGGACGTGAAACCAGAGAACGTATTGGTATCGCCACGAGGTGTGATAAAACTCTGTGACTTCGGATTTGCTCGCATAGTCAGTGGACCCAATGAATCCTGCACAGATTACGTAGCAACGAGATGGTACAGGGCACCTGAATTACTTGTCGGTGATCCACGATATGGTCGAGCAGTCGATACTTGGGCTGCTGGTTGCCTTTACGCCGAGATGTTAACGGGAGAGCCTTTATTTCCTGGTGACAGTGACGTTGATCAGCTCTATCGAATCACAAGGTTACTCGGTTAGTACATTATTACCTTTCCATCGTTCGGTGGCGATTAAAATAAATAATTTTCATTATCAATTTAAATATTTAATTTTTTGAAAATCGTATACAAATATACATATAATTATTCGATAGGTGGATTATGCGGTAGACATCAAAATTTAATGAACCGAAATACTGACACACGAGGTTTACGTAAAGCCAGTATCGAAAGTCTATCTTGTCGAGGTTCTGGAGTCCCTCTTCGTGGCTCGAGTGGTGGTTTGCGTTCGTTACGCGCTATTTTTCCCGGATGCAATACAGCAGGACTTGATTTCTTATCCCAGTGCCTGAGGATGGATCCTGACACTCGACCCAGTTGTGCTAATTTACTTCAGCATCCACTTTTCATGCAGGACTGCTTTGCAGAAAAATTCCTGGCAGAGCTCAGGGAATGCGTTACCAAAGAAATCGCTGAGAATCCATTGTTAAGACTTAGACGAGATGAGGAGAGGAGACCAAGTGTATTGTCGCTCGAGGAATCCACTAGAATCTACAGTGGCGCTACTAGGTCAATCATCTTTGCTTTTTTTCACTTTCATATTCTTTTTTGTCAATATATAGGTTAACTTATGTTGAATGTTTAAATCGTATTTGTAATTTTTGTAAGTGCATTTGCTTACTTGCCTACGAATTGGAAGATTTTTTTCTCAGCTTTCGTATACTTTTGTCCTAAAACATATACTTAGATTTGAAAAAGTGAATTAAAAATTCATACCGTATTTACTTACTTTATCTAAATATTTTGAAGAAACTCAAAGAAAGATCTAGTTATGAGAAACCGATATCAAACACTTAATCTTTTTATTGTATTAAACCTTCGGGTTTTCAAAACTTCTAAAATTGCGGGTCATTCAACTAATTCAATCCTGTATCACAAAAGGAAAAAACAAGAAAAAATTACAAATTTAAAATTTGCTAATAACTGACCGAACAAGTTGCGCAATTCGTTTCGCACAGTCGCACAAGATCTTTTAGTGTTTATTTATTTATACAAACCCTCCATTTTTCTAACTTGATTTTCTTGAATAATTGCAATTTTATATGGTTAAATTAATTTTTTTTATTTTTATCTTACTATTTAGAGTTAAAAATACAGGTTCTAAGATAAAAATAATGGCATCATTCAAAAGCTGTGGAAATAATCTTTTGATTTGCATCTTTAGATTACTTTATTTAGAAGTTAATAAAAGTTTGATTGTTTATTTAATCTTTCAGGTGGCATACGAAACTGCCTAGGGATTCTTCTATAAACGGAGATAAATATATCGATTCGAATGCAACGTTAGTTGAATCGCACAGCAACACCAATTATTTCATGCGAAATCGGTCAGTTGTAGAAGATCAGCAGACCATGGTAAAATACTAACATTTAAACATATTAATCCTAACAAAAAAATGCATATGACAAGATCTACCCTAACAGTGCTATCCCGGCCGTCTAAGGGTTATTTTTAATTTAAAAAATTGTATTAAAGATTGAATTACAAATTTAGTGATTTAATTTATATTTATTGTTCGAGCTTATATTCTAATAATTTTATTAAAAATTATTAGTTAATTCTTAATTGATGATTACTGAATTTACTCGTGGAAATCAGTTAAATATATATTAACTAATGCTTCCGAAACAAGCATAGCAATACATCTTATTTAATAGATAATTAAGCCAATATAATTTACATATAATAAATATACTTTGTAAAAAAGCAGCCACAACAGCCACATCCACAGCTACAACAGCAACAACATCATCATCAACAACATCAGCAACATCAGCAACATCAACAGCACCAGCAGCAGCATCAACAACAACAACAACAACCACAACGTGGACAAACGCATCTATCACGACCTCGAGAGTATTGTTTAATAGGACCAGCGAGTGTAGCACCTAACGCAACATACATTCGACGACTCGAACATAAAGGATTATTACCTTCGGTAGAATCGTTGAGAAGTAAAGGATTTACCTTGCCAGCTCTCGCGTCTAGGGAGCAGAAACTCGCTGGTACCAAGAGAACGAAGCTTGATCTTACAACGCAAATCACGTGACGAGCGGCTACCAAATACCGCTGATCATTTTCTTATTTTCTTATACTTAGTCATTTAGTCGCGGTATTTTTTTATACCTGACGTGGTGCATATATAGTAAAGGAGAAATAATTTCAAAATCTGTTCAGTGATAATATCGATATATACTTATATAATATATATTTATATAAGTGCAGCGTACTTGTTAAGTAGTTTCTTAATAAAATTTTATGAATTTGTATACACGAATTTGTTTATATGTAGATCAGTACCGCTCATAAATCAGGGAAGGGACCTCTTTTTTAAATTGCAATATCTATAGCAAGAAATTATCGTGGAATAAAATTTAAACTGCAAATTATTTTAAATACTTACAATATTTAACCTAGGCTAAATAGTATCCATTTTAAAATTTCTCTATTTTTGCGATTTTTGATGATTTAAGTTTTTACATATATAATATACTTCATATAATGTATGGTAATCAATTCATTTATATCAACGATAATACTTGCGTACGTTTTTCGATCCGTTTTTTGGAGTATTGTTAACAAATACTGTGATTAGATGCAAGCAATATAAATTGATTATGAATACATTATGAAGTGCAATTATGTATATTTATTGCCAGATCAAATAATAAGTAATATTAGTTATAAACTATGATAATGTAGATAATTTTCATAGATTTAGAATAAATTGAATATTATCAAGTAACTTTCGGTAAGTGATTTAAATTAATAATTAATAATTAGTATTTAACTTTAAAGATGCATAACTTTGCGAAAAATGTAATCGTTAAAAAAATCTCAAAAAGCGTATATCAAAATTTATGTCAAATACTTTTCAACACTTTAAAAAAAATTAACGCATTAAACCTAAATTTTAAAAAATTAAAAAATTTAGAAATTTTAAAATTGCTATGTAACTATAAAAAATAATTCTTAAAAGTTTTAAATATTATAAATCTACTGTAAGTATTTGAAATAAACTGTAGTTTGCTTTTGTATACTACGATAACTCTTGCTAAGATAATGCAATTTCGATTTCGTATTTAAATTTAAAAAAGGGATCCTATATTTATGAGCGGCACTGTATACTCGTATATATATAATTGAATAATAAATTGTTATTACATGGAAACAAATTTTTTATCGAGACGTAAAATTTGTACAAAATTTACCTATAAGTAAACAATCAGAGATAATACATGCTCGATTATATAAGTAATTACATTGTAATATATCATTTTTTTCCTTAGAAATTTATGTAGAAATTGTCCATTTTGTATAAGAAGTAAAAGTTTTTTTTCCAGTTAATAATAAGTAATCATTTCTTTTACAATGAAAATGATTTTCTGTTTTTAATGGCCAAAAAAGTTATAAGTGTAACGAATTTCTATAAAAGAGATTAAATTTATTCGTTGAACAAATGCAGAGTTTAACGTTCTTAATAAAAAAAAAATAAGTTTATATATACATACAATATATGATAAATGAGAACGTCGACATAGCAATTGAAAATATGTAAATATTACCTACAGCACTAAAAATAAACATATATAGGTATATCAAATTTTTCAATAAATAAATTACAATTTGTATTGTTATCTGTTATCTATATTCATTTACCCCCATGTATATCTACTATTTTAATTTAAAAATGTATTTAACACAAGATTTGTAATTTAAAAAGTTTAACGTATAATTTTAGTAAATATATAAATAACAACAAAATCATAATAATAGACACAGGTAATTATTAAAATTAAGTATATATAATATTTTATTTTAATAGGTTTAACGTAGATTGTATAGTACCCCACGCGAATATTCTTATCGTTGCTTATACATATATTGATTTGTTTTGACTTACGATTTAAAATGCTACACTGAAAGTCACATTCTAATTGTAGACTAAAATTTATCAAATTCTATCTGAAGTAATGAAGTCTATTATAATATAATAAAGTCGGAAATAAATATTATTTTATCAACTATTTCGATTGAAGACAATTTTTTAAGAAAATTATTATTTGAGTACTAGATAAATAGTTAATTATTTTTATTTTACAATCAGTTTGAAGATAATTAAGTTTTTATAGTTATTTTTTTTAAATATTAAAAAAATGCATTTCGAAGACAATTTTATTGGACCTACTACTTATTTATAAGTAAATTATGCGTTAATATTGTTCAAACGTATTAACTTAGTAATCAAGTTATTCATATACTTATAAAAGAAAAAAAAATTATCAAATAATTATCGTCCAAAGTAAAAAGAAATAATTCCTCATAAAAAAACGTGGAATAAACATACCGACATCTGTACGAATGATGAAGAAATTGTGTTTATCAGCCGCAACGTTTTCCCGCGACGATAACACAAATTTCAACATCTAGTCACCATGCGTGGAACTACTTCAGTTTGTTCCATTTTTTAATGGACAGTACAAGAATTATGAACAAACATTTATATTATTTTAAATTTTCTTTATTCTTGTAAATATTATTTTAAAAAAGTGATATATTTTTTTAACCGGTTTACGAGGTTAGATTTTATATTTATTTTATTGTTTGCAACTGTATAGTGTGTTGCAAAGCTGTTATGACGAGATAATAGTTATATAGTGACTTATATACTTTGTGAAAATTTGAAAAATATACAATTATTTTAAAAATGTCTGCTTGGAAAGTGCTGAGACCTGTTGTCAATCAATTGTCATCAAGAAGATTGCATATGTCAAATAAATTGTTATTATAATTTTTAATTTATTAAATATTATTTGCAGAAATAGTAAATTTTCAATATACATATATATTTATTATTTAATGTAGATGTGAAGCAGCCATTATCGATGGACAGGCTATAGCCGAAGAAGTACTAGAGGAAGTTAAAGTTGAAGTTGACGAATGGACTAGATCTGGAGAAAGAAGACCAAAATTAATTGCTATATTAGTTGGTGAAAATCCTGCTAGCAAAGCGTATGTTGGAAGGAAAATGAAAGCTGCCAAGACTGTTGGAATCAACAGCGAAACACTACGATTTACAGATGATATAACACAAGAAGAATTATTAGAACGGGTGCAAAGTTTAAATGAAGATCCTTTAATAGATGGTCTTTTAGTACAGTTGCCAGTTCCTGAACATATAAATGAAAGACTAGTATGCCAAGCTATTACACCCATGAAAGATGTTGATGGATTTCACTTAGAAAATATTGGAAAGCTTGCGCTTAACAATAAAGGAATTATACCTGCAACTGCTTTAGGAGTTAAAGAACTTATAGTAAGATCAAAGATTCCTACGTTTAAAAAAAATGCAGTAGTTATTGGAAGATCAAAACATGTTGGTTTTCCTATTGCTTTGTTACTGCATTCCGATGGAAATGGTAAATAAATATGATAAATAAGAATATAACAGATAATATATTAAAAATATAAGATATTAAATAAAATTGTTTTTTAGGTCAAACACCTGGATTAGATATGACAACTACTATTTGTCATCGTTACACACCACGGGTTGAACTTGAAAGATTCACAAAGCTTGCAGATGTTGTTGTTGCATCTGCAGGGGTCCCTGGCTTAGTAACCAAAGATATGATAAAACCAGGAGCTTGCGTCATTGATGTTGGTATCTCAAGAATTAAGACTGATGATGGCAAATTTAAACTTGTTGGTGATGTTAATTTTGAAGCAGTAAAAAAAGTTGCAGGACATATAACACCTGTTCCTGGTGGGGTAGGACCAATGACTGTGGCTATGCTTATGAAAAATACACTATTTGCCGCTAAAATGTTAAAGAATGCAGATTCAAAGGAGTAGCTTTACCAAAAAAACTAAATAAACTTAATAACTATTTTTATTGTTGAATATATACAAAAAATAATTTATTTTTGTAATATTTATGTTTGACTGTATATATTACTGTTACCATTTATATTAAGATCATTTATAAATTCAATAAATTTTACAGAACATATTAATCATAATTTTTTAATCATATTTTCCTTATAAAGGTTATATTTAAAACTATTAATTTTATAATCAATTTAATCTGATACTGCAATATTATTTATCTATTTAGTTAGATGTAAATAATCTCTTTTTACTATTGAAAAAATGTATAAAAAAATTCTGATACTTAAGTATGCACACTCTCGTCGCAAGTGTGGGAGAACTGCTAGCCTTATATTCAGCTAACTCGCTCGGCCGATTGTTATACTTACTTACTTAAGTATTATTTACTACTTTATTTCATTTTTACTCGAGTTTGAAAACGAATGGTTTTAGGTGGCGCTGGTATCATCGAGAAACTAACACTTTGAAAGGTCATACTCAACTAACGTATAAGATAACATGATTTCCAACGTAACGTGGGTTTTATGCCGTGTTCACCATCAAAGTTTGAACATCGTATCAAAACTATTGAAAGAGAATAATTTAAAAAAATTATATTCTACATATTCAACTCCAGTTATAAATATGTCGCGACCAAAAGTTTTAGTTACTCGAGCAAGTGTTCCGCAAGCTGGTTTAAATTTATTGAACAAAGAGTGTGTTTTTTAATTTTTTTCTTTAGTGGAGTATTCAAAGATAAAAAAATAATAAAAAATATTTTTCTCTAACACGTTTTACTTTGGTATTATTGTCAATAACATTTCATAATACCTCAAAATTATATTAACTTCAATATTGTAATTTATAAAAATAAAATGATATCAAGTACTTGATTTTTAAATAATTAAATATTGCAGGTGTAATGTTGATATTTGGGAACAAGAAGTACCCATTCCTAGAGCTGACTTACTAGCAAGAATACAAGGAGTTGACGGAGTTTTCTGTTTACTTACAGATAAAATAGATGAAGAAGTCTTAAATGCAGCTGGACCAAAGTTAAAAGTTATTGCCACAATGTCAGTTGGTTTAGATCATTTAGATTTGAAAGCAATTAAATCACGTAATATTTTAGTTGGTTATACACCAGGAGTATTAACTGACGCTACAGCTGAATTAACTATGGCTTTGTTGTTAGCTACTTCAAGAAGACTGATAGAAGCTAACAGGGCAATTTACAAGTATAATTTGAAATTTTTTTTGTATAAGAATACAAATCAATAGATTATTATAGTAACATACATATTTACTTAAATATAAATTAAAATTTTTGCAGAAATGAATGGAAATCGTGGACTCCATTATGGATGACTGGACCAAAACTTTCTGGTTCAGTTATTGGAATTGTAGGTTTAGGTCGTATTGGACTTAGAGTGGCACAATATTTAAAAGCTTTTGAAGTTTCTAAAATTATTTACACAAGTAGGACTGAAAAACCAGATGCTGCAAATATTGGAGCAGAAAAAGTTGATTTAGATAATTTGCTAAAAGAAAGTGATTTTGTTATAGTAACAACTGCTTTAGTTCCAGAAACTAGAGAAATGTTTAATAAAGAAACATTTGAAAAAATGAAGAAAAATGCTATTTTAATAAATGTTAGTAGAGGGGAAGTGGTACATCAACCTTCATTAATAGAAGCTTTGAAAAAGAAAACAATAAGAGCTGCAGGATTAGATGTAACTACACCTGAGCCTATTCCACTTGATAATGAATTGTTGAAACTTGACAATTGTGGTACTTATCAATTAACAAAATATAATTTACATAATAAACATATTAAAGTATAATTTGTGTTACATATTGTAAATATTGTAATACATGACTGTTTTATATGTTTTTCAGTTATTATCCCACATTTGGGAAGTGCGGCAACAGAAACACGAGAGGAAATGTCTATGATAACTGCCAAAAATATATTAGCTGTTCTTAACAATAAACCTGAAGAAATGCCAGCTTCATTTAAATTTTAAATCTTAAATTTCTTAAGTAATTGTTTTATAAATAATGATTAAAAAAATTGTTTTTATTATTGATTATTTTTACTTTATGAATTGTTCAGTGTATTATTATTATTTATATTATTAATGCATTTATAAAAATATATAATTTTATATAAAATAATTTTATGGTACATTATTATTATTTTATTTATATTAAAAAAGCGATATTAATAATATATGGTTGTAAATATTTAATTAATTGTATATTTATTTTCAATATTTAAAATAATTTTTAATCTTATTCAAAGTGATTGGTCAATTCCGGCAGCTATAGTATTGTGATTGGCTGATATCCTTCCGTCCATGTTCCTTACGGCATTTCTCTATTTTGTCTTTCATTTTCATAATAAAAAACAATTGTGGTGAATGGCGACAAATGTAATGCCTATATAGTGAAAAGATGACTTTTGAACAATATATACTTCAGACTATTTTCAAAATTTGTCTTGTATTTGATTAAATATAACCTGTATTTGTGAATGAAACATATAAATTTTGAATATAAAATATATTTATGACTGTTTTGGAAAACATTGATATAGGTTATAAATTAAAATGCACACCTGGTATAAAAATATAAGGTTTTTTTTCTTCATCTTGGGTAAATATAGTTTAAAACAACAAAAAGTATTTGTACATTAAATATTATAATAGATTTAATTGTTTGTATGATTGCAGTTATCCAAATAGTATGTATTATTGGAGAAGAAAAGACAGTAGTGACTGTAACAGAAAATGTTAACAATACGGAGGATACCCAATCTTCTGATGTACAAAATGTTTCAAGTTTATATTTTAATACTTTAGTTAATTTTGCAGAACCAAACAAAGATCCTCCAGTTCTCGATTCAAACGATAGTTCAACTAATGAAACAACTAATGTAACAATAACAGATGCAACTTCATCAAATTTTACAAAAGTTAATTGTTTGACTGATAAAGTATTTGGTCCTGTAGAGGTATTGATAAATAATTCTTTATTATCTACATATAAAACACTATTATTATTAATTCTGCTATGCTTAATATTGTTTTATTATAAATCGGCAGATTGTCAATTATACACGTTTAATGGAACTTGTTATAAAAAATAATGGAGTACTAAATAGAACAAGAAATAGTAAAGAAGATAAAACATTACCCAGAACTTGTATTTTAATTATGTTTTATGCTAGATGGTGTGTATTCAGTAGTCAAGCTGCTCCGCATTTTAATGCAATACCTAGATTTTATCCTCACATTAAAGTTGTTGCAATTGATGCTATGAAATACCAAAAGTAAGAATGTATTAAATCAAATTTTTATAGGTTTTCTTTCATTTCTAATTAAGATACATAATATTTTATTTTTATTTTTTAGCTTTAATACACAATATGGAATTGTAGCGGTTCCTACATTTATACTTGTTCATAATGCAAAATCAGTGGCAAAGTTTGATGTAACCAATTATACTTTAGAAACATTTTCTAAATTTATATCACATTTAACAAATCTGCAACCAAATGAATCTTTATATGTTACGTCTGCTGACTTCAGTGGACCAGTTTCAAGTACACCTTCTAATGAAACAGATTACTGCTTAGTTTTATCTTGGATCTTTATAGCAGCTTGTTTGCTATATTTTACGACACAAAGTCAATGGTGGAGGCAGTTTATAGAATTAGTACAAAATACATGGAGAGAAAGTAATGCCCATCATGAACATGTTGACTAAAGTTGTTCTTCACATTTTGTACAATTAAATTTATTGTAAAATATATTTCTATCTTATTTATAATTAACTGTTGTGTACATATCAATTATATTTAAATTAAATGAAAATTTATTATAATTTTGTAATTATTTATTTCTAAAAATTTTAAGGTATCTATTATTATGTTTGTATTATAAAATAAATAGGTACTTCTCTGTAAATATAAGTTATACCTATTGGTAGAAAAAATTTTAATACTAGATATGAAGTTGATAATTCTAAACATGTGTGTTTGACCAATGCATATATTAGTCCAACGTTACTAATAAATAAAAATATAACTAGCTTAGAGATTATTAAAAAATTATATTAAAATTAAACAAAAGTTCTTTTGATTTGTATAACTTAATTATTAATAAGACGGAAATAAGTCTATACTGAAGCTATTGAAATTAATAAAAAGGTTATAAGGGTCCATTGAATTAAGTGTTTGACATTTGCAGTCAAATTTGATTATATGCGGAGGGAGCCTAATTATTAATTGAAACTCAATTTAATCAATTTTTTCTCATTCTATTACCAAAAATAATAATTTTACTATTTGTGACATCTGTCATGTATTAAAGATAATAAGAAGTGCTTTGAAGATATTACTGCAGCTGCTGAATTCTAAGGAAGTTAAATTTTTAAGTACATGTGTAAATATCGTTTTAAAAAAGGTTTAAATATATACATTTATAAAACATTTTTTAAAGTAATAAAATATATATTTTTTCAAAATCAAATTGGACGACATTTAAACCTATTTTTGACGTAATTTATAAATAAATTTTTTTCCAACGTTTAAAGGTTTCATTACCAACAAATTTTCAACATTTTTTAACATACTGTTATAGGGATTATAGGTGTGGTTAAACATAATACGATACATATTGAAAAGCAAAGGTTATTATTATACAAAATTTGTGAGAGTTCAGATAACTTTATGTATTGTCAAACACTTTTGTAATGGATAATGTCAAAAATTAGGTTGATATTAACATGGAGAGCTGGTTTTATCTCTCACTTTTTTTTTATTTTGTAGGATACCCCAAGGAATATAAATGTTCATAAACTCTCAGAATAATAAAGAAAACTATTCTAATGTTCTTACACATCGTAAAAGTAATTACAAAAACTACGAAATATTAATATAGGGGAGACCCGGGCAAGACGGACACCTTAAGGAAAAATAAAAAAAATACTGTCTAAATATTAATAAAGGGTTACTATAAAAATTTTACTGTAAACTAGACATATTAAGGAATATTTCCAATTTGATTGAACACTCAAAAATAATTTTAACACGTAAAGAAAAAATAAAGAAAAATTGATTTAATTTTGAGGTACTTAAAAATCGCCGGGCAAGATGGACACACTTAAGAAAATAAAATAAAAATCGATTAAATAACAAAAAAAATATGAAAACATAAATACATTATTGATTTATTATTGAAATAAATATTAATGAACATTAATAACGTTTAGAAAATTTACAAACTTTAATAAAAAACAAACATTTAGAAAATATTATTATTAATTGTCGCATTTAATGCCAAAATAACTGCCATGCCCTCTGTAAGTAGTGTAATTTTCATGAGCCCACTTTCTGGAGGTTGTACGTATTTCTCAGAACAAAGTAGGTAAACAAAAGAAATTTTTATTGAATTTTTTTTTCTTATTCACGCGCTTATCAATGTACATGAAGGGGTGTCCATCTTGCCCGGTCCATCTTGCCCGGTGTGAGAAAATAACTTTTATTTGTAAAAATATAAAAGAGGAATTATTTTTTGTTATTTTAAACAATGCATTCTTTAATTATAAGTAAATATAAAGTTCTATTATTATTTTACAGTTAATTAAATGTTAAAAACAAAAACTAGGATACATTTATTCTTACCTTCGGAAAATCGTAAGCCGAGATACGAAAATCATTATTTACAAATTGCAGGAATATTATTGCTTCAGTTACCAATAATACACTAATAATACTTAATTGCTAGTAAGTAGTGTAATAAGTTTACGTACAAAGTAGCATAAAGTTTACTATAGTGTCTAACTCGAAAAAACCACCTATGTCCGTCTTGCCCAGGTCTCCCATATAATACAAATTTTTTTTAATGATGTACAAGTTTAATGAAATGGGAAATAAAAACTGCAGTAATGATGCATATAAAAACTACAACTTAAAAGTCTCCGCATTTCGAGTATTAATTTCACCTGCAGGAAATTAATTATACCATATATTAAAAGAGCAAACAAAATTAAGTCAATCCAGTTTTATAGTATGAAAAAAAATAGTTAAAAAATTTATAAATACTCTTTGTAACGATGTTATTAATATGGTGAACGAAGATTAGTAACCCTTACGTATATATTTGAACGATTGGCTAACAAAGCGTAGGATTTGAAGTCTGATCTCGATAAACTGTTAATATAAAACATAACGTTTTATATAAAAAATATTATTTTCAAAAAATAATATTTTAATAATTCTTATTTAAAGGTAAGAACGACAATAATTCTGCGAATAAAATCTCACTTAATCAACATAACAATATAATTAATGATGGTTTTATAGCAGAGAAATATTTCAGAAAATTGTCCTCTTCGCAGTTTACTATAAAAATTATTGGTATTAAAGAAAAAGAGACAAATTCTAAAGAAAACTAGATAAATCCCAGTTTAAAAAAAGGGGGTTTTAGGAAAATCTAAAATAAAACTTATAACACATTCCAATAATTTTAAAATAATAATATGAAATATAGTGACTAAACGACATAGGTGTACAGCTGTGATGGATTTGAATACTAAAGAATTAAATATATTACAGATTTATGCGACAAAAAATTATTTTTGTATATTATGCAAAAAATAGTCAGTAAATATTTTAATTATTTTGACAATGTAAAAATTTATGTAGTGCATAAAGGGAACTAATAAAAGAAATTATTGTAGAAAAATATAGAAAATCATTAAGAGGTGGGATCACTTTGTTTATTTATTAGACCGCTTATTTTTGTTTATAATCTTACCAACAATAACATCAATAATAGTTTTTTGAAAATTTTTAATTTTGCTTTATCTAACTGGATATCAGTATTATCCGCATTGGGCTAACTTTATCTCTAATTATGTGGCAAGACAAATTTTCGACAGGGTTAAGCCTGGGTTAACTCAAAACCAAATCAAAAAAGTTTTTGACAAGCTGCCAAAATTTTATATTTTAAGTTGAGAACATAAAAAAATACTAGGTTGAAATACTTACTCTGAAACCTTTGGAAATTTTACGTTAGTTGGATTGTGATTCTGGAGTTCACAAAAAAAATCCTGATATCTTATTTTTGTAAAGGGCAATGCGCGGTGCACGATTATTTCAATTTTTGTCGATCAAATCGAACAAAACTTATGTGGAATACTTTTTTGAAAAAATTCTTTGTTTTTTTTATTTACACTAAAATATTACATTTTTTATAAAAATTAATGTAAACTTTTCAAAAAAATCTGTATTTTAATGTAGAAAACGAAATCAAGACTTTTTTCAAAAAAGTATTCTACTTAAGTTTCGGTAAGTACGTGTAATAATTTTACTCTACACTATATTATAAATCTATTGCACGTTACTTTTTTATGAATGATCGTATACTTATATATAGCTATACTCTTTCCTTCCTTCGAAGAATCGGAACTGTTTGAAGGTACAATATTTAATCCAGTCACAATAGACTTTTTTCATGAAAAAATTATATTGTCGACAAAAAAAATACGTTGATATAATATGAAATAATACGAATTAGTCCAACTATTTTCCTAACAAAATTTGTATACGCTTCCCATTAAAAAAAATAAAAACGTTCCAAAATACCGGTTTTTTGCTTATATTATGAAAACTATTAATAATAGAGAAAAAAGTTTCAATAAATACTTAAGATCAAGTAGACATAGTTTAAAAAAAAAAGAACCTCAAATATCTCAATTTGGACAAAAGTTATGGAAAAAATAAGAATTAGACGAAATATTTGCCTAAACAGTCTATCAAATTTTAATACTAAATTTTCGTTAAAATTTTATCTAATTCTTATTTTTTCCATAACTTTTGTCCAAATTGAGATATTTGAGCTTCTTTTTTTTGTCTACTTGATCTCAACTATTTAATGGATTCAAATTTGAGTATGTGCGTCTATTTCTTTCCGAGTTATTGGCGATTAAGCTTAAACGTATTTTTTTCACGATTTTTCGATAACTACGTATAACTTTTGTGAAACAGACTATATGAGATTGAATTTCATATGAATTCTTTCATATTTGGGTACCAGAAAACAGCCCTCAAAGATGCAACGAAATCCGTTTCCCGGAAGTTGGAACCTCTCCTTGTTAGATATTAGTCCAGTCAAATTAGACTTTTTTCATGAAAAAATTATATTGTCGACAAAAAAAATACGTTGATATAGTATGAAATAACACGAATTAGCCTAAATATTTTCCAAACAAATTTTGTGTACGCTTCCTATTAAAAAAAAATAAAAACGTTCCAAAATACCGGTTTTTTGCTTACATTATGAAAACTATTAATAATAGAGAAAAAAGTTTTAAATACTTTTTGTAGGCCTTGAAAATATTTAGCGAGTAAATGAAAATTTGTTGAGATCGCGTAATTAGTTAATTAACAAATTAAGTTTAAAGCGCAAAAATCGACGTTTTTCGACCCGTCTGTAGTATTAAATCTAAGATAGGAACTCCTATAAATAATAATGTTAAAACATCACATTTGGCATAAATAGAAAATACACAAAATTTCAAATCGATATTTTTTGAAAAAAATCAATTTTTTGAAAAAAGGAGTTTAATTCAGACGTAAAAAATAAGACTTTGGAACGTTGTGGAGGAGCCAGCCAAGAACAGTTTTTATCAAGATCCACATTTTAATGTTTTATACTTATCTAAACTTTAATTCAATTTTTATTTATTTAAAAAGCAGTATAAACTAATTGAACAATTTTTTTTATCAGCTTTTGTTAATAATTTGATATTATATTCCATATGAAGATGACCTATTGAACATATTAGGATTACTCATATTTTTCTACGTTTTTTGAAAAAAAAAAAAAATTATTACTGTAGCTTAATTAGA
The DNA here is from genome assembly GCA_026168455.1 of Theocolax elegans. Taxonomy (NCBI): domain Eukaryota; kingdom Metazoa; phylum Arthropoda; class Insecta; order Hymenoptera; family Cerocephalidae; genus Theocolax; species Theocolax elegans. The sequence continues at coordinate 25,001,221 of CM047426.1, forward strand.
ACTTGAGATAATTTTTTTTCTTTTTTAATCTATTACTCGGATTAATTACAAAATTAAGAAATTTAATACCCGTCATTAGACAGTTAAGAGCTTGAAATATATTTTACAATAATAATTGCCGTGATATAATTACTAACTTAAAAATATAAGCGAGTTGAAGTGAACAAAATTCTTGGTGCGAACAACCAACGAACAACTTATAGCAACAGAAGTTGTAAGTAGCATATTAAATATTTGATCAAGTAATATCAAGATTTAAAAAACTTAAAAAATAGTTAATTCCAGGGACTTTAAGACTTTAATCCAAAACAAAAGATATAAGTTTTAATTTTATTCGTATTGTTTTGTGTAACATAACATAAATATAAAAGATTAAAAATCTCGTATGAGATTAATAAAGCTTAATAATAATAAAAAAAAAAATATAAAAGATTAGTTTGTTTAAAAAAAATAAAAATTTATAAAAATGTATAAAATTTTGTTATTGGCTTATTATTTTATATTTCTATTTAGTTATGTTAGAAAAAAACGGTATACAACAAATGAATAAGTTAAGCTTTGACAAAATGAAACGAAGTCTTAATAAAAAAATTTTTTTTAGTTTTCCGTGACCATATAAAAAAGCTAAAGTAATGCAATTCAGTGTTTTCGTTTCGATTACTTAAAGTCCCTGGATTTAACTATTTTTTAAGTTTTTTAAATCTTGATATTACTTGATCAAATATTTAATATGCTACTTACAACTGCTGTTGCTATAAGTTTTTCGTTTAGTTAATATTTCCCCCCTTTATTTTATGTTAAAAGTGAAAAAAGATGGTAATTTAGCATGCTGACATTAAAATTGTTATTCAAAATACTTCATATTTTATATAAAACTTTTTTTGTATATAACAATGATTCAATAACATTAAAAAGTTGTAATTAATGAGTAAAAATGATGTATTCGATTTAGATTCTCGCCACGTAATTTTGAATCCCGAATTAGTGCGTGTGGGCAAGACGCACAGAGAGTATTTACCCCAGCAGCCACCAGTTGGCGCTTCACAGCGAGCGATATAGAGAGAGCGGGATAACCGCCGACAGCAGTCGCGTCGTAGCTTCCGACGCATGAGTCCGCAAGAGCGGACGAGAGCTTGTAACAATAAACTCTAATCATTATCATATCTCTGTCTAGCTATCATTGTACCTGTACCTCGAACTCCTGGTAACGCCGAGTGTGGCGGCGATACGATCAAGGCAACAGACCCTGATCCCCACAACTGGTGACCCCGACTTAAGATCAGCGGAAGCGGCGTGGAAACACACACCGAGCGGACGAGCCAGCGGCCGATTCTCTGAACGACCGGTACGCAGCGTGCCGACCGCCACTTCGTGGATCCAACAGCGGCGAGATACAGCCTACGCCGTAAAAGCTGAACTTCGAACACCACCAGGAAGTACATCGAGTACAGCATTGCGATGGAGGTATATAAAGTAAAAAAGGCGATCATGACGTAAAATTCGATCGACCCACCGAAGCAAGTAGCTACAACGTATAACCTTCAATGTTATATCGTCATAGTGAAAACCGTTACCGTAAACGTAAAAACCGGTAACGCGAATTCAATTAAATCAATATAAAACGGACTCGCGAACGAAAACTTTGTTATATCAAAATTCGCGTACTATTGCATGCAGAAAATTCTCGGGACGGCGTTCACGGATGAAGATGCCAATCATTAAGAATTTTACCAATATGATGAGAATAACGTGTAAAATTAGGGAAGCCGAGCTCGGGGGCGCGGGTAGTCGACTCAGGTCGTAGCCGTGCCATGCAGCTAAGGTCGCGACCTTGTTATAGCGTGGTAACTGGCAACTACTCGTAACCCAGAGTAAGGTCAATTAGCCAGTTAGATTAGAAAGTTCAGACGTAACGAGCGGGTGGCATGAGTAAAATTAGTGAAATTGCGAAGATTATGGTATCTGCGTATACCCGTAGGGCAATCCTGTAAACTCATGCACACATTGAAAAAGCGTAGAAAAGAAGTAGGTTTCGTAGGTCAATACGAGTGGCCAAGATCAATAGCAGAATTAGGTAGAAATTCTTATCTGCGTAACGGCAAAATATTCAGAAGAAACATGCCGACAATAGGAAACCCGGAAAGTAACGAAATGGATACCGCGATGGAAACGAGCCCGCGTAAACAAACCATAGAAATTTCCAGGGACGAGTTCTTAGAACTCAAAACAGAAATCGAAAGCTTGAAACGTCTAATGAACGAATTAATCGCAACAACAAAGGCGAACAACACGCAAAGTCGCGAACCTAACGTAAACAGAACTAATAACGGTAACCAACTAGGGCCGAACGATGTAAACACAACGCGATTCGAAAGAGTATTAGGTGATAATAACATGTTTACATTCGGAGATAATAACACGGAATACGTACGCGGTTTGAATATCGAGTCGGATTATAGTCGTCAGTCAAGGACAATAAATATTAAATTCCAAAACTTTTGGAGACACGATCCGGAGGCATGGTTCGCAATGTTAGAATCGTTATTTACGGAAAATAATATTATCGCGGACCAAATGAAATATTGCAATTTATTAAAGAATATCGGAGACGATTTGATTCGGGAAAATCTCGACATACTTAAAGCTCTCCCCCCGGATAATAAATACAATACAATCAAAAAAGCAGTGTTAAGGAAATATACGGAGACAGAAGAACAGAAATTAAACAGACTGCTGACTGACACGCGACTTAACGACCGTAAACCGTCAACGTTTTTCAACGAATTAATTAACGCGGCAGGAACCCTTATGCCTAGACAAACCGTGTTAAAAATATGGTCCAACAGACTGCCATCTGCAGTCCTAGATAAAATCGAGGATAGGTTGCTTTTCGAGAAAGAGGACACAATACTCGACAAAGCCGACCTCGCGCACGAAAGGATGCAGCGCGATATGTGCCGTGTGGATCTGTTGGATGCAATATCCACGGCGAGTACTCCTTTGTCGGATCCTCACATAATGGCCGCGCACACGAGTAAATCGCCAACGCGGAAGCCGAGTCAGCCGCGAGATAGGCGCGATGTAAGGGATACGCGTAATTGTAGCCACAGCTACGAGCGAGGTCCAACACCGCGTGGCTTTCGAAGAAACGATAAAAGTAGACCGCCGAAATGCGTTTGGATTTGCATGCATCACTTCAAATACGGCGACAAAGCGCGATCTTGCTCACCGGAGTGCAAGTGGAAGGATAAAAAAGAGTTAAACGGAAGTAAAAGCATAGATTGTGTCGCGACGGGAACGAATTCGGAAAACTAAGTAAACCCGACGTTGCGGAGACAAACGTACCGGGCTTTTCGTCAATACGTCTCCAATTAAAAGATAAAAAAACGGGCGATATGTTTTTGATCGATACAGGAGCAGAAATATCGGTAATACCTAAACCGACGGGATTTAAAGGCAAACCGCTGTCGTTGAAACTTCACGCAGCAAATAACACGCGTATTAAGACCTACGGATACGCGAATCGCGTTATAGACTTCGGTTTTAAAGAGGCAATCGGATGGCGTTTTATTATAGCCGACGTGCCTTACCCCATCTTAGGAGGGGACGCGATCGCGAATTTCCACCTGATTCCTGACCTTAAAATGGGCAGGCTGGTAAAGGGCGATACGCATGAATACGTACGAGGGAGAACCGGCAACGCCGAAGTTTTTTCCATATCCGTATTAGGACCGGATCATAAGTATTCGGACATATTAGCCAAATTCCCGGACGTTCTCGGCATCGATAAACCCGCGTCACTTTCGAAATGCGGGATAGTTCATCATATCACGACCCGTGGCCCACCCATTTACCATAAGGTCAGGCGTCTGAACGGCGAAAAATTGAAGGCTGCAAAAGCCGAGATAGCCAAGCTGTGCGAGCAAGGCATCTGTAGATCGTCGGACAGCCCGTGGGCTCCACCCAGTTATATGGTTAGAAAGAAAAACGGAGAATGGCAAATCTGCGGAGATCACAGAAAACTGAACGCAGCAACGATTCCGGATCGAAACCCCGTACCGCACTTACCCGAATTCCCCAATAGTAAATCACGACCATTCGTATTTAGGGACTTACAAGAATGCACACACGTATTTCTCTTAACTAAACTCGGTAAAACAGCCTTAGAAAGACCGTACACCGGACCACATAAGGTTATCAAACGTTCAGCTAATGGACGTAATTTTACGATTGAGGTAAACGAACGACAGAAACTCGTGAATATAGAACTGTTAAAACCCGCATACTTCATTCGGACGGAACAAACCGAGAGAATTAAGAACTCCAGTCTACCCGAGACTGTTAGAGACAACACCGCGAACGGGAGTAATTCGCACAATAATGTAATACTTAGCAACGCTGACATCGACGTCGAGCAAAGTAACACAAATACAATAAATGACGAAGTTATTAACGATAATCACAATTTAGACACAGTCGATGACGGCATTGCATATGACCAGGGCGTAGTAACGCCCAGTAGTATTTTAGCAAGTGGAGCATACTCCGCAAATGACGAGCAATATTGCGAATCACGCGATTTGGCGGAAAACTCTGAAACGAACGAGACGTTACATAATCCTAGTCACTCAGAGATTCCAAAAAATCAAGAACCGGACGCGATACGAAACGCGAGAACCGGTAATCATAATTGTGATAAAGATGAACCACTTACGTGTTCAAAGCCAAATACTAGAAAGCCAAAGAAATTTATACCCAGTATGTTAAAACGAAACCGAAAGACTGAATCCATTAATGTAATAAATCGTGATAATAGATGTAAATCGGTAAGCTTTAGGTTAACCCCAGAAATAATGTGTTGTTAAGAAAGCGTAGTACAACCCACTCGCAAGCCGCTCGAAGCGGTGGAAAAATTAGAAACGTCGAGGACGTGAAGCACGATTGCTTTATGGCGAATACCTACGCGGAAGCATACCGCACTGGAAGAATAACCGTGTTTAAGAAAATAACACCCCTGAGGTGTCGAAACCGAGATATTTGCGCGTCGCAAACAGTTAAGCGCATCATCCATTTCGGAAATAGAAATATCAGCGCGTATGTTTAAACAAATAGTCGAATTGTTCGATATCAGCGTATTTAGCTTAAGTAAAGTCCAGAAACGTTTTGGCGATTGTAAAGTATTAACTGTCATAAAAATTGTAACTTTCGAGCGAGTGGATTTATCCAATTAAAACAATTAGAAATGTTGAAACTGATAGATTGTAACATTGTGTCAACGACATCACTATGTAGTTCGATAGAGTTAAACTCAAGAATACACGGTACAATTAACAGATTGTAAAAGCGTCGACACTTAGATTATCAAAGCAAGTCAAGGTGGAATCGTTAAAATGTATAGTTACTACACCAGGGGAGTGGGTTAAATACATCTTCGAGAAATAAGTAAATGTTAACCTGAAAAAACCCCGGTCAACATTTAGGGGGGAGCACTGTGGGCAAGACGCACAGAGAGTATTTACCCCAGCAGCCACCAGTTGGCGCTTCACAGCGAGCGATATAGAGAGAGCGGGATAACCGCCGACAGCAGTCGCGTCGTAGCTTCCGACGCATGAGTCCGCAAGAGCGGACGAGAGCTTGTAACAATAAACTCTAATCATTATCATATCTCTGTCTAGCTATCATTGTACCTGTACCTCGAACTCCTGGTAACGCCGAGTGTGGCGGCGATACGATCAAGGCAACAGACCCTGATCCCCACATGCGCATGCTCCTTGCGTCCCCCACTACGCTGACTGCCTCTAACTGCCTCGGCAAGCAACTTTTTCAATACACGCGGATCAGTGATCACGCACCAAGAATTTTGTTCACTTCAACTCGCTTATATTTTTAAGTTAGTAATTATATCACGGCAATTATTATTGTAAAGTATATTTCAAGCTCTTATCTGTCTAATGACGGGTATTAAATTTCTTAATTTTGTAATTAATCCGAGTAATAGATTAAAAAAGAAAAAAAATTATCTCGAGTTCTAATTAAGCTACAGTAATAATTTTTTTTTTTTCAAAAAACGTAGAAAAATATGAGTAATCCTAATATGTTCATTAGATCATCTTCATATGGAATATAATATCAAATTATTAACAAAAGCTGATAAAAAAATTGTTCAATTAGTTTATACTGCTTTTTAAACAAATAAAAGTTGAATTAAAGTTTAGATAAGTATTGAACATTAAAATGTGGATCTTGATAAATAAACTGTTCTTGGCTGGCTCCTCCACAACGTTCCAAAGTCTTATTTTTTACGTCTGAATTTAACTCCTTTTTCAAAAAATTGATTTTTTTAAAAAACTAAAAAAAAAATATCGAGTTGAAATTTTGTGTACTTTCTATCTATGCCAAATGTGATGTTTTAACATTGTTATTTATAGGGGTTCCTATTTTAAATTTAATACTACAGACGGGTTGAAAAACGTCGATTTTTGCGCTTTAAACTTAATTTGTTAATTAACTAGTTACGCGATCTTATCAAACTTTCTTTTACTCGCTAGATATTTTCAAGGCCTACAAAAAGTATTTAAAACTTTTTTCTCTATTATTAATAGTTTTCATAATATAAGCAAAAAACCGGTTTTTTGGAACTTTTTGATTTTTTTCAATGAAAATATTCGGACTAATTCGTATTATTTCATATTATATCAACGCATTTTTTTTTGTCGACAATATAATTTTTTCATGAAACGACCCGTTTTTAAGCTAATTTGACTGGACTAATTGGAACTATTTCCATTTTCCATTATCAGTATATATATAATAATGTTTGGCCAGCTGTCTAAAAAATAATATTCTTCATTACCTATATTTATATTAGAATTACAAAACCATTGAATAATTGACAAGAAACATAAGTTTAAGTATATATACTCAATATTGAATATATATTTGTATGTAGTAGAGCTCTATGAATTGCGATACGAAGAAATATATATCTATAAGTATACGTGGTCCCGCCAAATTTGTAAGCGCATGCCCAAGAGAACATAACAGTGCTTTGACAAATGGCGTCATATTGTGTATAGGTTATAAAACCAATTTCTAGCAAAACAAACAGATCGCCGATCAACTCACTTTTTTAATATAAGGATTTGAAGATTAATTATGTTTAACATTTGAATTGTTCATTATAAGGTATTAATTTCTAAAAAAAAATTATACATTACTAATAAATTTATTATTCTTATTTAAATAATACTTAACGCTTTTTTAACTTATAGCTAAACGTAACAAAAAGCAACAACGATGCATCGACGAGGCGGTAAACGTATTCGGATGGACGATCCAGTACCACCCGAGTATGAAACAGCAGTGATAAATTCTATGAGTGATAATTTCACAGGCGATGGAACAGACTCTTATGGTTCAACTAATCAGGATTTTCAAGATCCTACTTTGGATGCTCAACTTAATGCTCCTAGTAACATGAGAATAACTAGGAACACACGAGCAAGATTACGTGGAGGTCCTATTCAACAACCAAAATATAAAGAAATTGATGAAGACTATATACCTACAACACCTAGTACAACAACTAGAGGACGTGGTGGAGGTCGAGGTCGTGGAAGACGTAGCCATCAATCTCATAATCTTGAAGATGAGACAAGTTTATATTTTGCAGTTCAAAATAATAGGTCATCTCTAACTGGTATTGTAGATGAATGGATTGAAAAGTACAAAATTAATAAGGAAAATGCTCTTTTGATGTTAATGCAATTTTTCATAAGAGCTAGTGGTTGTAAAGGTCTCATTACTACTGAAATGCAAACATTAGAACATGTTCATATAATCAGAAAGATGACTGAAGAATTTGATGAAGAAAGTGGGGAATATCCTTTGATTATGACTGGACAACAATGGAAGAAATTTCGTGCTAACTTTTGTGAATTTGTGCAAATTTTAGTTCGTCAATGTCAGTATTCTATTATTTATGACCAATTTTTGATGGATAATATAATTTCACTACTGACTGGATTGTCTGATTCGCAAGTAAGAGCATTTAGACATACTGCAACTTTGGCAGCTATGAAATTGATGACAGCTTTAGTAGATGTATCCTTGACTGTATCTATTAATTTGGATAATACACAAAGGCAGTATGAAGCTGAGCGACAAAAAGCTAGGGAAAAAAGGGCAGCTGATCGCTTGGAATCATTAATGTCAAAAAGAAAAGAATTAGAAGAAAACATGGAGGAGATAAAAAATATGCTTATATACATGTTTAAGTCTGTTTTTGTACACAGATATAGAGATACTTTACCTGAAATTCGTGCAATTTGTATGGCAGAAATTGGTATTTGGATGAAAAAGTTTCATCAAAATTTTCTTGATGATTCCTATTTAAAATATATAGGCTGGACATTGCATGATAAAGTTGGTGAAGTAAGATTAAAATGTTTACAAGCTCTGCAACCATTGTATGTTTCAGAAGAACTAAAAAATAAATTAGAACTTTTCACTAGTAAATTTAAAGATCGAATTGTAGCTATGACATTGGATAAAGAATATGATGTTGCAGTACAAGCAGTTAAATTAGTAATATCAATATATAAGCACCATCGTGAAATTCTTACAGATAAAGATTGTGAACATGTTTATGAATTAGTTTATTCTTCCCACAGAGCAGTAGCTCAAGCAGCAGGTGAATTTGTGAATGAGAGATTTTTTACTTCTGCTGAAGAAGTTGAGGTGAAGACAAAACGTGGTAAAAAGCGTTTACCTAATACACCTTTTATAAGAGATTTAGTTTTATTCTTTATTGAATCTGAACTACATGAGCATGGAGCATATTTAGTAGATTCACTTATAGAAACCAATCAAATGATGAAAGATTGGGAGTGTATGACTGATCTTTTATTAGAAGAACCAGGTGAACAGGAGGAAGCTTTAGACAATCAACAAGAGACATCTTTGATTGAAATTATGGTTTGTTGTATTAAGCAATCTGCTACTGGAGAAGCTCCAGTTGGTAGAGGACCAACCCGTAAAATTTTATCTGCTAAGGAGTCAAAACAAGTTCAGGAAGATAGACAACGTTTAACAGAACATTTTATTCAAGTACTACCTGCTTTACTTGATAAATATCGTGCAGATTATGATAAATTGGCAAATTTATTATCTATACCACAGTATTTTGAACTAGATATTTATACCAAATCTAGACAAGAACAAAATTTGGACTCTTTATTAAATAAAATTCATGATATTGTAGATAGATCACATAATACAGATGTTTTAGATACAGCAGCAAAAACTTTAGAATACATGTGTGTGCCTAGGTCAGCTATTTTCCGCAAATGTGATTTGGCTAGATCAAAGTTAATTGATGCTATTGTTATTAAATATAAAGAAGCCATAGAAGAATATAGATATACAGTTGATGGAAATGAGAAACCAAATGAAGATGAAACTTTTGTAGTTGTGGAATCACTGAAAAAAGTAGCCATATTCTACAGTTGTCATGATATGAATACAAGTGATATTTGGGATTCACTTTTCAGAGATATCAAAGAAAGACGATACAGTCTACCTGATGATGCAGTGAAATATTGTATTAGCGCTTGCTATTTTTCTATTTTATGGTCACAAAATAATTTGATTGAATGCACAGAAATTGATAATCGTGCTGAAGAAGAAAGCAAGAGGTTAAAGTCTCGTTTGTCTGAATTTATGGCATGTTTATATAGTTTTGTTGATATTAATAGTGAAGAACAAATTTCAACGTTATTGAGAGAAGAAGCATATAATAGATTATGTGATCTATTAGTAATTTTTTGTAATCAGCTTACTTCACAAAAGAATGTTCTTCTTCATCAATTAGTTTGTGAGCCAGATACTGGTATGCAAGAGATGTTAAACAGATTTGTTCAAGAATTTGTTTTTTCTGAAGGAGAAGATGATGATCTTGATGAACATTCTAAAATTGAAGAACTTCATAAGAAGAGAAATTTCTTGGCCTCCTACTGTAAATTAATAGTTTATAACATGATTCCAACAAAGGCTGCTGCAGATGTTTTTAAACACCATGTTAAATATTACAATGATTATGGTGATATAATCAAAACAACAATTGGTAAAGCTAGGGATATTAATAAAGTTAACTGTGCAATGACTATGCAACAGAGTTTAAGTATACTGTATAACGAAATTGCGGAAAAGGAGGAAAAAGTTAGTAGAAATAGTGAAGAATTTACTGCTATTAAAGAACTTGCAAAACGGTTTGCCTTATCATTTGGACTTGATGCAGTAAAGAATCGTGAAGCAATAACTGCCTTGCATCGACAAGGTATACTGTTTGCAGTTTCAACCCCGGATAATGCTGAAGTAGATCCTACAGGTCCACCACCTAATCTATCCTTCTTAGAAATTCTAAGTGAATTCACAAATAAACTTCTGAAACAAGATAAAAAGCTTGTTTTAAGTTTTCTGGACAAGCATCTTCAAGCAGGAATGCCATCTTCGAGGGGAGAAGATTGGCAACCTCTTTTGTTATACAGAAATAGTTTATTACATGGTGAAACTGATACTGTACCGGTAACTAGTAAAAGAGCTTACACAAGAAGAAGAAAAGACCATGCTGAAGAAGAAGAACCTGATGATGTTGATGATAGTTCAGATCATGATTATCCAGGAAATTAAATTTTGTACTGAAAATTGATTAAGTATTTTTAGGGATAAAGAAATATAAAATGTGATTTATCATATTACATGTTTAGAGTTTTTTTTACTTATGTACTGTTCTTTTATACAAGAGTATTTTGAGAATTAAATATTAATTTAATTATATAGATATAGATTAGATTATATTATTAAACAGAAATTTGTACTTCATGTTATTAATTTAATAAGAAAACCAAATTTTTTTCTTTCAAATGTGTAATTATTATTATTATTTAAGTATATTATATATAGATATTGTACAGTAAAATATTTGTATTTTGAATAAAACATACATATATAATAATAATATAAATAAATATTTCATTATTAAATATGTATAAAAAATATGACTATCAATTTAAATATAATTGTAATATTTATATTAAAAATAAAAATTATAAAAACAAGAAAAAATGTATTTTTTTGTAAGTAAAGAAATTTATATGATTGCATTGGCGTATTATTATAAGCTTTATTATTTTATTTCAAAGAAAAAATGAACTCTCGCTTGTCTTGCGCATTACGACCATTGGATATTGCTTGGCTTGGCAGCAATGGCCGACGTTTTTCTCTCCCGTTCATTTATTCACTGCGCTCATAACTTCATGATTGTTGTGCACGGCATTTGTTTGCGCTGAAGTTCGTCTCCAATCAGACCTTGTCTCGCAATTTGTGTGGCGGTCGGTCTACGATTTATTTCAATTTTACTTTTGAAGACAAAATTGTATACAATTTCGTTTTTCGATCAACATTTAAAAAAGGTTATATTCAAAGCATAAACATGATATTGCAAACTATTCAGATTATTTCTGTGGGTTCCATAGGTTCCTTCAAAACCTATGACATCAGGTTAGATAGTGTATAAAAAGATTTCTTCCTGTCTTGATACAATTAAAAACTTAAATAGATCTATTTTTATTTAGTTTTACTTAAATAAAAGAAGTTTATTATTTTGAAAGAATTTAGACTATTAATATACAATAAGTTTGTAATTATGGGTTCAATAAGTTTGATGTGTCCTATGTGCTGTGGAGAAACTTTTAACAATTCAGAGTCGCTTAAGTATCATTTACTTAGTATGACTGATAATTTATATTGTCCTGGGTGTTCATTGAGAACGTATTCAGTGGCAGCATTGATACAGCATCTAGATTTATGTGGTAAAGAAAATGATCAAGAAGTTAAAGATAAAGTTGCAGAAATAAGTGAATTAGAAAATGATAACATCAAAGAGGGAGCAGATATTTTAATGGTAAACTTTAGCAATTGTGTAAAGTTATTTTATTTTTAAACTACATTTATTTGCAGGATGATAACGATGATACAATAAATGATAGTTTTTTGGCGACTGTTGATGAAGATGGAATTATGATTGTTGGAGAAGGCCGAACTATTCAAGTTGATGAAAATGGTTGATATATCTTTCATTATATTGCTGTCTAAGTTTTTTTGTTTATTATTTGTTAGTTATAATATTAAAAAATAATATTATGAATATATTTATAATATAAATTAACTAAACTGTATAATTTGTAGGTGAAATAAAAGTTTATGACAAAATAAATTCTAATGAAGAAGAAGGAATTGTAACTTCTACAGATGATTGCGATAAAGTTACTACCAAAATGTTAAATGAAAATCAAATAGACGAAAACTCTAAAATCCATTCAATAATATCTGCTAAGAAGGATAATGTAAATGTAGATAGTGATAGTGATCTATTTCATGTAATTAATAATGAATTACTTAATGTATCACAAACTGATATGGAGATAGACTGTGATAAACAAAAAATTAAAAAAGAATCTAATGATGAGCAAGTAAGATAAGAGAGTATTTATTTTGTTAAAATACAATTGCACTTTTTCAACTGATAACTGTGACTTAACTTTAACATAACTATTTATTTGTATAATTTCAAATTAGGATGCAGGATTACTATATAGCTGTAGTACCTGTGGAACAAGTTTTAATTCTGTTTTGGATCATATTAAAGAATATCATGATGGGCAAGAAGTTGTATTAGAAATGGCTGAACAACAAATAAATGACATAGAAGCAAAAGCTATAGAACCGTCTCCTGTTGTTACAAATGCAACAGCTACAATGCCAACAAATAATGTTGTTCAAACAATTACTCTCCCATCAAAACAAAGACAATCAATGAACACATTAAGAACTGAAGAATGCATTGACAGTGATGGGAGATTATACACCAGAAAAGTAGTACAAATTGAAAGATTTTGGAATCGTACTCCAGTTACGCTTTCATCTACAAAAGCTCCAATGATAGAAAAATTTTTTTCTAATGTGGAAGGAGTCAAAGTATAAATACAAAAAAGTATTACATGAAATAATTAATTAGATTGTATTACAAAAATTTAATTTATTTCAGGTTAGAGATAAAAGTGTAACAGTAGCTCCCACACGTATGTACAGGTGTAATCAATGTTTGGAACAGTTTGCCAAGTTGGTGGAATTTCGTGTTCACGTGTGCCTTCAAGGAAATAATCGATGTGATCAGTGCGATCAAACATTTGCAACAACAAAAGCGTTACAATTGCATTTGAAAGCACATGAAACAAGTGATTTTCCTTCCCAAAAGATATTTTTATGTACAGTATGTGGCACAGAATTTTTGACGCATAAAAGTTTAAGATTGCATTCTCGAATGCATGCCCCTGTTCGAGCAAGACACGTTGATGCACCTGAAGGAATGGATGAAGAAACTTTTGACTGTAGTGAATGTGGTGAGAAAAAAATGATTTCTCATTTTAAAAATTCAAGTTATAATGATATAATTAATAAACAGTTAAAGTAGTAGTCAATGACCTATAATGCTTGTCAACTTCTAAAAATTCTGGATAAATTATTTTTAGGTACAACCTTATCGGAATCATATAGATCAGCACACATGGCCTTGCATGCTGGAAATGCTATCACATGTACAGTCTGTAATCGCAAATTTGATTCAGAAGAGAGTTTAGCAATGCATGCTGCAGTACATATAGAAACAAATGTCAGTTCACCAAATAATGAACTGATTATGACGAATAATCAAGACTCTTCAGAGACTGCTTTCGGTAATACTGGAACCTCCTCCACAAATACACCTGTTACAAATCTAGACTCGGCAGAATTACAAAGTCAAAAACCTTATCAATGTCAACATTGCGGACGTAGATTTACTAGGCCACATGAAAAAGTGAAACATGAAAGGATACACACGGGCGAGAAGCCACATTCTTGTGAGGTATATTACATATTTTATTAGTGATGGTTGATATATTTTATAAATTGCTACTACAATTTGATGCTAAATTATAATTTATACTACTAGTAATTTTAACACAATGATTGATATCTTAGTATAAGCTAAACACATTTAATTTTATTGCCTGTTCACAAATAAATTAATTATTTAAATTTAAGATTAAAACTTTAAATTTTTTATATCTTAATACAGGTTTGTGGCAAAAAATTTCGAGTATCATACTGCTTAACTCTCCACATGAGAACGCACACGGGAGTCCGACCTTATGAATGCCAGCATTGCGGGAAACGTTTTAAAGCTTCATCCGTCTACAACCATCATTTATTGACACACGGAGAGGAACGAGCTTATACTTGTCCTTATTGTCCAAAAACTTTTAAGACTCGCGTACAACTTGCTGGCCACAAAAACAGTCACACGAAACCTTTTCGTTGTACCGAATGCTCGAGGCCGTTTGCTTCACTTTACGCTGCTCGTGCTCACATTCAGACCCACAAGAAAGACAATAATCTTAAGTTTAGTTGTAATATTTGTGGTGCTTCGTACGGTCGAGCATTTGCTTTAAAGGATCACGTAAAACAACATGAAAATGAAAGTGTGACACTGCCACCTGAACCGGCAAGAGAGGAAGAAGTTCAAGAAGTGCCGAATTTTCTTACGCATGATGAGGAAGTGATCGTTTCGACACGTTGTGATTCTGAACTTGAGGAGGAGGAATTAATTGTACCCTCACCTCCTGCGTGTGATTCCTAATTTGGTCACGAAAAACTTGTTCCATCCTCTTCTCAATGTAGTTCGAACTGGGGTGAAGAAAAACCTACGTTACCGTCATCTTTTACGGATTAACTACTGGTTGATCACTGTTTTTTATAAATGTGTTTCAATTTATTCAAAAGATGCGTATCAAGTAGTTGCTCAAACAATTCTTTTATTATTGAATTTAATTTTAATTGAATCACGAATAAATTAAAAAATAATAATTATATAAATTAAACAATTTTGCAATGTTTTAAACATTGTTTTTATATCAACTTCTTTCTATTTTATGCCAAAGTATAATAATCAAAATTATCCAATTATTCAATATTATTATGTTAATTAAACACTTTAAAAGTTCTTCATGTTATATGTTACTTTTTAACAACTTTAACAATTCTATCTATTTTATGATTAAACATTGTACTTGACAGTAAATGCACTCATCTTACATTATTTACATAATAACTATTAATATATAGGTATTAAAGACATTCTATCGAATTTTCATCTTTTACACATCTTCAATTTTGTTGATTGTTATATAAATTAAATGCCTATATTTATACATAAACACTTTCCTTTATGTTAATTGAAACATATATAGGCTCCATTGGTACGTGTTCATTGATATTTTTATAAGTATGTGTAATTATGAAGTGTTAATTAAATTTGTGAAACCATAGTCGATTTTTATCTATATGGGATAAATCAATGGAATTGAAAATATGGCATTATTTTCCAGTAATCCTTTCGTCGTTAAGTTTCATATTGTTAATATTATTAAACTTTTGTGTTAATGTAATATAATTTACTGTAATTGTAAAAATAATTTAATATATGTGCAATAACAGTGACTATAATACTCCTTCACAACAATCATACATTGTTCAAACAATTTATTACATACATAACGTCCTATGCTTAATCATATTGTACGGTATAGTTTCTCATAATTTCATGTATATAATGTATAATTTATATATTTCATATCTAAACATTAACAATTATTTGGAATGGAAATCTTAAAATGGAAAAAAATTTTATTCGTTTATATGATATGATAATCAGAGGAATCTAAGGTTGCTTTTAAAATTATTCTTTTAATTGTACTTATGCATTGAAGCAATGGGTTAACATTATTTTACATTCTACATAAAAGAATAGTCAATGTTTCAGTAAAAGTTACAAAATGTTTAATATTTTTATTTCGAATTAAATTTTACACTAATTATCATTTCAACAAAATAACTAATCAATTTTGTAATTTCAATATGATTATTAATATATAATCACACAGTGAATTACATTTATTTAATTTCAAAGTTACATTCACGGGATGTGAACCCTAAAAACTAGAAAAATTATTTATTTTTTATTAAACGAGAAATTGAATTTATCGAAAAAAATGTTCTGTAAAGATGTTATGTTTTCTTTGAAGATATTCCCTGAATTTTTTCAAATCTTAATTAAACTTTGTTTGCATTTTATCTTTTTACGTACATGTATATGTATATCATTATTTCCAATTGAAAAGTCAAATGAATATGCATTTGTTTTTTAATAAAAGTTATTACATTTTTTTATTATGATTTGTATTAAAATATTGTATCGATAGAAATAAAATGTTTTGTTTCAAATTGCATATTTAATTTATAGATACAGATCAAAATAGAGTAGACCTTATTCAACCATAAAGTACCTATTTAATTTCCATTCGTTAATTTTTTTTTAATACATCGTTACGAGTTGACTTTTTTATCGGACTGTTCCATACGTATAATACATAGTAGAATCGCTCGAACTTTATTTTTATCCTCTTCCTTTTTTGATAGTGATGCTTTTGCAAAGTGTAAATTCTCAAGACAGTGATAGTCGAACGAAGATGATTATTATGTATACATTTAAATACTCTGGACTAGTTTTTGAACTTGTTTAATTAAAAAACTATAAGGTACCTATTTGAATAATGGTAATGTAAATTAATGTTCAAATGTTAATATATATAAATTTATGATCACGTTGTAAGTGACGTTAACTTTGTAATGCATTAATTATTATTCAAAGCAAAAGTTGATGTATAAAAATATTTTATAATTTTTAATAATTATTATAATAAGATATTTAATAATATTGTTAATAATACAGGTGCGAGTGAACGGACTAGCAATGCATGTACAATTGTATATAGCGAGTTGGCACGTGCGATTTAACGACACGTGCGAATGAAAATGAAAAAAAAAAAAAAAAACGAACAAGTATTTAGAGTAAATGGGATAACCGATTGTACCGCGTAATTTCTGTCAAATAAAATCTATTCTATTGAATTCTCGGTTAGCTTTCAATACCTTGTAAATTATCATTATCGCTTATTCATATACCGGTGGAAGTTCAAAGCCATTTGCAGCTCGAGAGCAAAATAAACAAATCGGTTCGATCGACGCTAATGCATCATATGCCGCACGCACTGGGATACGTATTTGAAATAAAAGAGAACATGTCTTTGAGCTCGAGTTTTATGGTCTTCGTTCAGTTGGTTGACAACTGTAGGAATGTATCCACCAAACTCTTCGAATCATTGGAATAACTTTACCGAGGTAGCCACTTATTGTGAATTTTTAGTTTTGTTGCTTTATCACGTGCTAATTGCTATTTTCATTTGAACTCAATGGGGTACGATCATCGATTAAAAAAAAAATAAAATAACTTTATTCAAATTTAAATTTAAGTCTTGAGTAAATGAATATTAATGAAAGGGTAACTGCAATCGCAGACTTATGGTAATTTTATACATGTAATCGTCGACAGATTCCCCAAGATGCAGATACATCGCAGTTTCCGTTTCCAACGGACATATGGGTAATGCGACCAGTTTGGGAAGTTGTTGTTAAAGTCGTGACGATTACACCGATCGTTATAATTGGGATTGTGGGTAATGGTTGTCTCATCCATACAATTTTAAGGACGAAATCCTTGCATACGACCACCAATCTCTTGATCCTCAACATGGCAATTGCGGATTTTGGAACAAGTTTCTTTTGCCCGTGGATGTTCGTTTGTATCGACATATTTCAAAACTACGTGTTTGCAGCTATCGGGTGTAAAATCGATGGTTTCTTGCTCCAGGCGATGACGCTCGTTGCGGTTTTCAGTTTGAGTGCTGTTAGTTACGATCGAGTTTGTGCTATTGTTTTGAACTGTTCAGGAAAATTATCAATCAGGTATATAATATCAAATTGATTATCCTCGTACCGTATAAGTGTCATGATTTTATATATATAAAAATCATTTTCATTTTAATGCAGTGCTCACACATGCAGCGTATAGTATAGTGAATATATATATTGATCAATTAAGAATTTAATTATACATATGATTGTTAAATTAATAAGCTAATTATGTGTTATATTTGTTTGCAAAGGAGTGCGCGTATTTTGATATTGGTGTCGTGGATTATAGCTCTGGCTGTTGCAGTGCCACTAGCTTTCTTTCGAAAATATTACGAGAGACAATGGAAAGATTACATGGAAACTTTTTGTGCAGAAACGAATTCTGCTTATCCTTACTGGCACATATTCGTTGGTCTTAGCGTATGGACACCTTTAGCAATTATGGCAGTTTGTTATACCACTATTTTAGTTAAGGTCAGTGACAACGAAACGTTTATTTATTATGTATCAGAATCTAATAGTCATTACAGTGATTGTTTTTCATTTTTATTCACTCGTGATTTTATTTTACTCATATTTGATTATATATATAACAGCTATATAATAGTTCAAAATAATTTAAAAATAATAAAATAGTTTAAAAACGTTTTAGTTCACGTTAATTAGGTGTACACAGTTCTTTTTTCATAATGCATTGTTCATTTGATTTAAATAAATATTTCTTAACATAATTCAACAAAGCTTACAAATGTACACTATAGTGTAAGTATAAATTATAATATCACGATTTCACGTCTTACATCAAGTGATCTTGTGCATAAATTTTAATCTATATATACCTATAACGATTGTCTAAAAAAATATTAATTACAGTTGGATAGATACGAAACTCACGCACTCAAGAGTAAGCATCCGATAGTAGTGAAATATAAAGGAAGGGTTGCTCGGATACTCGCACTAGTTGTACTAGCGTTCATCATTTGCCGCGTGCCCTTTACTGCCTTAGTTATACAACGTGCACAGATGAGCCGAAATTTCGACGAGATTAAAGTAGGTCAAGCGGGCTCTATGTACGTCCTATGGTACGTTTCTATAACATTTTTTTTTGATAAAATAAGCTTTTCCTTTTTTCTATCTTTAAATTTTATTTCAAATAGTTTTATATAACAGATAATTAGAATTATAAATTTTACTGGTTTCGTACTTTTCTTTTCCAATCCAAAAATTACCTGTTTTTAACGTGGTGGTTATAGAACTATCTTGTATCCTAAAATTATTCATATAAATTTTTCATTTTACTATAGTAATTTCGTGCAATTTATATATTTTGTCATAATTATATTCTTTTAATTTAAAAATTACTGCGAAAAAATGTAAAAATCGGATATATCGGTATTATATGAATTATATAGTTTCGAATTTATTAGAAGAAAATTAAGCTTCTGATTCTATCTTGTTTTTCTTATCATAATTATTTTAAAAAAAATGATATTTTAAATATTATATTTTTTATAGTAACGTAGTAAGGGGATACACATTGAATACCGCAATTTCACTTGTGTATTAAGTATTAAAATGTATAAATAATCTTTGTTATAATTTGTGCTATAATTATTACACACGTGTTAATATTTGCTATAAAGTAAGAATCAAAATTGTGATAATCCAAGTTTATTAGACATTCTTAATATACTATGTTTTTCAGTGTACTTATATTATTATATTTTGAATTGGATTTATGTTTAATAATTTACGAAATGACAAATTTAATACGTAAATGTATATTCAACAATAATTTTATCTATATTCCTTCTACTATTGCATATCTTACTATTATCGACTGAGATCGAATAAGCCGTTAATTTAGATTCATTTAATAAAGTATATTATTTTACGAAAAATTTGTATGATTGTATGCAGATGCAGTTGATAATTGAATAATTTAGTCTTCTATGAAAATTCAAAAGTATATTTCAAATACACCTCTACAAATATTTGAACCAAAACGATCTTTTATTTACTCACTTGTAATTTATATAACGGTCATTATTCAATTATCTAGATCTTCTGGACTTGGGAATTTTCTGTAATAAATTTTGCTAAATAAATAGAAAAATTAATCTTTCTCGGACACTAACAATCAAGAATGCAATTGAAGGAATAGATAAAATTATACATATATGGGCTATTTCACGTGAAATGGTATATGATGAAAATTTTAAATCGCACCAAATTTTGAGAACAAGCTATAAATATCTTTCAGAAAATAGAAAACAATTTTTAGGTGTTAAAAATAATTTACCTGAGAGTTATTCCACCATAAAAAATAGAAATTATTCAATTTTTTTAATACATTGCTAATTTTAAAGACATTTATCTCAAAATCTATTGATTTTTTTGAAAAAACATTATAAACAACTTTTGTTCAAAATAATCTTTAGAACTAATCTACCTGGGTTACAATTCTTAATTTTAAAATCTCGAAGAGATAGGACACCCGGAAGTATAAAAAAATTTTGATTATCAAAAAAAGGCGACCACGCCACAATTGATTTTGATCTAACACCGCTCAAAAGATCACACTTTTCGAGAGCTTTCGAATGGCGGTGATTAGATTATTGGCCAAGACCGCTGGTAAAAGTTATGCCTTAAAATACATGAAAATTAGTGATTTTATGAGGTTTATGAGGCATAACTTTCACCAGCGGTCTTGGCCAATAATCTAACCACCGCTATTCGAAAGCTTTCGAAAAATGTGATCTTTTGAGCGGTGTTAGATCAAAATCTATTGTGGCGTGGTCGTCTTTTTTTGATAATCAATATTTCCGGGTATCCTATCTCTTTGAGATTTCAAAATTATAAATTGTTACGTAGGTAGATTAGATCTAAACATTATTTTGAACAAAAGTTGTTTATAATGTTTTTTCAAAAAAATCAATAGATTTTGAGATAAATGGTTTTAAAAATAGCAATTTATTAAAAAAAATTAAAAAATTTCCAATTTTCATGGTGGAATAACTCTCAGGTATATTATTTTTAACACCTAAAATTTTTTTTCTATTTTCTGGAAGATATTTCCAGCCTGTTCTCAAAATTTGGTGCGATTTAAAATTTTCATCATACCACATGACGTGAAATAGCCCATATATATAATATACATATAAAATAGATGCATACGCTACATTCGTTATTTTGTAAATATTTATAAACTTAAATTAACCCCGTTAAATAAAAGAGTTTTCTCTTCAACTTTATACATTTTTCTTTGTAAAAAAAAAACAAGTAGTTTAAAATAAGAATAATTATTTTAGAATGTAATATTTAAAGAAAATAAAAATACGTATTTTAATAAAAATCCAAATTTGTACACATATAGGTATGTGAGCAGATATTTGGTCTTCGTAAATGCAGCATTAAATCCTTTGCTTTACGGATGTACGAGTGGCTCGTTAAGGCAGGAGCTCCTTTCTTATCCTCCACTTTCTTGGTTGACGTTGTCCAAAACGCAAAAGCCTAAAACATTTGATTTACAATCGAAACCGGAAAGATTGAAAACTTTGAAGCCACGGTCTCCATGCATAAGGATAGATAACGCTAGGGAACCTGTACCGAACATCTCCTCAACTATACAATCTAAGTCGTCGATCGTCAAATCAGAAAGTAAATTGTATAAAAAGTTACGAATTAATTCAATCATAAAGTAAATACCTAATTTTTTATAGAAACGATGAAGTGTTTATTTATATTTAATCACGCATTGGAATGTGATTGGATAAGCTTATATTGTTTAAATTAAACCAGTTTTATCGTTTACTAGAACAAGATATTGGAATATACAACATCTCGAGAATCAAATTATGACATGGTCTATTAATTATGAAGGAGTAGACTATAGTAGCTTTATAAAAAATTGCGCACTTAACAAATTATAGATTTTTATAAAAACATACACTCTTTAAAATAAGTATAGACTTAAAATGAAAAGTAAACTTTACAAATCGCATGAGATTTTCGTTATTAGCGCAGAATGGAAATGAATTAATTGTTTGCTTTGTCTATTTAAAAAAACAAAAATTTAAATGCGAAACGCATTATTCATTTTAAAACATATAATTCATTTGAATATATATTTAATATTATTTAAAATAATTTTATTTCATTTATATGTCGCGAAAAACACTAATGTATATAAATAACGTATAAACTCATTTACAGTATTTTAAATTATAGTTTCATTTCGTGTAAGGTATATACAATATTTTTCTTTTAACTACAAATTTGTATAATCTTATCGCTGCATTTATAATAATAAATAAGTAATTAAAAATTTAATATTTTTAAAATACTGAGACAGAAATGAGTTTTTTTTAGTTTAGTTGCATTGACAATATTTTTCATATAAAATTAAGTGCTTTTGTAAATAACTATCTAGAAAATTAATTTATATGCGTAAAATATTTTACGTTTGTATAAAATGAAATATTACGAATTTTGTATAATAAATTATTGAAAAATATTTTTATTTATTTAAGTAATAAATGCTAATAATTGGTTGTAAAATTAGCTTAGCATTACATTTTTTATTTGAACTATAAAATCCACATATTATTATTTATTTTGTAATTAAATTTTTTATAATAAAAATTTAAGATTGACGTAATATGGTACGCAAATAGTTTCATTCACTAAAAATTTTTCATGCTATTTAATGCTTTTCTATAAAATTTCTAAAGGAATTAATATGTGCAGTTTTATGGCTCAACTTGTAATATAAACGGTATATGGTTATATTGTTATTAAATTTTAACTATTACGTGGGTATAGAACAAAAAATTCTATAGAATCACAATGATAATACAAAATGTTATATAATAAATTATTTAAAAAAACGAGGAATTATATATATGTCTACTTGTACAACTGCATCTCTGCATTACACGTTTGCGATCGTTATGTATAAATTATCGTACCGTTATATTATAATTCAAATATGTTATACATTTTGTTTTGTACACTGACCAGTTTGTCTACGTTATACGATGTTTAATTGTAATAATTTTGTTTAATAAATCATTGATACCCTTATAAGTTCGAGTTTTTTTAATTATCTCTGACGAGATATTGTACGCTTTAAAAATTATCTTTAATAAATGTCTTTACTGGATGATAAATTAATGGATTATAATATTATGATAATAAGATAACATTTATATGATTACAAAAAATGTTGCCTGGTTAGACTTTTACTGCAGTGTCAACATAACAGAAATACAAACTTATTTTTACATAAACAATATTTAAAATGTATTTGTTTGTATATATGATGTAAGGTGTGGACATTTAGAAACGTAATATTGCTTCGTGAATTAGTGATCATATATATATACGTTAGTGAAAATCATTATCCCAATAATTGCAAGAGAACATGTGAAATAAAAAATTATTTTTTAAAAATAAAACGACATGTATATACACGCGTATGATGAGAATAAGCTTTAAAAAATTAATTGATTAATACGATTAATATATATACACATATATATATAAATTGAAATAATTTAATCTGTGACGTATTCAAATATATCATATCAAAGCAAGAGTGTGCATATATAAATATACTTGCTCCTAGGTGACTACGCGAGTCAACCGATTGTCTTTTACATAGAGATGTATTTGAGAACATTGCCTACCGCTGTCGTGTAAAGTTAAATGTGTTCGAACCGGTTGATCAAGTTCTAAGGTACCAATGACATAAGAAAAAAATAAACATATGATTAATTACGAGAACGAAGGAAAAGTTGTTATATTGATTCGGTTCCACCCCTGGAAACAGATGATATGCAGCGGATTGGAGGAGCGCACGCCCACACACACTTCCGCGACTTGGTCGGAGCAACGTCGACGCGCTCCGTTCTTTTTTTCCGTTTTAATTATATACTCGCGAGTTGCGAGCGAGCCCGTCGATAATCAAGCCGGCGAAAAAAATGGTGTCGTCCAGGATTTTCGTTGTCTTTACCATTATTTTCGTTGCTTATTCGGTTCACGCAACACAACAATCGTATTCTCATGCTGTTGTCGAGGTCAGTATCGTTATTTTTCTCTCTCTCTCTCTATTTTTTTTAAAGCTAATGCTGGTGATTTACTATTTATGCCCTTTGTTTATTGTCCTTTCCGTTCGGTTTATTGCAGAGCTGCAAGGGCTGTCAGTTAAATCGACTACCCGAAATAAAGAAATTTATATTTGAGGATGTTCCAAATTAGTATCCTTTTATATTATTGTATTGTATGTGTACGTATATCCTACCTGTGTAGCGGTAAGTTAAAACTGCTGATTTATGGAATGTGTGTACGTATATACGCGTATACATTTTTTCTTTTCAAGGATATTTCGTCTTTTGACAGACGTTGCGTATACTAAATATTTTATGGCTTTTAGTATACGTGTTAAATTATTATACTAATATATTTTTTTTAAAATTCATCTACGTAATTTATTAAAGGTGAAAGAGCTTCTTTTAGATTTTTAAATAATACTGAAAACGTCAACAATATTTTAAAAAAATAGCAAATGATTTTATTGAATGAACTATTGAGTATACTCTATTTTACCAATAACTACATAAAAATTAGATGTACATCGGATTCCATTTAGTGATTTAGTGCTTTTTATATTTTGATAGCGTTCGTTTAGTTTTTTTAATTCTTCAACGAAATATTTATGCATTTACGAATGCATTTTGCAATGAATAATAAAAATTATATTTAAAACTATAAAATAATGTACGTATAGCGAT
Organism: Theocolax elegans; assembly: GCA_026168455.1. Taxonomy (NCBI): domain Eukaryota; kingdom Metazoa; phylum Arthropoda; class Insecta; order Hymenoptera; family Cerocephalidae; genus Theocolax; species Theocolax elegans. Next base: position 25,025,925 of record CM047426.1, read on the forward strand.
GTATTTAATTGACGATACTTAATCGTGTATCAAGTTATTTATATTCACATAAATCGCTTTTGCACAAACAAATAGTAAATTATCTATATGATAATTGCATGTGTATATATATACACACAGATGATTGTCACCTGCTATAGGTCGAATTTATAGGTTGATACAATACCCCAGTAGAAATTTCACATTTGAGGACTAAATAAAATATATTAATTTTGTCATTAATTAGAGATTCATTGGATATTTAATAACACTTGGCCATTTTTTGGCTTGAAAAACGTTAAAATTGTGGTCAGATTTTTACTAGGGATTAATTCTTATTAATTATCTCATTAAAAGTAATTTTAAAACTGAATATTTTCCTTAATAACATCTTGTAGCGAAAATGTTGAATTCAAACATATTCAAGGAGCACCACCCGAATTGGTGATTTACAACAAACAAGAAGAGGTATGTACAATTTATACACCTTACATTTATATATTATTTTTATATTATTTCTTCAAACTCCATCGATCAAATTTGCAGCAAAATGATTATACGATACTTTTAAGAGATCTATGAATTAACGTTATTTTACGGTACACGTATACATATATAAACAAAATATGTTTACATTGAAACATTAAATAATATACTTTTTTCCATAGTTTAACGTTTAATTGTTTTTACATTGTTTAACGTCATTTTTTTCAATGACTTTAACGGCGCTTGTATTAATCTTCAGAGATCGGGAGTAGAACCCGGGAATTTCGGTATGAGCCCTGCACGTCTACCGACCGAGCTATCACAGATCTCATTAGCATTTGATTACAGTAATTAATCTCTATTTTATTAAGTAAGACTTTGGTTTTGTAACGGATCTAATAAGAATTCGTTTCATTAAAATACAGAAATCAATATTTATACACTTTATTCTTTTAGTAAAAAAAAAAAAAAAAATATGTAATTGCAAATATATTGCGACACTATTTTTTTACATAAAAGATCATCATATTTGTTATATTTCACATAAATAATTATACCCGTTCATTTAAATAAATAAATAATTTCACATACATGCGCGTGTATGTAAGATTTTCATGTAGTACATTTAAGTGCACATATTTCTGATAAGTACTTTTTTTATATCGTCTCACGCACGCACACACGCACGAACACACACCCACACACACACACACACACACGCACACATAACTCATAACTCATATAACATACGCGCGCGCATACATATACAGGCTAATGTAAACGTCAGGGGGTTAAAGCAATCGCTATAGGTAGCTACTTACAAGGAGACCCTCATATGTTTGGGAAACGGATCGTGCCCAGCTTGTAGTATATGTTTTCTAATACAAAAATATGAAAAAAGCCAGAGCCGCAGAATCTAACAATCGTTTTTTCAAAAGTTATACGCTGTTAAAGCAAAATTTCCAAAAAAAAGAGACTTTCCTTTAAACGCTTATAACTTCTGACCTATCTAATATTGACATTCAAACCAAAGTTTACTGAAAAGCTGAGATAAAATAGATACATTTTAAAAAAAAGTACGTTCAAATCCGTTAAAATGGAACAGAGTTATAGCCGAATTAAGAATTTAAAGAAATTTAGCTTACAAAAATCAATAAAATTTGTACTGCTCAATTTTTGTTTAAAATTGCTTCTAATTCTTAATTTGGTTATAACTCTGCTCCATTTTAATGGATTTGAACGTACTTTTTTTTAAAATCTATCTATTTTATCTCAGCTTTTCAGTAAACTTTGGTTTGAATGTCAATATTAGATAGGTCAGAAGTTATAAGCGTTTAAAGGAAAGTCTCTTTTTTTTGGAAATTTTGCTTTAACAGCGTATAACTTTTGAAAAAACGATTGTTAGATTCTGCGGCTCTGGCTTTTTTCATATTTTTGTATTAGAAAACATATACTACAAGCTGGGCACGATCCGTTTCCCAAACATATGAGGGTCTCCTTGTTAGTTGATTTCTTTTCGAGATTCTGCAATTTACTTGTACATGAGATTTATAAATAGATTTAGATTAAGGTTTGTTTTCTCTCCAGAAAAAAAATATATATATAGAATAACTTTTGAATAAATAGATAAGTATACCAGTAGCTAAACATTTTTTTCTGTTTTCTGAAAAACATTTCCAGTGTGTACCTAAAATTTGGTACATTTTAAAATTTTGATCGGTCCACTTGACGTGGAATGCTGCGTATATATAGCAAAGTATAAGTATTATTGTATTTCGTTTATTATCTTTTATTTTAATCTATAACATTTTTAATATGTATTAAAATATGTCGAATAAATTTATAGTCGATAATTACTTCTTACTTTGCAATTAATTTTTTACAAATTTTCTGCATACAAGTATCGAAAAAAAAAACCGTAAAATTCACTTTTTGTTTAACGAGGCACGGTAATATTTACACTCTAAAACAGTAAAATATTTACGTTGCGAAAACTGCACGAGAGCACAAGTAAGATATTTATATAACGGGAATAAATCAAAATACTTAATTCAAAGCTTGAAAATGCATCATCTCGACTTAAAACAGTTAATATTACACAATGACATGTACGCCATGCGAGATAAAAGTCACAATCTACTTCGTCATTATGACTGTCGTTAATTGTTTACAGGAAATCGAAAGACTAAAGTTAGATCAACTGACGCGCAAAGAGTGTAACGACTTACTACTCTCCAAAGGATTCACGCAGTCAACGTCAAACGTCAAGGATGAAATATAAGAAAGAAAAGTGTAATAATTCTCCACGGATTCAATTGATCATCGATCATATTAGAATAAATAGATAATTTCATGTTGTCGTATTACTTAATATTGCGTTGAAAAGAAAAGGGAATCGAGCGTGAAACCGATCCGCAAATGTATAACTCTGCACGCTCAATACCAATAGCGTAACCATGTAATTGAACCGTTGCACAAAATAGTTGTTAAGAAATAAGCACGTTTTGATGCACTTAAAAAAAAAATAAAGAAAAAATTAATTTTTTTGTTATTGTTATACCGTAGATGAGGGGAGTGGACGCTCTCCTCTTTGGAGCTGCAATCTGTGATAATACCACTAGTATCATGATTCGCAAACGTGACTAAAATTGTCCAGCATATCGGCTACCTCGAATTCACACAATTTTTTCATACGTATGATGTGTACATATATGTAAAAGAAAGACGATGTGAGAACAGCCACGTGCGAAAAGTTATTCATTGTGCTCCCGCACATTCATTTCCTTCGTTCGTGCGCTTTAGAGAGCATTTTTCTCTTCTGTACATTAAAATACTTGTCTGTCCTCTTCTCTCGTAATTAGAATATAATAATATGCAGCAACATATAACAAAAATACCTTATTCGTAGTTTTTATCTTTGTTGAATAATATAACAAGTGCTGTAAATAAATTTATATCAATTTTGTATTAACTAATATGTATGCAATGCTTGTAATCATTTTATTTATACTCTGGATTTTTAGTAATGATTGAATGTGTATGCATTTAAGTAATATACATAAAAAGTTTGGTTTATTATATCGAATTTCGTATTAATTTACAAAGACATATCATTCAATAACCTGCGATGTATCCAATTAATTTGTCTTCTTTTTATATATATAATATTATGTTTATTACACAATATACAATTTTACATTGTCATATACAATGCACTCTATATTAATATAATAAAAATTTACAATAGAATAAAACTCTACTATATAAGTTATTTAAATAAATAAAAGCGTATTCAGGAATTTACTTTTCAATTTTTATTTCAATTATTACATTTTGTAACGTTATAAAGGGTCGATTGATTACAAAATTTGCGTATAAGCATTTGTTCAGATTTTGCTTCTGTGCAATGAGAATCATTTTACTTTTGAACATATGATTATATGAAACGCGAAAAAAGGAAATCACTGCAAAGAGTACACGTAATATGCTGAATGCAATTTATTGTAATGATCATTAATTTCTTTACATTGCTGAATCTTGAAAATATTACAGGCAGCTGTAGTTTGCAGGAAGTCTTATTCTTGTATACCCATCGGGACATACTTTTAATATTTAATGATTATTTCGGTTTTAGTTATTCTGCAATTTCAAAATATACGTATACCAATTAAATGCAAATACCCGTTAACATGTATATGCATTGAATGATATGTAAAATTGAAAGAGAATTTACAATCAGTGTAAAAGTGTAGAATCTTAGTTAAATGAATAAGTCTGCAATTACAATTTATAAAATAATGTAAAATAATGTTGTATGCGTGTATCTTGCGTGAATAATAAAAATTATAAATTAATTGTAAGTAAAAACTTTTAGTACATATATCATTCCTATCTAGGTGTCATAAGATAATAAAATTCATCATTGTATAACATGTACTTTACGAAACCGAGCTACTTATGATCATGATTTATTTTATATTATTATAGTATAATAGTATTATAACTCACTAGTTTATACGACGTAGGTACACGTCCTTAAATTATCAAGACTCTCAATTTCCAACTTTATAGTGCAAATCCATGCGGGTTATCTTAGTAACTAAATTATATACACTTTCAATGCTTCACAGTACCTCGTTAACTATTTTGACATATCAATGAAGTATCAAGTTTAAGGTATGCAAACCTATACATCTTCATTTTTTTATAATACTTAATATAGCTAAGGATATTTTTTATATTTACATACACGTAAAACTCCAGAACCAAGTTTGTCTATAAACTTTTACAGATGAATTAAGACAACAAACTAATTAACAAACACTTGAATTAGTCAAATCTTAGGCTTTATACACTGATTTAAAAAATCCATGAGTACCGAATTTACGACGTTCTTAATTTTAATATATTTTTTTATAAGCATGAAAAATATCAGTCAACAACATCACTCTCTTAATCCACTAAATGATGCACTTTTATCGTTACCCCTAAATTCGGTATAATAGGCATCGATGACATCTTCCGATGACCATCAAGATGTCGCGTCCGATGACGAAAGAACACAATTTCTTACAATAGTTTACGTACAATAAAACTTCCACTATTAATTTTTTTTCAAAATATACAGGAAAAATAGTCGACGTATTAGTACAAGAAGTGGATGAGTGGACTTACACGTCCAGAAGTTGTATCCTGGAAACAATGTTATGCCAGAAGCAGCCAAACGATAAAGGCGAATGCTAACCATAAAAATAATTTTGATAGAAACGTGTCCTCTTCATATTGTGGACTACCGCGAGGTGCTGAAAAATATTTTATATTATATTAATGGAATTATTTTGAACTGATTTTAAGAAGTTATCTCTATAAGCGTTTGCTTTTATTGAATATGAAATAATTAATTTGTTGAGTCAATTTATTAATTAATGTATGTTAAAAGACAACCACGTATACAATATACATTTTTATTTGAATAATTAACTTTCATTATGTTATTACAAATATAATATAAAGTAATCAGATTTATGAATACTTAATTAGTACTAAAAAATAAATAGTGGTAAGTAAAACTTTCAATTTTAAAAAGTTAAATACTTTAATAGTATAATATCAAGATACAATGTTGTATTTACCTGCACTTGGTCGTGTTTCTCCAAAATTTAATGTCGAAGTAAAAAATCCAAATGGAAAAGCTCCAATACCAAATGACAAGTGAAAACTGCCATCACCAAAACCAAAACCAGGGAAACCTACATTTGCTTCGGGTTCTGTCCGCTGACCAACTGGACGTGGAGGAACAATATTTCTGTTATTACAAAAAAAGACATATTATTACTTATACAAATAATTTAGTAAGAAAAAGTTTATCTTATGAAATCAAAAACTATAGTATGTAACAAACCTTGGATCTTCCTGCTTTGAAGCACCTCGTCCATATAGTGGAATGACTTTTTCTTTACTGATTGCAGCTTTACAAACAGGACAAACTTGCCTTGTTGGGCGAGTTTCTAGCCACTGATGTAAACAGGGCCAACTGTAAATTAATGACATCAATTTTACTACTCAAATATTACATTATAATTAATTACTAATTTAATAATTACTAATAATCTTAAAAATAAATTTTAATCAATAATTATCCCTTGTCATTTATGTATAAATATATCTGTTGAATAGTGGAAAAGACTAAATATCTATATCAACAGAAAATTGTAAAATTAGATGCTCTGAAATTAATAAAAACATACATATTTTGGTATGTCTCCAACAATTGGCACAAGTTGAAACTTAAAATAAATTGTAGCATAGAAGATATATAAAAACAGATATGGTTATTTCCTACGTAATTGAATTATTTACGATGTTACAAAATCTTATCATGTTAGCATAAGATAATACATTGTTTACAGGCAGTACTCACCAATACAAGTGACCGCACATACTGACAACAGCATCCTTAGCTGTATCAAGACAGATATTGCATTCAAACATACGATCATCCTTTTCCTTTTCCTCTGTAGTAGAACCTGATGGGTTCGATGGACCAGGTTGTTCCTCTGTTGTCACCATTTTGTCCAACAACTACAATTGTCAAAATAATGTACATCAAAACTAGTTTATACGCAAAATCCGAGGATAAAAAAAAGTAATCTCGCTTCGAGTGGAAACTTCCAGAAGTGTTAAAGTTGGGAGAATAATTGTTGCACCGTCGCGCGACTCGCAAATAACAGACGTTTGTGTCGAGGAACACTCCCATTCGCCGATACACATTTTATGTCCGCGACCGACAAAGAGAAAGCACAAGTATTTCTTGCACGCGAAGACACGAGAGCAAAAGAGAGAACGATAAGCAGTGAACAATAGATAGAGCCAAGAGAAGGAAAAAAGTAAGGAATGAAAAGAAAAGAGATGCAAGGTCGAGACTAACCTTTCGCCTTTTATGTATATAAGCCTGATATATATATATTTATGTACTAATGTGTCTATATATACATATATACATATATATGTGTGTGTGTGTGTGTGTGTGTGTGGTATGCACGTACGTATATGTATACTGAATCCGTTAACTATAATTCCGAAGTAAAGAAAATCTCGAAGTGTTTAGTACGACGTAAATTTTAAAAGTAGACGAGTCAATGGTCACGCGGCTTCCCACTAAATCCCGAAAAAAAACACAACCAGAGATAAGTAAAACGTTCCCGATATATATCCCGATACAATCTCTCACGTATACTTAAAATACATCTAAGGATATTTTTATTTTACATACACGTAAAACTCCAGAACCAAGTTTGTCTATAACTTTACAGATGATTAAGACAACAAACTAATTAAACAAACACTTGAATTAGTCAAATCTTAGGTTTATACACTGATTAAAAAATCCATGAGTTACCGAATTTACGACGTTCTTCATTTTTAATATATTTTTTTATAAGCATGAAAACTATCAGTCAACAACATCACTCTCTTAATCCACTAAATGATGCACTTTTATCGTTACCCCTAATTCGGATAATAGGCATCGATGACATCTTCCGATGACCATCAAGATGTCGCGTCCGATGACGAAAAGAACCACAATTTCTTACAATAGTTTTACGTACAATAAAACTCCACTATTAATTTTTTTTTCAAAATATACAGGAAAACTAGTCGACGTATTAGTACAAGAAGTGGATGAGTGGACTTACACGTCCAGAAGTTGTATCCTGGAAACAATGTTATGCCAGAAGCAGCCAACGATAAAGGCGAATGCTAACCATAAAAATAATTTTGATAGAAACGTGTCCTCTTCATATTGTTGGACTACCGCGAGGTGCTGAAAAATATTTTATATTATATTAATGGAATTATTTTGAACTGATTTTAAGAAGTTATCTCTATAAGCGTTTGCTTTTATTGAATATGAAATAATTAATTTGTTGAGTCAATTTATTAATTAATGTATGTTAAAAGACAACCACGTATACAATATACATTTTTATTTGAATAATTAACTTTCATTATGTTATTACAAATATAATATAAAGTAATCAGATTTATGAATACTTAATTAGTACTAAAAAATAAATAGTGGTAAGTAAAACTTTCAATTTTAAAAAGTTAAATACTTTAATAGTATAATATCAAGATACAATGTTGTATTACCTGCACTTGGTCGTGTTTCTCCAAAATTTAATGTCGAAGTAAAAAATCCAAATGGAAAAGCTCCAATACCAAATGACAAGTGAAAACTGCCATCACCAAAACCAAAACCAGGGAAACCTACATTTGCTTCGGGTTCTGTCCGCTGACCAACTGGACGTGGAGGAACAATATTTCTGTTATTACAAAAAAAGACATATTAGTACTTATACAAATAATTAGTAAGAAAAAGTTTATCTTATGAAATCAAAAACTATAGTATGTAACAAACCTTGGATTCTTCCTGCTTTGAAGCACCTCGTTCCATATAGTGGAATGACTTTTTCTTACTGATTGCAGCTTTACAACAGGACAAACTTGCCTTGTTGGGCGAGTTTCTAGCCACTGATGTAAACAGGGGCCAACTGTAAATTAATGACATCAATTTTACTACTCAAATATTTACATTATAATTAATTACTAATTTAATAATTACTAATAATCTTAAAAATAAATTTTAATCAATAATTATCCCTTGTCATTTATGTATAAATATATCTGTTGAATAGTGGAAAAGGACTAAATATCTATATCAACAGAAAATTGTAAAATTAGATGCTCTGAAATTAATAAAAACATACATATTTTGGTATGTCTCCAACAATTGGCACAAGTTGAAACTTAAAATAAATTGTAGCATAGAAGATATATAAAAACAGATATGGTTATTTCCTACGTAATTGAATTATTTACGATGTTACAAAATCTTATCATGTTAGCATAAGATAATACATTGTTTACAGGCAGTACTCACCAATACAAGTGACCGCACATACTGACAACAGCATCCTTAGCTGTATCAAGACAGATATTGCATTCAAACATACGATCATCCTTTTCCTTTTCCTCTGTAGTAGAACCTGATGGGTTCGATGGACCAGGTTGTTCCTCTGTTGTCACCATTTTGTCCAACAACTACAATTGTCAAAATAATGTACATCAAAACTAGTTTATACGCAAAATCCGAGGATAAAAAAAAGTAATCTCGCTTCGAGTGGAAACTTCCAGAAGTGTTAAAGTTGGGAGAATAATTGTTGCACCGTCGCGCGACTCGCAAATAACAGACGTTTGTGTCGAGGAACACTCCCATTCGCCGATACACATTTTATGTCCGCGACCGACAAAGAGAAAGCACAAGTATTTCTTGCACGCGAAGACACGAGAGCAAAAGAGAGAACGATAAGCAGTGAACAATAGATAGAGCCAAGAGAAGGAAAAAAGTAAGGAATGAAAAGAAAAGAGATGCAAGGTCGAGACTAACCTTTCGCCTTTTATGTATATAAGCCTGATATATATATATTTATGTACTAATGTGTCTATATATACATATACATATATATGTGTGTGTGTGTGTGTGTGTGTGTGGTATGCACGTACGTATATGTATACTGAATCCGTTAACTATAATTCCGAAGTAAAGAAAATCTCGAAGTGTTTAGTACGACGTAAATTTTAAAGTAGACGAGTCAATGGTCACGCGGCTTCCCACTAAATCCCCGAAAAAAAAACACAACCAGAGATAAGTAAAACGTTCCCGATATATATCCCGATACAATCTCTCACGTATACTTAAAATACATTTGAGGGAGGAAATAAAAGTTAGATAGAAAACAGAGGCTTGTCTTATCGTAATGGTTACACTCACGTTTTTTATTATTTTCTGCACCGGTGACAAAAGACAATTAAAAAAGTAAAATATATCCCTCGCTGTTACTTAGTATAAATAAGTACTTAGGTATACCTTATCCTTATGTGTTGTGTGTGCGCGCGGTCGCGCAAAATTTGGTTTCCCCCTCCTTTGTATTATAGGAGAAAAGGATGGGCTGCGCACACAATAAAAGTTGATGTTTACTTCCTAGGTTTACTCGACGACCTTCCCAGGACGACGTGGAGAGCGTATATCACTACGTCAGTATTAACTGTGCGAGGTGGGAGCTTTCATGATACGATACCACCACGAACGCGAAGAAAAAAAAAGAGAGTATGAGCGAGAGGGAACGAAAGAGAGTGAGAGGGAGAGAGAGAGGGGGGAGAGAGAGAGAGAGAGAGAGATAGACGTACTGCCGACTAATGTTAATGTTATACACAGACGCACGTCGTAAACGGATGTACGGAATAACACGTAAGTGGTTTGACACACGAACGCGCCATACGCAGGCGCTCGCTCGGTTCGTGTACGTGTAGTTTGCCACACACCGGACTATGGCCTGGAGAGGAGAGCGCGACCGATTCGGTTTCGTTTCGGAATCGGAGAGTTTACTTTTATTTCTCCTCTCCTCTCTCTCTCTCTCTCTCTCTCTCTCTCTCTCTCTCTCGCAGTGCTATCCGACTTGTCTGAGCATAGTCTAACGTCAGATTCGAGACTAATCGAAAGAGATCGTATTTTATTTTACGAAGCGCGCATAATTATTAAGTAATACCTTTGAATTATTTAAATTATTATTAATTATTAATTTAAATACAATTTTTTGATTATTTATTATTTATCATCTATTACAAAAATTATACGGACACTGCTTGTTTTTTCATTACAAACATTATAATGTAAGAAATAGATCGATTATTTAAATGGTAAATTAATTTCAGAGAAGTACTTATGCAGTATTACTTATATTATAGTAAAACGATAATTATTAATCAGTTCTAAAATTTACTTTGATAATTTAATCCCATTGTCAGATACATGTTTAAAATATTTATTAAATAAATAATCTGAAAAAATTCAAATAGACACTTTCAAACATAACAAAAAACCTGAAGTTGCGATTTTTTTTTCGAAAAAAATGATTTTTGAATAAATTTTAAGTAAACCAAATTTTGTCAGTATTTTAATATACACTATATTTTCCAACAAAGTTACATTGATTTTAATGATTTAAAAATATAAAAAGATTCATACGTATTGATTATAAAGCAAATACAAGAGCCTGACTTCGTCAGATTTTTCGAAATATACTTAACATTTAAGAATTTGACATCCCCTTAGTTACAATTAGTCCAATCAAATTAGACTTTTGTCATGAAACAATTATATTGTCGACAAAAAAAATACGTTGATATAGTATGAAATAATACGAATTAGACCAACTATTTTCCAAACAAAATTTGTGTATGCTTCCGATTTAAAAAAAATCTAAATCGTTCCAAAAAACCGGTTGTTTGCTTATATTATGAAAACTATTAATAATAAGGAAAAAATTTTCAATACTTTTTGTAGGTATTTGAAAATATCTAGCAGTAAAAGAAAGATTGTTAAGAGCGCGTAATTAGTTAATTAACAAATTAAGTTTAAAGTGCAAAAATCATCGTTTTCGACCTGTCTGTAGTATTAAAATCTAAGATAAGAACCCCTATAAATAAACAATGTTAAAACATCACATTTGGCATAGATAGAAAGTACACAAAATTTCAAATCGATATTTTTTTTAGTTTTTTAAAAAAAAATCAATTTTTTGAAAAAAAAAGTGTTCAATTCAGACGTAAAAAATAAGACTTTGGAACGTTGTGGAGGAGCCAGCCAAGAACAGTTTATTTATCAAGATCCACATTTTAATGTTTAATACTTATCTATATATATTTATGTACTAATGTGTCTATATATACATATATACATATATATGTGTGTGTGTGTGTGTGTGTGTGTGGTATGCACGTACGTATATGTATACTGAATCCGTTAACTATAATTCCGAAGTAAAGAAAATCTCGAAGTGTTTAGTACGACGTAAATTTTAAAAGTAGACGAGTCAATGGTCACGCGGCTTCCCACTAAATCCCGAAAAAAAACACAACCAGAGATAAGTAAAACGTTCCCGATATATATCCCGATACAATCTCTCACGTATACTTAAAATACATTTGAGGGAGGAAATAAAAGTTAGATAGAAAACAGAGGCTTGTCTTATCGTAATGGTTACACTCACGTTTTTTATTATTTTCTGCACCGGTGACAAAAGACAATTAAAAAAGTAAAATATATCCCTCGCTGTTACTTAGTATAAATAAGTACTTAGGTATACCTTATCCTTATGTGTTGTGTGTGCGCGCGGTCGCGCAAAATTTGGTTTCCCCCTCCTTTGTATTATAGGAGAAAAGGATGGGCTGCGCACACAATAAAAGTTGATGTTTACTTCCTAGGTTTACTCGACGACCTTCCCAGGACGACGTGGAGAGCGTATATCACTACGTCAGTATTAACTGTGCGAGGTGGGAGCTTTCATGATACGATACCACCACGAACGCGAAGAAAAAAAAAGAGAGTATGAGCGAGAGGGAACGAAAGAGAGTGAGAGGGAGAGAGAGAGGGGGGGGAGAGGAGAGAGAGAGAGAGAGATAGACGTACTGCCGACTAATGTTAATGGTTATACACAGACGCACGTCGTAAACGGATGTACGGAATAACACGTAAGTGGTTTGACACACGAACGCGCCATACGCAGGCGCTCGCTCGGTTCGTGTACGTGTAGTTTGCCACACACCGGACTATGGCCTGGAGAGGAGAGCGCGACCGATTCGGTTTCGTTTCGGAATCGGAGAGTTTACTTTTATTTCTCCTCTCCTCTCTCTCTCTCTCTCCCTCTCTCTCTCTCTCTCGCAGTGCTATCCGACTTGTCTGAGCATAGTCTAACGTCAGATTCGAGACTAATCGAAAGAGATCGTATTTTTATTTTACGAAGCGCGCATAATTATTAAGTAATACGTTTGAATTATTTAAATTATTATTAATTATTAATTTAAATACAATTTTTTGATTATTTATTATTTATCATCTATTACAAAAATTATACGGACACTGCTTTGTTTTTTCATTACAAACATTATAATGTAAGAAATAGATCGATTATTTAAATGGTAAATTAATTTCAGAGAAGTACTTATGCAGTATTACTTATATTATAGTAAAACGATAATTATTAATCAGTTCTAAAATTTACTTTGATAATTTAATCCCATTGTCAGATACATGTTTAAAATATTTATTAAATAAATAATCTGAAAAAATTCAAATAGACACTTTCAAACATAACAAAAAACCTGAAGTTGCGATTTTTTTTTCGAAAAAAAATGATTTTTGAATAAATTTTAAGTAAACCAAATTTTGTCAGTATTTTAATATACACTATATTTTCCAACAAAGTTACATTGATTTTAATGATTTAAAAATATAAAAAGATTCATACGTATTGATTATAAAGCAAATACAAGAGCCTGACTTCGTCAGATTTTTCGAAATATACTTAACATTTTAAGAATTTGACATCCCCTTAGTTACAATTAGTCCAATCAAATTAGACTTTTGTCATGAAACAATTATATTGTCGACAAAAAAAATACGTTGATATAGTATGAAATAATACGAATTAGACCAACTATTTTCCAAACAAAATTTGTGTATGCTTCCGATTTAAAAAAAATCTAATCGTTCCAAAAAACCGGTTGTTTGCTTATATTATGAAAACTATTAATAATAGAGGAAAAAATTTTCAATACTTTTTGTAGGTATTGAAAATATCTAGCAAGTAAAAGAAAGATTGTTAAGATCGCGTAATTAGTTAATTAACAAATTAAGTTTAAAGTGCAAAAATCATCGTTTTTCGACCTGTCTGTAGTATTAAATCTAAGATAAGAACCCCTATAAATAACAATGTTAAAACATCACATTTGGCATAGATAGAAAGTACACAAAATTTCAAATCGATATTTTTTTTAGTTTTTTAAAAAAATCAATTTTTTGAAAAAAAAGTGTTCAATTCAGACGTAAAAAATAAGACTTTGGAACGTTGTGGAGGAGCCAGCCAAGAACAGTTTATTTATCAAGATCCACATTTTAATGTTTAATACTTATCTATACTTTAATTCAATTTTTATTTGTTTAAAAAGCAGTATAAACTAAGTGAACGATTTTTTTATAAGCTTTTGTTATAAATTTTGTAATATTTTTAATATGAAGATAATCTAATGAACATATTTGGATTACTCATATTTTTCTACGTTTTTTGAAAAAAAAAATTATTACTGTAACTAAAGTAGAACCCGAGATCATTTTTTTTCTTTTTTAATCTATTACTCGGATTGATTACAAAATTAAGAAATTTAATACCCGCTATTAGACCGATAAGAGCTTGAAGTATATTTTACAATAATAATTGACGTGAAATAATTATTAACTTGAAAATATAAGCGAGGTGAAGTGAACAAAATTTTTGGTGCGTGTTCCACGTGTATTGAAAAAGTTGCTTATCGAGGCAGTTAGCGGCAGTTAGAGGAGTGGGGGACGCACGGAGCATGCGCACTAATTCGGAATTCAAAATTACGCGCCGAGAACCTATGTCGAAGACATCATTTTGACACTTTAGTTACAACTTTTTAACGTTATTGGATCATTGTTATGTACAAAAAAAGTTTTATAAAAAAGTATTTTGAATAACAATTTTAATGTCAGCATGCTAAATTACCATCTTTTTTCACTTTTAACATAAAATAAAACGGGGGAAATATTAACTAAACGAACAACTTATAGCAACAGCAGTTGTAAGTAGCATATTAAACATTTGATTAAGTAATATCAAGAATTTAAAAACTTAAAAAATAATTAATTTCCGGGACTGTAAGTAATCGAAACGAAACATTGTAATTGATTAGTTTAGCTTTTTTATGCTAACGGAAAACTATACAAATTATTTTTATTATTTCGTTTTATATTGTCAAAGCATAACTTATTCACTTGTCGAATACCGATTTTTTTATAACATAACTAAATAGAAATATAAAATAATAAGCCAATAACAAATTAAACGGTAGAAAATAACGTTATTATAAGTGATAAAAAAAACAAAGTATTCGAGGATATAAGGAAAAAAAAATTTAATTATTAAAATGAATAAGACTTTGTATATTAATCTCTCTCTCTCTCTCTCTATATATATATATATGTAGTATAGTTGAAAATATATAGTTTCATATTATAATATGCAGTTGTACATTGTAAATAATTGCCTCTATTATAAAAAGTCGTATATATTTTAATTTAAATTTTTTTGTGCTACATATTATAATTATAACTGCGGTTGCTATAAGTTGTTCGTTTAGTTAATATTTTCCCCTTTATTTTATGTTAAACGTGAAAAAAGATGGTAATTTATTAGTATGCTGATATTAAAATTGTTATCCAAAATACTTGGTATTTTATATAAAACTTTTTTTGTATATAACAATGATTCAATAACATTAAAAAGTTGTAATTAAAGTGTAAAAATGATATATTCGATGTGGATTTGCGCCGCGTAATTTTGAATTCCGAATTAGTGCGCATGCTCCGTGCGTCCCCCACTCCTCTAACTGCCGCTAACTGCCTCGATAAGCAACTTTTTCAAGACACGCGGAACACGCACCAAAAATTTTGTTCACTTCACCTCGCTTATATTTTCAAGTTAATAATTAAATCACGTCAATTATTATTGTAAAATATACTTCAAGCTCTTATCTGCCTAATAGAGGGTATTAAATTTCTTAATTTTGTAATCAATCCGAGTAATAGATTAAAAAAGAAAAAAAATGATCTCGGGTTCTACTTTAGCTACAGTAATAATTTTTTTTTTCAAAAAACGTAGAAAAATATGAGTAATCCAAATATGTTCATTAGATTATCTTCATATTAAAAATATTACAAAATTTATAACAAAAGCTTATAAAAAAATCGTTCACTTAGTTTATACTGCTTTTTAAACAAATAAAAATTGAATTAAAGTATAGATAAGTATTAAACATTAAAATGTGGATCTTGATAAATAAACTGTTCTTGGCTGGCTCCTCCACAACGTTCTAAAGTCTTATTTTTTACGTCTGAATTTAACTCCTTTTTTCAAAAAATTGATTTTTTTAAAAAACTAAAAAAAAATATCGATTTGAAATTTTGTGTACTTTCTATCTATGCCAAATGTGATGTTTTAACATTGTTATTTATAGGGGTTCTTATCTTAGATTTAATACTACAGACAGGTCGAAAAACGATGATTTTTGCACTTTAAACTTAATTTGTTAATTAACTAATTACGCGATCTTAACAATCTTTCTTTTACTTGCTAGATATTTTCAATACCTACAAAAAGTATTGAAAATTTTTTCCTCTATTATTAATAGTTTTCATAATATAAGCAAACAACCGGTTTTTTGGAACGATTTGATTTTTTTTAAATGGGAAGCGTACACAATATTTTTTGTAGCCAATATAATTTTTTCATAAAACGACCCGTTTTTAAGCTAATTTGACTGGACCAATTATGAGTATCATTGATACATCCGTGTTGTATCAATAGCTTGATTACGTGTCTTGGTTAAAAATACATAATTTTTACTCTAAGAAGAGTTTTGGTCCAGATGAACAAAAAGACACATCTATCGAGAAAAACCGATATAAGTACATAATAATATATTTGAATCAAGAAAAAATATATGCAATAACGTATTTCTCAACAACAATGCGATTTGGATACTTACAGTGTATAAGATAATACGTTCACTTTGATACATCATCAACAATAGTAATAAACTACGGCTACCGATATTAATATTCAATAAATCAATTACGGCACGATACGCATAGATTGTTTAATGACTTATGTTAATATGAATATTTTCCTTGACATAAAGTCTACTGATTTTAATATATAATAAAAGTTATATTATACTCTCGAATACAATTTAAATTTAATTATTATTTATATCATTACAGACAAAATTAACCATTTATTCTCAAATATATAATCTAAAAAATTACTACTTAACAAATTGCGAAATCACATAAAATGAAAAAAAAAAACATTACATAATAGCACCGCCTAGATTTATAATCATCTCTGTACCCTAATGGAAGTGGTATTTACAAATAATTATAAAAAATTGCAAATAACTAAAATATTTAGTCGTCTTTGAGACGCTAATAAGTATTATCAACGATTATTAGTAGTTGTTGTCAATTATTTTCTGTTATTTACTGTTGCAAATAGTTATATGCAATTATTAGCATTTTGTCAAAATTATAACACAATATTCGATAAATATTATGAAACTTATTAGCAATTATTAGCAGTTATTTTGTGTTAGTAATAGTTCTTTGCAATTATTTGCTATCATTTGCACTTCTATTTTTGTGCTATAATATAATTAGAGAGCAGTTGCATATAAATGCAAATAACTGAATATAACTGCAAGTAATTAATATAATTTATTCGTAAATGCTAAAAACTGCAAATAACTGCTAATACCTATTTCTGAAAACTGTTTGATTTGGCTTAGATTTTTACAAAAATGCAAATAATTGCTATTAACTATGTATAACTGCAACTAACTACAAATTACTGCAAATATCTGCTAATAATTGTTATTAGTGTCTCAAACCCAACTAAATATTTTAATTATTTGCAGTTATTTGTAGTTATCAACAATTAATAGCTACTTCTTGCAGTTATTAGCATTTACTTTTTTCCGCTAGGATAGATTAATTATTATTATGATTATTATAATTATATCTCATTGTTATAACGAAATCATTGCGCATATGCAATTGAATATTTAATATTCATATATTTTGTAGAAATAATTGAACTTCGAAGATTGCTTGTTTTTATTAAGTTTATATATATTATTCAACACATAACTAAAATATTATGGATAATATATTCAAGATCCAAATTTTTTGCAATTATTAATTTACATAATATTTTTTGTAGCCAATATAATTTTTTCATAAAACGACCCGTTTTTAAGCTAATTTGACTGGACCAATATGAGTATCATTGATACATCCGTGTTGTATCAATAGCTTGATTACGTGTCTTGGTTAAAAATACATAATTTTACTCTAGAAGAGTTTTGGTCCAGATGAACAAAAAGACACATCTATCGAGAAAAACCGATATAAGTACATAATAATATTTTGAATCAAGAAAAAATTATGCAATAACGTATTTCTCAACAACAATGCGATTTGGATACTTACAGTGTATAAGATAATACGTTCACTTTGATACATCATCAACAATAGTAATAAACTACGGCTACCGATATTAATATTCAATAAATCAATTACGGCACGATACGCATAGATTGTTTAATGACTTATGTTAATATGAATATTTTCCTTGACATAAAGTCTACTGATTTTAATATATAATAAAAGTTATATTATACTCTCGAATACAATTTAAATTTAATTATTATTTATATCATTACAGACAAAATTAACCATTTATTCTCAAATATATAATCTAAAAAATTACTACTTAACAAATTGCGAAATCACATAAAATGAAAAAAAAAACATTACATAATAGCACCGCCTAGATTTATAATCATCTCTGTACCCTAATGGAAGTGGTATTTACAAATAATTATAAAAAATTGCAAATAACTAAAATATTATGGATAATATATTCAAGATCCAAATTTTTTGCAATTATTAATTTACATAATATTTTTCTCGCAGTTACAATACAGGTATTCTTTAGAAATATTGCGATTTTGTTACATTCTAGAGGTCCTTATTTTAAAAGTGGAACGTACTAATTGTATTTTTATCGTAGTTTCGTTCCGGTTATTTGTTACTTCACTTGATTTTAAAATAACTGTAAAATGTTTCCCAAGCATAGTCATAATTACTTATATTTACAGGGTTCTGTCACATATATTACTGACATAAATTATAAGCTTGCAAAGTGCAACCTTTCACTTAAAAAATTACGTTTCTTGGAATTACTATATGAATATTCAGACTTCATTATAGTTTGTATGAGTATTTTAGTATAAGTTAATATATGCATTTAAAACAATAAGAATCATTTATTCTCTTAGTCTTACACGCATTTACCAGTGCCAGTGTTTATTTCGTATCGTTGACAACAGACATAATCACACAAAATGAATTACTTACTCATCTCATTCATGCACAAAATATTCATGCCAAAAGTTATCATTTATAATTTAATTGCTAGTAAATTATAAATAGAACTGTCATATTATAATGTATCTAAAAAATAAATATGAATCAACTTGAAAAAATAATGTATAAAGTACCTACGAAAATGTGCGTAACGGGAACTTTATTGTTTCACATTTGAGAAGAAAGCAATATAACCTTAAAGTAAGTATATGTGTATCTGCGTGCTCGATTTTGTATTTTTGTTAACTATTATTATTTACCTATAATTAGTTGATTAAGTGAAAAAGAGATAGTGGAGTATTGACTATTAAATTATACATATATATGTAGGATGCAACGAGGATATAGCCTTAGCGAGAAAATAAATGTAGCGACACCAGGTCAAAAATCGCGTAAGCAAAGCACATTATCATCACGCATCAAGCTTGGTGGATCTGCTGCCTTTCGAACGCGAACTTCACGAGGAACTACCGGGTTAACTTCTAAGCAACAGTGCACGCAGGTACGGTTTAGGCAAACATTAGACTCAAAAGGGTTTATTTTTAAAAAAAATGTAAGAAGGTATTTTATAATATGCTTTTCACACTTTCTCGTATTATTTAAACAATGTTCCACTACCTACAACTGAACACAAACGTATACTCCAATTTCCTGAACCCTCCCCTACAACTTCCAATAATAAAATACCTAATTTTTTTATTAAAATCTAATTTGCTTGTAGTAGTTGACATTTTATTTACTGTTTATTATGGTAAATATTATTTTTTTATTTTTATTGACAACTCTTGTTATACACAATAAAAATATTTTTTTATGAATATAAGATAGATTTTATTTAATTAGATGCGAAATATTAGTTACATTGTACGACGAATTTTACCTATACTTCGTAAGGAAGTTTGTGACTCCAAATTATGAGTTACGTTTTAACTTCACGAGATATTCAATATCAATTAAACTATTTTTAAATGAATATTTGTCTATACAAGTGAATTGATTCATAATAGTTAAAATATGATAGACATGTGTTAATAAATACATACATAAATTGTTATATATCTGGTGAATGATATTATAGAATGAATTTTAAAAACCAATAGCTATCTTATTTCGAATATTTTCTGATACTGTTTATATAGCGGCTACAATTTTAATTTAAATATTTCAATTATATTTTATTATTTCAATGCTTTGTCAATTTATTAATATCAATACTGGTCTAGTTGCGTAAAACAAAGTTACATGAAATATTATAATTATATCTCATTGTTATAACGAAATCATTGCGCATATGCAATTGAATATTTAATATTCATATATTTTGTAGAAATAATTGAACTTCGAAGATTGCTTGTTTTTATTAAGTTTATATATATTATTCAACACATAACTAAAATATTATGGATAATATATTCAAGATCCAAATTTTTTGCAATTATTAATTTACATAATATTTTTCTCGCAGTTACAATACAGGTATTCTTTAGAAATATTGCGATTTTGTTACATTCTAGAGGTCCTTATTTTAAAAGTGGAACGTACTAATTGTATTTTTATCGTAGTTTCGTTCCGGTTATTTGTTACTTCACTTGATTTTAAAATAACTGTAAAATGTTTCCCAAGCATAGTCATAATTACTTATATTTACAGGGTTCTGTCACATATATTACTGACATAACTTATAAGCTTGCAATAGTGCAACCTTTCACTTAAAATTACGTTTTCTTGAATTACTATATGAATATTCAGACTTCATTATAGTTTGTATGAGTATTTTAGTCTAAGTTAATATATGCATTTAAAAACAATAAGAATTCATTTTATTCTCTTAGTCTTACACGCATTTACCACAGTGCCAGGTTTATTTCGTATCCCGTTGAACACGAATAATCACACAAAATGAATTACTTACTCATCTCATCATGCACAAATATTCATGCCCAAAGTTATCATTTATAATTTACAGTGTAGTAAATTATAATAGAACTGTCATATTATAATGTATCTAAAATAAATATGAATCAACTTGAAAAACACTAATGCTATAAAGTACCTTACGAAAATGTGCGTAACGGGAACTTTATTGTTTCACATTGAGAAGAAGCAATATAACCTTAAAGTAAGTATATGTGTATCTGCGTGCTCGATTTTTGTATTTTTGTTAACTATTATTATTTACCTATAATTAGTTGATTAAGTGAAAAAGAGATAGTGGAGTATTGACTATTAAATTATACATATATATGTAGGATGCAACGAGGATATAGCCTTAGCGAGAAAATAAATGTAGCGACACCAGGTCAAAATCGCGTAAGCAAAGCACATTATCATCACGCATCAAGCTTGGTGGATCTGCTGCCTTTCGAACGCGAACTTCACGAGGAACTACCGGGTTAACTTCTAAGCAACAGTGCACGCAGGTACGGTTTAGGCAAACATTAGACTCAAAAGGGTTTATTTTTAAAAAAAATGTAAGAAGGTATTTTATAATATGCTTTTCACACTTTCTCGTATTATTTAAACAATGTTCCACTACCTACAACTGAACACAAACGTATACTCCAATTTCCTGAACCCTCCCCTACAACTTCCAATAATAAAATACCTAATTTTTTTATTAAAATCTAATTTGCTTGTAGTAGTTGACATTTTATTTACTGTTTATTATGGTAAATATTATTTTTTTATTTTTATTGACAACTCTTGTTATACACAATAAAAATATTTTTTTATGAATATAAGATAGATTTTATTTAATTAGATGCGAAATATTAGTTACATTGTACGACGAATTTTACCTATACTTCGTAAGGAAGTTTGTGACTCCAAATTATGAGTTACGTTTTAACTTCACGAGATATTCAATATCAATTAAACTATATTTTTAAATGAATATTTGTCTATACAAGTGAATTGATTCATAATAGTTAAAATATGATAGACATGTTGTTAATAAATACATACATAAATTGTTATATATCTGGTGAATGATATTATAGAATGAATTTTAAAAACCAATAGCTATCTTATTTCGAATATTTTCTGATACTGTTTATATAGCGGCTACAATTTTAATTTAAATATTTCAATTATATTTTATTATTTCAATGCTTTGTCAATTTATTAATATCAATACTGGTCTAGTTGCGTAAAACAAAGTTACATGAAATATTATAATTATTATATATGTTAATGTAAATAAATCTTTAAAAAATAAAATAAGGAATTCGATTAATGATTAATAAAGAACCTGTTATAAATAATATATAATGCATTGGATAATAGAATAAATCAATGAAATATCGGATAATTCCATGCACCAATAGTTGGCTACAATATATAAGCATTCTAATCCCCTCTCCGAAAATGTTAATTCTAGTACACGGCCTAGTTAATTAAGTTATTTATTTCAATTATAAAAAATATAAGAAAAAATTTGTTATCCTATAATCTTATCATCTTAACTGTAAGTTTTCATAGTTAAAAAGCTAAATATAGTTAAAAGCTAAATAATTTTTTTTATATTTTATGACTGTATTTTACCTTATTTCCCTACACCGCGTGTTTAAATAATCGAAAGGAGAATCATTTTTCAATAGACTAATAATGCATTTAAAAACATCTATACCAATTTTTCCTATCGATTTGTAAGATGGATGATCTTCTTAATACAGATAAGTACATATTATATCAGTTAAATATCATATATGTATCATAAAGAAAAAGTATTATTCTCTTGTATATATTGTACCGATAAAATACTAGTAGTTTAAAAGTGATATGCTAACAGCGATGCAGTATAATACGGTATTTTTTTAAGCCTGTCAAAAACGATCTTTAAATAATTTTTATACTACGTTAAAATTTTTTATCAGTTGTATCAAAATCTGATGCGATATTTATTATCATATAGGCTGGCATTGAAAAATTATACTCTGGGGATTATGTCTCTGTAAAATTAATGGGTCACAGAATGTATGAAAGACGTTTTATTACTTATGAAATTAAAAATTATAATACGTAACCAACCTTGGATCTTCCTGCTTTGCAAGCACTTCCTCCATATGCAGTGGAATGACTTATTTTTTGCCGATTGCAGCCTCACTCAAATCGATCTTTAATAATTTATATTATATCAGTTAAAATTTTTTTATCAATTGTATCTAAATCTGATGCGATATTTATTATCAAATAGACTGGCATTGAATAATGATACTTATGGGATTATGTCCCTGTAAAATTAATGGGCCATATATATAGAACGTCCAAAAATGATATCACAAATGCGGGATACTTCCGACCTCCTAAAGGTTAATAAAAATATATAATTTTAAAGAAAATACCGATACACTGGATTTTACTGTAATATTTTATCTCTAGTAACTTTAATATTTGGGGTATTCCACGTGAAGTAGTCCGATCAAAATTTTAAAATGCACCAAATTTTGGGTACACATTGCAAATTTTTTTCAGAATACAGAAAAAAATTTTTAGGTACTGGAATCTATTTGCTCAAAAGTTATTCTAACCTCAAAAAGTGAATTTTTGCTAGTTTTTTTCAACACCAGCTGGGTTTACCGCTATTTAACTCAAAATCTATCAACTTTTACTATAGAACATTATATGTAACATTATAATTATTATGTTATCCTATAATCTTATCCTCTTAACTGTAAGTTTTCATAGTTTTTAAAAAGCTAAATATAGTTAAAAGCTAAATACTTTTTTTTTTATATTTTATGACTGTATTTTGACCTTATTTCCCTACACCGACTACGTGTGTAAATAATCGAAGGAGAATCAATTTTTCATAGACTAATACTGCATTTAACAACATCTATACCAATTTTTCTTATCGATTTGTAAGATGGATGATCTTCTTACTACACGATAAGTACATATTATATCAGTTAAATATCATATATGTATCATAAAGAAAAGATTATTCTCTTGTATATATTGTACCGATAAATACTAGTAGTTTAAAAGTGATATGCTAAGCAGCGATGCAGTATAATACGGTATTTTTTTTAAGCCTGTCAAAACGATCTTTAAATAATTTTTATTACATACGTTAAAATTTTTTTATCAGTTGTATCAAAATCTGATGCGATATTTATTATCATATAGGCTGGCATTGAAAATTATACTCTGGGGATTATGTCTCTGTAAATTAATGGGTCACAGAATGTATGAAAGACGTTTTATTACTTATGAAATTAAAAATTATAATACGTAACCAACCTTGGATCTTCCTGCTTTGCAGCACTTCCTCCATATGCAGTGGAATGACTTATTTTTTGCCGATTGCAGCCTCTCAAATCGATCTTTAAATAATTTATATATATAAGTTAAAATTTTTTATCAATTGTATCTAAATCTGATGCGATATTTATTATCAATAGACTGGCATTGAATAATGATACTTATGGGATTATGTCCCTGTAAAATTAATGGGCCATATATATAGAACGTCCAAAAATGATATCACAAATGCGGGATACTTCCGACCTCCTAAAGGTTAATAAAAATATATAATTTTAAAGAAAATACCGATACACTGGATTTTACTGTAATATTTTATCTCTAGTAACTTTAATATTTGGGGTATTCCACGTGAAGTAGTCCGATCAAAATTTTAAAATGCACCAAATTTTGGGTACACATTGCAAATTTTTTTCAGAATACAGAAAAAAATTTTTAGGTACTGGAATCTATTTGCTCAAAAGTTATTCTAACCTCAAAAAGTGAATTTTTGCTAGTTTTTTTCAACACCAGCTGGGTTTACCGCTATTTAACTCAAAATCTATCAACTTTTACTATAGAAAATTATATGTAACTTCGTTGCTAATTATGTCTAGAATTTATCCTTCTGGGAAAGAAGAAGAAGAATTGACATTGATCTTGAGATTAGAATTTCTAATCTCAAGGTCAATGTTACATAAACTACATGTCAATATTCAACTTGAAAAAAGTGTAAGTGCGCCACAATTGATTTTTTTTCAAAAGTCTAGAAGAAAGCTTCAAGCAATACCTTTCAAATAGTCTGTAGCATTTTTATGGCCTTCAATTCTGTAAAAAGTTATGATAATTTAAAGAAAGACAAAAAATTCACAAAAATTAACATGGTGTTTCCCATTTAAATTTTAAAAAAAATTTCGTGTATTTTAAATTATCATAACTTTTTACAGAATTGAAGGCCATAAAAATGCTACAGACTATTTGAAAGGTCAAGCTTTCTTTTAGACTTTTGAATAAAAAAATCAATTGTGGCGCACTTACACTATTTTTAAGTTGAATATTGACATGTAGTTTATGTAACATTGACCTTGAGATTAGAAATTCTAACCCAGAAGGATAAATTCTAGACATAATTAGCAACGAATGTTACATATAATGTTTATAGTAAAAGTTGATAGATTTTGAGTTAAATAGCGGTAAACCCAGCTGGTGTTGAAAAAAACTAGGAAAAATTCACTTTTTGAGGTTAGAATAACTTTTGAGCAAATAGATTCCAGTACCTAAAAATTTTTTTCTGGGGATTATGTCTCTGTAAAATTAATGGGCACAGAATGTATGAAAGACGTTTTATTACTTATGAAATTAAAATTATAATACGTAACCAACCTTGGATCTTCCTGCTTTGCAGCACTTCCTCCATATGCAGTGGAATGACTTATTTTTTGCCGATTGCAGCCTCTCAAATCGATCTTTAAATAATTTATATTATATAAGTTAAAATTTTTTTATCAATTGTATCTAAATCTGATGCGATATTTATTATCAAATAGACTGGCATTGAATAATGATACTTATGGGATTATGTCCCTGTAAAATTAATGGGCCATATATATAGAACGTCCAAAAATGATATCACAAATGCGGGATACTTCCGACCTCCTAAAGGTTAATAAAAATATATAATTTTAAAGAAAATACCGATACACTGGATTTTACTGTAATATTTTATCTCTAGTAACTTTAATATTTGGGGTATTCCACGTGAAGTAGTCCGATCAAAATTTTAAAATGCACCAAATTTTGGGTACACATTGCAAATTTTTTTCAGAATACAGAAAAAAATTTTTAGGTACTGGAATCTATTTGCTCAAAAGTTATTCTAACCTCAAAAAGTGAATTTTTGCTAGTTTTTTTCAACACCAGCTGGGTTTACCGCTATTTAACTCAAAATCTATCAACTTTTACTATAGAAAATTATATGTAACTTTCGTTGCTAATTATGTCTAGAATTTATCCTTCTAGGTTAGAATTTCTAGTCTCAAGGTCAATGTTACATAAACTACATGTCAATATATTCAACTTGAAAAAAGTGTAAGTGCGCCACAATTGATTTTTTTAACCAAAAGTCTAAAAGAAAGCTTCAAGCAATACCTTTCAAATGGTCTGTAGCATTTTTATGGCCTTTAATTCTGTAAAAAGTTATGATAATTTAAAGAAAGACAAAAAATTCACAAAAATTAACATGGTGTTTCCCATTTAAATTTTAAAAAAAATTTCGTGTATTTTTAAATTATCATAACTTTTTACAGAATTGAAGGCCATAAAAATGCTACAGACTATTTGAAAGGTCAAGCTTTCTTTTAGACTTTTGAATAAAAAAATCAATTGTGGCGCACTTACACTATTTTTAAGTTGAATATTGACATGTAGTTTATGTAACATTGACCTTGAGATTAGAAATTCTAACCCAGAAGGATAAATTCTAGACATAATTAGCAACGAATGTTACATATAATGTTCTATAGTAAAAGTTGATAGATTTTGAGTTAAATAGCGGTAAACCCAGCTGGTGTTGAAAAAAACTAGGAAAAATTCACTTTTTGAGGTTAGAATAACTTTTGAGCAAATAGATTCCAGTACCTAAAAATTTTTTTCTGTATTCTGAAAAAAATTTGCAATGTGTACCCAAAATTTGGTGCATTTTAAAATTTTGATCGGACCACTTGACGTGGAATATCCCATTTATTTAACAAGAAGCATTTTACATATGGCATATTTGTCAATACAATTTCTACAAGAAAATACATTATTGTAATAAAAATGATTAGTTGAAAAACATTAATAGTGTTTAAAATTAAACAATAATATCAATTTGCAATCGCTAATATTCCGTTATACTTTTAGTTAAAAAATAAATCGTGTGATATATATACTATTTATATACTCGTATAGTAGTATTTGGAGGTGAAAGTATTAATATAACTAAATGAGAATATCAATATTTCACTACCTCTTTATTTTACATTTGTATATGTAATGTTAAAAACAGTTCAACAAACATTAAATAATAAATGCGACGGATACACGCGATTAATAGAATACTGCCCTTTAATAGGGTGGAAAATATCCTTTGCCAATTTTAGATCGGCGGCAACGAATACGAATATTCGATGATGGAGAAGATGTGACACCCCGTAGCCTCGTTCATCCACTGTACGGAGTTTTACTGGAGAAACGAACTGCATTCGATGCAATAGGTCATGGACAATCGGCAACGCAAACTCAACGTCCGAGTATTGCTACTGTATTTTCATTCTCGTCGATTTACACAAACGATGATCAACTTTTAACCCAAACCGACAGTTTGACGAGCTCAGTTAGACCATCACGACGAGGTTCCATTAAAGCTTTGGATGTAGTCGAAGAAGACGAATCTGCACCCTCGCAGTTTCATTTACCCAGGTATTATTATTATTGTTTCCTATCTTTTTCAAATCTAACAAGGAAAGGTCACACCCTCTGGACAACGTATCCTTACCAAACTCTAGGATATAATTTCTACTATAAAATCATGCAGAAAGCCGGAGTTTTAGTGTCCAATGGCCATTTTTACGATAGATATAAGCAAATAATGAAAAATCTCGCCGAAAAAACCGTTGAGTTTGAATGCTTATAACTCAGAAACAATTAAAGATGTACGTATAAACTAAATTTTGAAAGAAAGCTGAGATCGAGTAGATACATTTTTAAAAAAGGGAAGGTCAAATATTTTAATATGGTCAAAAGTTATAGGAGAAACAAGAATTAGCCAAAATTTTATCGAAAATTTGAAGTTACAATGTAATGATTTTTTTAGCCCAAAATTTTCAACATAATCTATACAAATTATAAATTAATGTTATGCAGCTATGTATAGTTTGTATCTTTCTTACTTCATATATCATACAAAAAAACTGCGCGAGCTGTAGAATACTGATGAAAGCTAGTATTCCATATATAGATATAATCAAACTATAAATTTATAATAATTCTTTTTAATTATTATTTAGATAATAATATTAATCCACTTTACATATATACAGTAAATGAGTAATAATTGAAACTCTTTACACAACAGTCTATAAATTCCCTTAAATAAATTAAAAGAAAATTAAGCACTGATGATAAACAACTAAATAAATATTGCAGTGACATTAGTTACAGATTTATATGTAATCAATACAATTATTATTAAATATTTCTTTAGATTCGACTCAAGAGAATTCACTTCATTAGACGAACGGGTTATAATAACGTTAAAAGAAACCGAAACGTTTTTCTTATTCGAATTAGCACAATTGACCGAAGATGCAAATACTGACGAAGGTCGAGCGGTTGCCGAGGAAAATGAACGATACAAACTTATTATGTCCGGTGGTGGTCGAAAAACTGTAAGCGCCGAGACTCAAACACCACATATCTATACAAAAACTCGTGGGACTTTCATAGGCCGGAAAGACCGAAAGAATCGCGCGACTGTCGTGAATAATTGGGTCATGTATGACACTTACAACAATGATAAGCAGATCGCCACGAGAGTTAACGAGGTAATTAAATCTTTGACATACTGTATTTTCAATAATTCAAAATACCGAAGGAAAATAGAGATATGTAATGGCTGTGCAAGATCGTGAAGGAATTTTCTTATTTATCATGTACAAATCTACGTATAAATATATCATTTAAATAAACATTAAACTTTATGGTTTTTGACTCGTTTTGGATTATACCGTACGATCTACAATATTTTATATTGAATGATTTAAAAAAAATATTGTTTATTTAAAATATAAAGTATATACTTAAGAAAGTAATCTTTGTTATACAGGAATCACGATTTAAATTTGAAAGCGAAGGCCAGTCGAACGAAGAACGTACTGTCGTCGATATACCAACGAATGCATACGTAGATGCAGCGCGAATAACATTGCGGATTCTTGCAAGCAAATGTTTCGGTGAAGCCCAAAAACGGTTCACCGGCATGTTACGTCAAGATCCTTGCGATCCAGACCTCGAGCTTGTCTATAAGTTGGATTTACTCTGGCAACACGTTCACATTTTGACTCAACATAGGCCGGTTTCAGCATTTAGGTGGAATCCAGTCAATGCAAGTTTACTTGCCGTTGGTTATGAAAACTCCATGAAATTGGTAAATATATTTATTTCGACACTCCTAGCGCGAAAGTGTCGCGCAAATTTTACTCGTGTTATATGACATCGTATTAAAAAATACTATACGATTCACGAGCGGGAAGGTAATTTTCCTCTTGTACATGCTCTTGTATCGTAATGTATATATGTTTGTTGTTTAAATGAAAACGAGTATCCTTAATAATGAGAGTTATAATTGTTTAGAAAAAATACGAGACGACGGCAGAAGGTATAGTTTTAATTTGGTGTGCTAAAAATCCAACCGAACCAGATCGAAGTTATGCGTTCGACAGTGCTGTTAGTGACCTGGACTGGAGTCAAAGTAGACCGAATCTCTTAGCTGTTGGATTTTATAACGGAGTTGTGCGTGTTATTGATGTTAGTAAAAAGACTCTGACAATCATTCATCAGTCTGATAAGAAAACCTCACCTTATTACGAACCGTTTTGGCAGGTAATTTTTATTTAACATCGAATAATACTTATATAATTTTCTTTAATAATCGTCCAAACTAGACAAAATTTTTTTATTTATTTGTTTTGTTACGTTAGACAAAAATGTTTTATTATACGCATTGTGCACAAATTATAATATACTTATTCTAATGCGCAAACGACGAATAATTTAATGATCGTTCAATCTTGTCAAAAAATGATTAGTATATATTTATATTTTATGAACGTTATTAATTTATTTCAGGTTCAATGGTGGACAGTTAATAAAAAATCGGTCAACTCTTTTTATAAGTACGAGGAACTTTTCACTAGCAATCAAGATGGTCGAGTGTCTTACTTTCCAACTGATGAAAATTTTGTTGCTAATGAGATACTTCACGTACAACGCATTGAAGGTTATTATAATTTAATTATTTATCATTTTTTTATTTACTCTTACAGCTTATGAAACGTATCTATAAATGATGTTAAAAATTATAATGAATTGAAAAAGTAATATATTGATAAAATGTTACCAATTTATTAGCTAAAATCTTGGGTGTGAACCGCGTAAACCATTGCCTAGGAACCGAAGTCCCGATCAGTTTAAGTCCAGGAGCACTGCTACTTCGTCGGCACCCTGAGAAACCAGATGTTTATTTAGTTGGTACCGAGGAAGGTTGCATTCTTCGTTGTTCAATGGGACATCCGAATAGTCATCTCGAAAGTTTCCTTGCTCACGATGGACCCATTTACAATCTTGAATTTTCTCCGTTTTGTAGCAAACTCTTATTAACCTGTGGAGCTGATTGGAATGCTCGAATTTGGGCTGAAGGACTATACGAACCTTTAATGACGTTTTCTACGAAGATGGCTTGCGTTTCTGCAGCTGCTTGGAGTCCAAAGAACTCGACTATTTTTGCCAGCGCTGTCAGCAATGAGGTACCTTTTTTATTCTATATTTTCACTTTACAAATTTGACAAATTTAATTTTATCATAAATGTAGACATTGCATTATTTAATTACCTTTATTAAATTATAGAACTACATTAGCGTACCGACTTGATATACTGATATTATTTTGTATCTTTCTATATTTTTAAACTGTATTAAAACATTACATTCTTTTATTTGTTGTTAAATATTACTTAAATATCTTTTGTAATGTGGAAATATGAAGAAAGCCAAGTTATTGCTTGCCAATTGCCACTTTCACGAAAGTTATTCGACATCTAATAATAATTTCAATGAAACTTACTTCCAATTTAATTGCTTATAACTTCGAAACAAATAGAGTTAGATACTTAAACTAAAAACCATAAAAAATTTGAGTTCAAGTAGATACAATTTAAAAAAAGAAGCTAAAAATTGCCTAATTTGGAATAAAGTTATGAAGAAAATAAGCAATTGAAGAATTTTAGATCAAAAGAAAAAATAAACTTTTAAATTAAATTTTGGTTAAAATTTCTTTAATTCCTTATTTTTTTGATAACTTTGCTCCAAATTGAGCAGTTTAAGCTTATTTTTTTCCAAATAGTATCTATTTGAACTCAACTTTCTTTATTGGAAGTAATTTTCATTGAAATTATTATTAGATGACGAATAACTTTCGTGAAAGTGGCCATTAGCAAGCAATAACTTGGCTTTCTTCATATTTCCACATTACAAAAGATATACCGAAGTTAGGATAAGATCCATTTCCTGGAGGTCATGTACTCCCCTTGTTGGTTTAAGCATGTTGTATTTTTTTTAATAGTTTAAAATTAAAACATATGGGGCTATGTTGAATACTTTCTCTCCTTATAGCAATAAAATCATTTACTTACATTTTTTTAAATAACAATAGTAAATAAATATTTTTTAAATAACAATAACAATATAATTCATAACAAATGTTATTAATAATTAAATATTATAAAACTAAAAAATCAGGTAAAAATAAACTAGCTGTATATATCCACCTCATTATATACATTCACATATATAGTCGAAATGTTATGGTAGTCTAAGTTTTAAGTTAAGCATGTATGTGCAATTAATTTATGTAATTTGAAAATAAATTGCTGTATACCAATTTCAGATCTGTATATGGGACATCAGACGTAAAACGCACAGACCGGCTTCAGTGACGGTAGTTGCACCCGAGGGTATACGGATTACACGACTCGAATTTACCCGTAGTGGTGATCAACTCGTTGCTTCCGATACTGACGGAAATGTTTACGTTTATGCTCTTGCTGGGATGCCATTGCCACCTTTCGATCAAAAACGTACATTAATAGAGGCTGTGAAACAATCTTTACTTACCAAACCTAGATTGTTTAGACGACTTGAAAAACTTGGAGAACCTTTTGACGATAAAACTGTTTAATATATATGTTCTACATTTATATTTTTAATTTAATGTTTTTTTACTTATAGTATTTATATATGTATATTTAAATATAAATTATACGAATTATTCAGTTTTTATGTGCGAGTTAAATATATAATGAATTGTTTATTTTATTCAATAATTATTATAGTAGTTTTCATAAATGTCTATCAGTAATTAAATGCATATATTCAAAGTTTCGTATTTTGAATACTTTGAAAAGTGAAAATAAGTTGTTAAATTATATAAAAATAATATATTGTAAGAGGTAAATCGTAAATAATGACTACTAGAATATCTTATTAATATAATTGTACTTTTTTTTATCATAAGTTACAAATTGTACAATTTTTGTTAAATTAATATAAAAATTGAAATGTCGTATAAACATATACAATATATTATACCTTAATTATTATACAGAGTATTACAAATAACGTCATCTGAAAAATGTACGAGCTGCGCTAACGCATTAATTTCATTCGTGTTGTGTATATATATAAATTTATATATAGATAAATTCTTTTGCATACATTATATAAATAAATACATAATCTCGCGGTAGTGTTTTAAAATAATCAAGCAGTGAAAACATACGTCAAAGTGGACCCTCGTTTTCTTTGGTTAAAAAGTTATATACGTTTGCGATAACGTAATACAATTTAAGGGGCAGTACAAAATATTAGGCTGTGCGTAAATCTTGTAATTCTTTTATTTCATCTCTGAGAAAAGAAAACTATAAAGCTACGTAAAAAAAGTCAATTTGATATTTAAAAGCGTATATGTCTTTTTTCATTTCTAGTTTTCTTTCCTCTCGAGAGATACGCTGTAAGGGAAAGTCAAAATAAATTAAATTTTCTGATTCTTGAAGTTTTTGAATTTTTAAATACATTAAAAAAAGGTATCAATTTTTGCCAAAATAAGAAATACACTACTCTGCATATAGATATCACTTTGTCTAGTTTAAATTAATTATATTCAATCACATAATAGATTAATTGTTTTTAAAGTTATGTGATACAATCTTATATATTAAATTAATTCAAACCAATTAATCCAGTAAATGAAGGAACATGATTAATTCAAATATGAGAAAGTAATAGATTACCCTTAAACACAAAGTAGTGTTTTTTTTTGTTTAGGCAAATATTAACAAATTTTTTTATTATACTTAGAACTCTAAAAATTATGAATGCGGAATTTTTTAGTTATTAATTAGTTTCAGCATTCCCTTAATTTATACATGATTATCAGTTTCGTTTAATTCGATGAATTCTCACTAGTCGAGCTGCCGTGTGAAAATTACGAATAGATTATGAAAAAATATTTTAGAAATTGGAAAAATGTTCAGTTCTTAAGAGATTATTGATTATTCAACAGTAACGTATTGACCCGTGACGTTCGCAATCTGATGATACCTTCGCCTTCCAGCAAAGTCTTCATTTTCTTCGTTTAACTGGGCGGAACAAGTTTCCACGCCCGGGTGAACTGGCGTTACAACGATTTGTTCATAATCGTACACTTTTCTTCTGCAATGAATATAACGTTGTAAGTGGATAGGATTAATTAGTTATTTATTATTAATTGATAAATAGATATTTACCCCATTAATCTGAGGATAGAATTTTTAAGCCACTCGAAAAATTTGAATTCTGCAGATACACCAGGTTTCACAGCAGGATTAGCATGACCAATGTAACTCCACACAAGGAAACAAACTATAATATTTGCTAATGCATAACCCCAGTGGACCAAAAACATTATTAACAATTTTACTAAAGCCTGAAAATGATAAATATTCAATTTGAGAAATATAATTGATAAATTAATATATTTTTTTAATGTAAATAATTAATACAAACCCCTAAGAGAGAAAACCACCTATTACAGAAAGGACTGTACCAATTTCCTAATTTACCATGAATGTGAACTTTCTTTTGTATCTCACTTGTAACACTGTTATTGTCTTCAACACTTGGTGATGAATCTACAAATCCATTGCTTTCAACACTTGCATTTCGCTGAAAAGAAAAAAGATTATTCAATCACTTTCATGCACATATCATTAATTAAAATTGTTTTATAAAGCAAGTTACAATCAGATTTTTATGTCTAGTTCTCTCTGGAAATAGGCTATCAAGATCGTTTTCAGCTTCTACCAAGACATTTCTATCAGATGTACCATAATTTCTGTCTACCGACGAAGACTGAACTGAAAATCTTTGTTCTCTAGAATGTCTAAGATCAAATGTTTGAGCAAGAGCAAAATATGCATAGTCCATGCAAGCATATGTAAGTAGGAACGGCATTGTTACTATTGGTGCAAGAGTATTTATTTTTCCAGCCATAATAAATGCCAATGTGACGACAGCGACAACCAACATTGCATAAATTGGAACTTTATTGGGTCCTCTCTGAAAAATTGTAAGTGACATTAATATAAAAGTTACGTTAGTTTTAAAATGTAGCATATATTTTGACGTATCATATATAAATCGTTAATTAGATTTGGCTAATTTTGTATTTATTACATACCCCTCTTTGCAAACAGCTTATTCCAGGAATTACGTTTTGACTTGCGATAGATTGTAATACGCGAGGCGTACCATACATAGCTCCTAAGCAACTACTGAATGAAGATACATAAAGACCAGCAAGTAAGAGGACGGAAAAAGCAGAGACTGTTGAGGCGATCATGAAATTTGTTTGTAAATTTACTCTTATGCAAGTTGACGCAAGGAACAAGGAAAAACATAAGTATAGAACTGTGCTGTATAGTAAACATTATCACATTAAATATTGCTTTTAATGTTCTGTAATAATTTATTTTAAAAAGATATCTTGTTGCTTTGTAATTTACCTAAGTCCTAAAGCAGCTAGAGTACCATTAGGAATATCAGTAGATGGATGTCTCAAGTCACCACTCATATTGATACCAGCAAGTACACCAGTTACAGTAGGAAAGAAGACGCCAAATACAGTAAACCAACTGTATCCATCTTGATACATAGGAAACAAATTATTTTTTAATGTATCAGTCGACCATCCAACAAAACCAACATCTAAAATATAATATTTTACAAATTTTAATTAATTATTTACAAATAATTGAAAGAAAACCTTGTTATTTTTTTTATAATTATTTTATACATACTTGCGTCTGTATGAGTAAAACTTCCAACTATAAAATCAAGGCCAGCTAACAGTAAAATTAATAAAAGCATAAACTGAAGTTTTATGACCCATTTTACACCAGCAACATTTATAACTGATAAAAGTATAACTGCGGCACAAGCAAAACCTCGTTGTGCCCAAGTTGATTCAAGACCAACAAGACCTGCCATGGACTCACCAAAACCCAAAACATTTAAAGCGCATCCAACAGCCTTTAAAAAAATATTTATAACTATTATTTATTTTAGATTTTATACTTTAATTATTCAACATTAAAATACAATATACATACATTTTTAAATAATTTGAGTAATATGCAATATTTATATAAAATTGATTTAAAGATGTATTACCTGTCCAAAACAGTACAATAAACCAATGGATCCTCCAAATCTTGATCCTAATACATGAGATAGTAGAAAATACACTCCTCCACTTTCAACTCTACATCTTTCACAAATTCCAACAGCTGAAAGTACTGACACTAATGCAACACAAACTAAAAAAAATTTGTTTTATTAATATCGTAGACAAAACAACTTAGAATATTAAATTAAGTTATAATATTTGTAAATTCATTATTACCTGTACAAAATATTATTAATACCGCATTTAATGCACCTGCTTGGCCAACTATCCAACCAGATCTTAAGAAAACTATAACTCCAAATATATTTATAAGACAGGATGTAAATACTCCATCCCATGTACCAAACAATACAGGTTGGGATATAAAGAAATTAGATTTCCACCATGGATCTGCATTCTAAAATA
The DNA here is from genome assembly GCA_026168455.1 of Theocolax elegans. Lineage (NCBI taxonomy): Eukaryota > Metazoa > Arthropoda > Insecta > Hymenoptera > Cerocephalidae > Theocolax > Theocolax elegans. Next base: position 25,062,203 of record CM047426.1, read on the forward strand.
AATTTAAGTTTTTAAATTTTTATGTTATAGTGAAAAAATTTAAATTTAAAAAAAACTTACATATTCTTGTGCAAATAATTCATTTGTACCAGTTTGATACATTTCAGGACCCAATTCCCCATGATCTCTACTTTCAGTTCTGGAGGATCTATGATTTTCTGTATTTCCCAGTCCATACCTAGACCAATCAACTTCCCTATCATTTCTAATACTTCCATTATCACTGTGATTTCTTTCGTAAGAACCCATACCGTCAAACTCTAATCCAACAATTTTATAACTAAATCATCCTGCCAAATATATTATATTACTTCTTACATGTTTCGTAAAACTTTAGACATTTTCACAATCACCTGAAATTAATTACTTGTTTAAGAATTTAATGTTCAACTTTTTTTATAAATTAGGTATCCTATTTGTATAATGTAAATAAAAATCCATAAAAATATTTAAATAAATATTAGTTATTAAGTTACTTTAGAATAAATGAGTCGGTTATTTTTAATGACAGTTTAGGCTAGAAAACAAACTTTAAAAACTATAATTTACTGTTTATTTTTCCACGTCAGCATCGAGTGTGAAAAATTACATTTGCTTACTATTTTTTCAATTGCTTAGAATCTTGAACTGATGAATCAATGATAACGCGTCATTTTTACGCGATAACGGTAAAAAGCGACGGACCTACTACTGTTATCCGCGTGGGTAGCCATGTTTTAAGAAACATATGGGATCAATTGTGTGTGGGAGCTAAAGAGTGGGGGTGTTATATCTATAAAATCTCTTGAATCTTTGGTACTGATTATAATAAAATAATAGTTTAATTAAAAATGTTTATTTCTTTTGACAATATAATAATTATTACATTTTTATATAAAATAATAAAAAGTTTATTAGTTATTAAATAAATATATTGAATTATAAAAATTTAATCATTGTACGTAAGACTGTTAAAACTCTTAATTAATTGTGCAAGATGTAGATTAAACTATACAAACAAAATTTCTAAAGTTATTCCAATGGATAATAACTTCATACACACTAAATATATTTTACGTATTATAATTTTATTTATGAGATACTGAAACTAATTTTATATATAAATTATACAATTGAATAACTTCTTGTTGCACTAAAATACAAAAAGTATTATAATGACCTTTAAAATATTTTATTTCTTTTTATTATATAATTACATACAAGAACCTCTAATTCCAAGAATGCAAATAATTAGTTATTAAAAAAAACTATGTTCTTATTGATAAAACTTAATTTTTTTCATATACACAGGGTTACACACACATACACACCCACATATGCACTTATGTAGGTTAAATTCATTTTCACACTCTTCTTATATTGTACGCTTCAAGGGAGAAGGGTAAACAAATTATTCTGATGTTCCTGATTGAAGATACCAGTAATAATACAGTTGGTGTAAGATTCAAAATTCATCTAGATTTTGTGTTAATTATTATTTGTTGTGAAATTCTAGTGACAATAATTTCTGTACAGACTTATGCTCCACGTCGCCATTTTTCACCATTACTAAATTTAGTCATTTCTTTACCACTAACTCCACATGTGCCTATTCCAACTCGACCATTTACATTTTCTGGTGTAGCAAATATACTTTTCTTAATTACTCCTTTCTTTGAAGACTAAAAATAAATAAATATATCAATATTTTTATTTATAAAATGCAATGTACATGTACTTATAATTATCAATAACAAAATGCATACCTTATTTGCAAAAGCCAACCATTTATTCTTTTCTTGTTCTCTTTCTTCTTCTAATTCCTTAAACCTTTGTAATTTCCTCTGTTTCCTTTTCTTTAAATATTCTCGTTGTTTATTAGGATCCATACCTGCTATTGCAGATACTTGCATTTTTCTAAACAAAGGAAAGTATTGTTTTAGTTTCCTTTACATGTTATAAAAATGTGCAGAAATTAAAATATTTATAATACAATTAAATTAACAAATTTTATAAATGACATATTAAGTGCATGCAATTAGTTTATTGGCAAAAAAAAAAGTTTCTTACTTTTGTCTGCAGGTCATTTCCAATGACATAAATCAGGAAAAGCATCACCAATGTATAAGTAAACAGTAAAGATAATTTAGCAACCAATCAAGCCATGCCAAATGGAATAAAATAAAAGCATTATTTGGAGAGGATAAGGAAAGGAAATTAATATATTATATTTAATTAATATGCTAAACTATGTTAATGTTTTAAAATTAAATTAAAAATCAATAAAATAATAAATATATTTACGATCCTCTAAAACTATATTACACTTTAAATAGCTTCATAACATCATATTTGTAAAAATGTGCATGAAATTGTTAGAGCATCATTTACAGTATTTGTAAATAAATAAATTAAAACTTACTTTGACTTTTGCTCTGCCCAATCTGATGCTGGTCTTTTTGCGACAGATTTTAACTGACTAATCATTGTAATATCTTTATTTTTATATTCATTGAAAGTAAGATTTACAACTCCATCTTCGCCTATTGATTCTATTGTTGCCTCATAATACCTAAAGTAATAACAAAAATCGTATTATAACGATTGTTTAAAAAACTAACAATAATGTATTGATCAATTTATATTTTGCAATTAAAATTTAATTTTTAATAAAAAACTAATATTTCTTGTCAAATGAATAATTTGTTTTTTTTAAATATTTAAGTATAAAGGAAATGGAAATTATAATTATGTAAACAGTGTTTTGTCTTGATACAATTCCTAACCTTATTATACATATCAGATACCAACTAAGCATTAAAAATACTTACTTTCCATCCTCGCTCCATGGTGCCATACATTGATCACCAACTTTCCATTTGTTAGCCAGTAATGCTAATAACTCAGGGTCTTTTTCATCCGCTTCTGGTTTCTTTTCCTGCTGTTGTGATTTTATAAGGTCATGTGTCAATTCAATAACTTCTTCTAAGTCAATTTTTAGTTTTAATAGTTCTTCATTGTCTGGATCAGTTGTGAGAGCTGCTTCAACCTAAATAGCATTAATATGTTTATAAATAAAAAAATATATAGTATGTCATGGATGTGCATAAAGTTAGTGTCTTGCTAATTGATAACAAGGACAAAATAAATATGTTAAATGTATTTCTTACCTGCTGAAGCTGCAGCTTATAATTTTGTAAATCATCCATGTTTAGCGAGTCTTATAGATGTGCTCGCTAAATTATAAACACAGAATTTGTAGAATGAGCCCACTAAATGCACAATACATTCAGAGAAATGATAGACCAACTACATAAACTCTCAAATACTTATCTGTTTCTAGATGAAAAAGCGTAAGAGGTTCATCTTTATATCGCAAATCACAATATAATTACGATTATGACAGCGCCATGAACGCCATATTAAATTTTCAACTCGGTCGGTATGCTTGATGTCTACTTTATCGAGTGTAGATTGTGAAATATATATTTTTACTGGCTAAAGCTAAACTCAACGTCACTATTCCAGTGGGCAGTGGACATCTGATTTAATTCATTGCCAACTTTAATTTATTATATTTTTTTTTATCATTCATATATAGAAGAGATATATATATATAATATAAACTTTTTGTGTTTCATAGCCTGATTGTGCGAGGTCGCTGTCAGCCTGTCAACGCTGGGTGATAGGAAATAGTAGCACGGTTTCTGCGTGCATGTCTAAACTTGAAACCGCGCCATTACATATATAGCTTGTATTTGTTATACATACATTTCAATAAAACATTTTTAAAAAGTAACAAATTTCTTTATCAATGTAATTTGTTTGTTTTACTATTTTTATATAATCAAACTATATTTAATAATTATAGACGGATACCATGGAAATTAGTGATCTGGAAACGTGAAAAAGTAAACAATGAAAAGTGTATTTATAAGCATCAATACAAGATAACTTTAAAATAATGGGTCGAATTAAAAGAAAAAAGATTGCTGAGAGGAATCATACATGTGACGAGAATAATTATTCATTAAGAACTCGGAGAAGTTCTATGAGAGTTAATTTGAGTTTTATGTCAAATTTATCAGACTCAGAAGATGTAAATAATGATGACTGTATACCTCAGACATTGTCAGTACAAAATAAATTAAGATCAACATCGGGAATTATAAAAAACAGTAAACTAAACAAAACAAACTTAAACAATGATCAAACTACACCTGTAACATCTAGTAATAGTGTTATGAACTCTGATGAATATACATGTAATAAAATTACAGAGACATTAGAAGGTGATAATAATTCTTTAAATATTATTAAAGAGAAAGAACAGGAGCTTCAAAAAAGCTGCATAATACTAAAAGATGCAATTATTCATAAAACACAAACATTGTTTGCCAAAGAAAATGAATTGGCAATAAAAATATCAAAAATATTGACTGGAAATAATGTACAGCAATTAAGTGTAGAAAAAACAAATTCTGTAGATTTAGAAAATACATCAAATCATAATAGGTCAAAAAGACCTAGTACTAGTGATACAGATTGCATTGATTGTAATCAAGGTATCGTTACTACTCCAAAGAAATCAAGAACCGAAAATTCTGTAAACGGAAAAAACTCATTTGATACTGAAGGAATATTAACTATTCCAATAGTTAGATTATTTGCTGATGATAATGATCCAAATAATTCTATGTCTGGCCTTAATCCATTACACAATACAAATAACTTAAAAAATATCAGTAAAAATAATTGTATAACAAATACAAATGTACCTAATAATACTTTTGTTAATCCCAAAATTACAAATGAATTCAATTATACAACTAGTCCTATTTTAAGTCAAGGCAAGAGAAGATCTAAACTGTCTAAACTTTCTTTGACAAAAAAGTTAACACAATCTACTTCACATCTCTCAACAAAAGGTGAAAGCTTTATTAATCGAATACCACTTACTTGTTCATCTTTTATTGAACATCAAGATAAATCTAATAGTAAAATTAAAACTTCAATTCAAAGCAAAACTATTACTATAGATGAGAAGAATGAATCATCTAATAATTGTGATATTATTACTTTGCTTAGTAAAGATAATGAAACTATAAATATTGAAAATACTACTAACTTATCATCTATGGAAATTACAGCTGTATCTTCTAACATGCCAATCATATGTAAACTTTCTGAACAAGGAATTCTAAATGTTGATAAAGTAGCTAATGGCCATGAAAATAAATTTATAGAAAAACAAATGCAGCACATTCAAAATTATTCTAACAACTTAAATAAAGAAAATGATAATTTAAATAAGTCGGACAAAAATAGTGACAATTCTCAAGAGGATTGTAGTCTTAATACAGTACATACATCTCTTAATGTCAATACTTCACTTGATCGTATGAATTCTAATAACCAAACATTAGAAAAAAAAAGGTCATCAGATTTAAATAAATTTGTAAGTAGAGATTATAACACTCAAAGTAAAAATAGTACTACAATACAAATGAATACTTCTATAGATTCAGTGAGAAAATCAAGAATTTCAAGTACCTTAAGATTAAATAAAAAAAATATTAAGAATATGCAAAACATGAATGCTGTTGAAGAAAAGGAAAGTAATAAAGGTTCAAATGATAATATATCGCATCAATCAAGTTCCAGTGTTCATCAGGTACATAATAATGAAGTAACAGATACAAGGTCAAAAGTTAATAATAATCAGACTAATGATATTAATGATAAATTATCCCAATATATAAATGCAGGTGATAATCAAGTAATACAAAATATTGAAAAAACATTTTTGCAACAACCAAGTAACGTTAATGATTTGCAAAATCTATATAATAAAGGAGTAACATCGCAACGACCAAGTACTAATACAGTACGTTCATCAATGCAAGTTAATACTTCATTAGATTCTGTAAAAAAATCACCTATTTTAAAGAATACTTTAGATTTTAAGAAAATTTTGTCAATGGTACAAGACAACTCACCTAATAATGATCTGAGTGATACAGACACATGTATTTTAAACCAATCTTCAGATAGTGATAGTGATATTGAAAATATTTCATTAGCAGATAGAATTAGAAATATTACTGTAAGAAAAATGACTACTGATAAAATAATTAATTCTAAAAATAAAGATATAAGTAATAAAAAATCAACTAAGATTCAAAGTGATAATTCAGAACTTGATCATAATGAAGAAAATTCAGGTAATAAAAATTCAGTTGAAGTGCAAAATAGTAGTATAGATTTTAATGACAAAACTAAAAACACAACTTCTGTAAGTCAAGATCCTCAAAGAATAAAAAAATATAATTCTGAAATTAATGTTAATTTAACTACAAATGAATCAAGCATAATTGAAGCAACGCCATACCCTGCTAGTCGCTCTGTTTTATTGAAAGAAATAATTAAAAATAATATTGCAGCAAATACAATAAATATTAGAAGATTCGTAGATTTTTCAGATAATGAAGACTCGAACAATAAATATCAGACAATAATACATCGAAAAAAAAATTCTTTATTAAACAAGTAAGTGGATTAAGTAAATTACAATAATAATATTGTATTCATTATATATTATATATTTTTATTTTCACAGACGTAGTCATGACAAGAGAAAAGCTTCAACTTCAAAAATATTAGATACTGTAATCTTGAATACATCAGAGGAATCGATAAATGATTCCAATAAGACAAACAATCCAGTAATTATAGAGGAGTCTTTAAATGAAACAAATGATGATCATGATAACACAAAGAATAGTGCAGATTCCTCCAACAAACAAAATTCAAAGAAAATATTACCTAAGCGAAAGCTGTATCCATTAAGAGAAAGTTCTCAATTAATTTCGTTTAGTCCTACAGTATCAATGGAAATGCAAAATATAGAAGAACCTGTGACAGCAAAAAAAAAGAAAAGGGGAAAACTATTAAAAAAAAAGAAACAAGAAAATAAAACTGCTACTAGAAAATCTTCAACTTCAAAATCTGCTGATACAATTGAACAGCTAAACGATGATACTAGTTCAATAGAGGAAAAACCAAAAAAGAAAAAACCTAGAAAAATACGAAGTAAAAAAATTGTTGTTAAAAAAGCTCCAAATACATCTATAATGAAAAACATATTGCAGAGAGAAGAAAGTTCTAAAAGATTAAGCGATAGAAATTCTTTAGGAGAATTCGATTTAAGAAGATTAAATTCTAGACAACAAGAGAACACAAATATAAAATATAAAATGATTATTGTTGCAACAGGACTAACAAACGAGTATGTGCTGTTATAAATTTTTCATAATTAAAGTTTAAAACTTATTAATTAAATAAAAATTGTTTTTCCAGAGAAAAAAATTCAGTGAAATCCGTTATCAAATTCTTAGGAGGTGCAACTTTGCAAGTAAATGTAACTTCTCGAACAACTCATATTGTTAGTTCAGGTTTACGTACAATAAATTTGCTAAAAGGAATTTTAAGAGGTTGCTGGCTTTTAAGTTTGGAATGGGTGCTTAAATCATTTGAAAATAAAAAGTGGCTTGATCCTACATTATTTGAGATGGTTCATTTTTCTAAAGCAGCACAGGTACATTAAAGTAAAATTTGAATATCATAAAGAATTATTTATATTTAGTACTATTAAAAAAAGCTATTAAAGAAATTAATAAATATTTTTTCATATGGCTATAGCAAAATCGACGAGATCGGCAATTATTTGGGAAAGTATATGTACCTGATTTGTTTGTAACTTGTGGTCTCATTTACATTGAAAATGGTACATCGCCACCCGCAGCTACATTAAAAGATTTAGTTAAAATAGGAGGAGGAAGAATAATTGAAGATTATACACAAGCAGAAATTATTATAGGTGTAGAAGGTTTAAGAGAAATTTGGATTCTTGATTCTATTACTACAGGTGAAATTCAACCTATAGATCAATACAAACGACGTCCATAGAATAAAAATAATTGTTTCATTTAAAAATTAAAATAATTTATTATTTTAATTATTCTTCAATTTATACATGTCTTTCAATTATTAACGTGTATAGGTACGAATATAAAATGTAAATAGTAATTACATAGAGCTACCTATTATTAATAATATCTTATATTAATTTTATTTAATTTTATAGGTAAAAGAGTTTTTCTTTCTTTACTTTATATAAAATATATATTATATTTATTTATTAAAACATTTAAAAATTATATTTGCATAATGCTGCTCATAAAATTTTTTATTTATGCATAGCATTTTATTTAAATTTTTGTATTGTTAAAATATATTATGTACAATCACATTGTATTTGTTTAATCCAAAAATAAGATTGAAAAATATTATATTTTTCTAAATTTATACCAAATAGTTGATTCATGGATATGTTAAAAAAAGTATTTGCGCATAGAAATCATGTTTTAAAATTTTTCAAAGGAATTCTCATGAAAGTATTTGTATATTATTTTCTCATATTTTGTAAATGAGTCATAATTATAAAAAATTAATTAGTTTCTACAAAGAAATAATTTAAATTATTTTAATTATATATAAGTTAAATATAGTTTGCATTTAAAAAATCTTATTTATTGTTTTTAATACATTATTGTGAAAAATTAAAAAAATAAATAACTTGTTGACAATTATTTTATTGCGTTACTTTATTTAATAATTAATAATATATTTATAATATTTTATTATTAGATATGTGTTGATAATATATTGATGATTAAATTTCATAAATACAATAATTAATGTTTATAATAAAGGTAAACAAATGAAATGATTTAAGTATATACAGTAACAGTACTTGCATTTTTCAGTATGGTGTTTGTTTATACCGTAAAAATCTTTCATTCTTGAAGAATGACGTTTGATGATTCATATATATATGTATATAAATATATATATATGTATGTATATATATATACATATATATATATGCATATAAACACATAAGTAAATTGTATAAATGGCGTTACGGTGAATGTGATTCTTATAAATTTTTTGTAAATGTATGGTAGTTATCGGATAATGTTTACGACTCCTTTGTTGAAAAATCAGTTCATTGGGTTTAGCGCGGTTAATGATCTCAGTAATTTCCAGTCAAACTACCGATACGTCATGTACGCATGTATATAGTCTATATTATCTTAATTTCATAAGCATTATGCTTAAGTATATCGTTATTTATCAAGAATACAAAGGTAATTTTTATCTTTGAGCAAATCAGAACTATAGTTTCTAGTTTACTTAATTACAAAAAGGAAATTAGTATTTAGATTTTTCAAAAGGTAATTATTAACACGTATCTATATATATGAATACATAATTATAATTTTGTATGTATTTCTCCAATTGTATTTAGTATATATTTTAAAAATCATAGTTATTGCAAATAGCTGACCTACATATCATACAAATCGATTATCTTTTGTAAATCATTTATTATTAAATCTTTATTTGTGTAACGTTCTAAAAGAGAAGAGAAGTTTGTTAAAATTTAAATTTATTTCTTCGATACTACTTATTAGTTTTGAATAAGTATTGCGACACTCAAATGTGTTTGATTGCAAATGAAATTGAGGATAAAGGAATTTACTTTATCGACTTAGATAGTTACGTATTGTATTTAAAATATATATGATTCATATAGCTTATGTTGCGTTTAGAAAGTACAAAAAAAGCCTTTAAAATATTGGTTTAAAAGACAAGAAAATAATGAAAAAGACGCGTAAACAAATTTTGCATTCTTTTTAGTAAAAAGAGAGAGATTATTTAAGTAATTGGGGATAATTGAAGGAAATTCGCTTTAAGTATCTGCATAAGTGTATAGACAGCTATACCTATATGTATAGAGAAAACTATAATGTAAAAGAAGGGGCAGTCGCGCGCACGGTCTGCGAAGTGCGGAATCGCAGGCCAATAAGAGTTTCTCCGACTGCGCTGACGCGCTGGTGTTGGATTGTTGGTATATCCTATCCCGCTCAGTGGCCCAGACAGACAAGCAGATACAAGCGCGAATAGGAGGAAAAAAATTTGTGAGAGTATCTGGTCTGGAGGGACTGCGAGGGAGGGGAAAAAAGAGTGCGCGTTTAGAAGGCGTTCAGTAGTCGTGTTGCTTGCAGCATCGCGCGATGTGTCAACTTGACACATCTTTGCTAACATGACTTTTTACGATCACCCGACTGACCAGGTTTCGTAGCTGTCAACAATGGAAGCTGATCCGGAGTATTATCCGAAGTGAGTACTCCTAAACTTCTGTTTATAATTACACCTGCTGCTACTCCTATCTCTCTCTCTCTCTCTTTCATTTACGTCGTGCAAATCTTTTGACGATCTATTTTACTTTACTTTACATCACATGCGCTTCTTTATAATTACTACTATAACAGCTGAGCGTGTTGAGTGCGGAATGATCATTGGTTATTTATGGCGTGACTACGCTTCGTATATTGTTCTTTCAATGGTCCCTTTGAGAATTTACGAGTCGTATGCTTTTTCAGAGACAAAGAGGGAGGAACGGAAAAGTGCGATTAATAATGTTTCGAGTAAATTCCGTTGCAATCGTCACGGAAATGAATAAAAACTTTCTCCACTTGTTTTTGTCTACTTTACCTAGCTATTGATCACTTACGTTTAAATATTTACTTTTACTTTTTACTTCAATAGTTTGTAACAAAACAGTTTTTCAGATTCAATTTAGTTATATATATGTTGTATTAGTCAGTGACAATTTTTAGAAACTTGTTGCTCAATGACACATTGATAAGGAAATAAATATATAAAATTATTGTTTAATGGTACTTTATTCTTAAGTTTGACAGTAATTTTATCTTGGCTTTATTATTAGTTGTGACATTTTAATTACAAAATTATGTGCATTATATATTTTTATGTGTTTTTTAAAGAGGTGTGATTCATTAAAGTAAAAAAATAATTTTTGTCAACTTTAGCGCAAGTCAATATTTAACACCATCAGTGGACCAATGTTTGGTAGTTCGGAGGAATACTACATTGGTTACAAATTTATACAATGGGGTGCCTGATAATTTGTTGGTCAATAGTGTAGCTTTTGTTGTAAGTATTAATTCATTTTTTCATTAATTTTTATTAATTAAATTTTATATCTTACATTAAAGTTTTGTTTTTACTTTCAGTAAAAATTCATTTGACCTACATAAAAAATATTTTTTTTTAAAATAACATGTAAAATGTATTAAAATATTGATTTAAGCATAAAACATTAAATAGGTAAAACTGTTATTTTAAATTAAAAATAAAAGTATACAAATTCTTTTATTCATATGATTAATACATGTTACTTATTTTTCAGTAAGCAAAAATAATTAATTAATAATCATTAATATCATTGAATTCCAGCTGTTAGTACTTTTATTTGGATTACTCCGCAAGAAAGCATGGAATTATGGACGTTTGGCTCTTCTGCACAAAACAGAAAATCGATGGATGGAGTTGTTTTATGGAGATAACGAAACGAGAGATGCTGAAGTAACATGCATTGAAGCATCTGTAAACTCACATTTATCTCATACAGATAGAGGATTTTTATCATGGATAGTAACAGCTTTTAGATTACCGTAAATATTATAAAATATTATTAATAATAATATAAAAATGATCCATATCGATTACTAATATCTAGTATCAATATGTTTTATAGAGACGAGGAATTATTAAAAAGAGCTGGTCCAGATGGATTACTGTATGTTTCATTCCAAAGACATTTAATAGTTCTAACAGCTATGATGACAGTAATTTCTATTTGCATAATTTTGCCAATCAATTTTCATGGCAATATTACATCGGATCCAAGTTCATTTTCTCATACAACTTTATCAAATCTTGATTCAAAATCACCATGGCTGTGGGTACACACATTTTTTCTTCTTCTTTACTTACCAGTTGGAGCATATGTTATGCGACGATTTATCAAACAAGTAAATATTTCATCATTGCAAAATATAATTTCACAAGTAATTATTATGGATTTCAATAATAAAATTATGCACTATAGGTAAGGGATATGAAACCAGCAGGTGAATTAGCAGCAAGAACTTTACTAATTACGGAAATACCAAAACATCAATGTAGCGTAGATGGTCTGACAGATTATTTCAAGTGTGTAGAAAATTCTAGAAAAATACATAAAATAGAATTATTTATTTTATATATATTTTAATTAAATATAAATTATTTACAGAGAAGCTTTTCCAGTATTGACTGTTGAGGATGTTACTTTAGCATACGATATTAAACAACTTTCCAAATTAGATGCAGAAAGGGATTGTGCTGAGCAAGCAAGACTTTATTGTGAAAATTATAATAGAAGAAAGGGTCCATTAAAATTATATCCTCGTCCTTGTGGTCAGGTTACAGGATGTTGTTTTAAACAAGTAAGTTGTACAAATATACACAATTATAATTTTTTTTGCTATTTTTTAATACAAACTATTCTTTCATTCTTGCATTATAAAGGAAATTAAATAATTATTACATTCATAATTTTAGAAACAAGTAGACGCGCTGGAGTTTTACACAGCAGAAGAAGCGCGTCTAACGGCTCTCGTTGAAGAAGAGAGGAAGGTAGCTTTAAGCAGACCCATAGGTGTAGCATTTGTAACATTAGGTATTCTACGCTTGAATTTAAATCTGACTAAAATTAGCATATTTATAGTTTTAATTTATTCACAATTATGATTCATTTATATAGGCACGCCAGGCGCTGCTAGGACCATGCGGCGGCAGTTACGATCATCTCCGTCGATAAAATGGATTGTTGATTATGCACCTGCTCCTGCCGATATTTTTTGGGAAAATTTGAGCATAGCCAGACCATGCTGGTATCTCAATGCTTTTTTAATTAACTTGTTCTTGTTCCTCATTATTTTCTTTCTCACTACTCCCGCTGTAAGTGGCTGATAATACATATAAGTTATACATTATTGTATATTATTTTATAAAATATGTCTTAACAATTTTAAATTAAATATTTTAGGTTGTGGTTACTGCCGTAAATAATTTGTCAACGACAGGTGAAATAAAGAAACTAAGCCCCTTGCTATCAGCGTTTCTACCTACAGTTCTACTGGTCAGCGTGGCTGCGTTGATGCCTGCTTTAGTCGGGCGGAGTGAATCTTTGGTCAGACATTGGACTAGAAGTGGTTTAAATCGCGCAGTTATGCGAAAAACGTTACTTTTGCTTTTGTTAATGGTCCTGATTTTACCGAGCTTAGGACTGACGAGCGCTCAAGCTTTCTTTGAGTGGACAGTTAATGCTGGTAATAATACCGCTCGGTGGGAATGTGTCTTTCTACCCGATCAGGTATCATTATTAAATTTAAACACGCAACTTTTCAATATATATATATATATACTTATTTATTTATTAACATTTAAAACTTTTGTTTATTTCAGGGTGCGTTGTTTGTAAATTATGTGATAACGGCAGCCTTATTGGGAAGCGGCCTCGAGCTCGTAAGATTTCCCGAGCTGGCTCTTTACACTTTCAGACTTTGTATCGCGAGAAGTCGTGCGGAGCGTATTTACGTCAGAAAAGCTGTTCTGTGGGAATATCCGTTAGGCGCTCACTACGCTTGGTTATTGTTGGTATTCACAATGACAACTGTATACAGTTTAGCATGTCCGCTTATTACACCATTTGGACTGCTTTATTTATTAATTAAACATTTAGTAAGTCCGCCATTTATATAACCGCGTTCAAAACTTTAAAATCCATAAAAGTATAACTAATTAGTCATATCATTTATTATTATTTATAAACATTACACTAAATTTTATAATTTATATTTATCAAAAGGTTGATCGACACAATTTGTGCTTTGCATACGGACCAAGCGTTGGTGGTGGTCAATTATCTGGAGCCGCAGCGAGTGCAGCAGGAGCCGCACCAGTACTCGCTCAGGCAGCTTTTCTTGCCTTGGGTCTTGTTAGGACTGGGTTATCTCCTTTGGCTGCTGTCCAATTGATTGGACTTGCTGCTAATATACTGGGTCTTGTTACAGGAGCTACTTTGCCTGCTTCGAAACCCAAGGTAACATATTAACATTTGTTAAATGTACTTTAAAATTTAATCGATATTTCCGAAGCAAATAGCAATTTTTCATTTTTCTATACGAATCTGGCATATCTATTCGTGAAACTACCTCATAAAAATCTTAAAAAATAATTCGAAATTTCAGTTACAACAATAAATATATTATAAATATATTAACATTTTTATTTAAATTTAAAGAATATCAATTATCAATTAGTAGTTTTAAAATTTTTTCATTGTAGAAGGTATTGCAAAATTATAAATAATACTTTTTTTTTTAATTGTGAAACATATACTTTTGTAAAAAATTTTATATAACGTTATTGCACTTTTTTAGAACCAGTCATCAAAAAGGGATTTGTCAGCAGGACAGCATTTCGTTGCCCCAGTGCTGCGTAAAAAACTGATTGTGGGTAGTCTGGAGGAACCAATATCTGTATCGACATCTGTACAAAGTTCACCAAGTACGAAAGTTTATTCTACAAGTTCTTCTATTCAAGGAAGTCCAAAATTATATCAGGATTATGGTCGAGAACCAACTAACGTATAATTTATTACCTTTCATAGGCTGTTTTATTTTTCTTTTTTTTATTTATAGAAAGAAAAGTAATCAATCGGTTGTATCAATCGGTATTTAGAAAGAAAGTATGAAGTTTTTGATCAACGCAAATAAATATCTAACTTATTTAACGTTAGGAGTTGGTAAACTATACTAAATATTACCATAGATTTTTTATTTAGAAAAAGGTGCAGAATAGAGGTGAGGTAATGTATCCTAATACTGATGAATATGTCGGTTAGTATTATTTATTTTCTTGGTCGCAAATTGGGGTACTTACCTCAGTAAGAGATTGATATAGATATTTTAAAAAAACTAAACATTTTAATCAAACATAATTGTAAAATAGATATGAAATATTAATTGTTTACGCGTACATCGGTATTTCTATATATTTTAATAAAAAATTAATTTTCTACTATATCCTCCAACTAACTTTCACTCTAGTTGTAGGAGGATAACATTTCATTATAAATTTTTGATGGTCATGTAAACTAAGTTGTAGTAAATTTATTAGTTTTCATTGTTTACTTTGATATAAATATAATAACAAATCGTTAAGCCCGAGATGAAAAATAATTTGTACATTATACATTGTTTATACTGTCTTTATCGATTTTATTAAAACTTTTCCAGCCCAGGCATAAAAGTAAAGTTTTCATATTTCTTTAACTTGAAACTACGCTATTACGCACAGTCGTCACGAATCACTTTGATTGAATGAATGTTTTGTGTATGTTTTCAATGTTAATGTATAAATTGTATTCAGTTTCATTCTAGAAAAGCATAATACAGTACTTAAGGTACATAAGTCAATGGATGTATAAACGAAATAAGACGTAGAATGAATCTCTTTATAAAGTACTTTTGCTTTAAATCGTATAAAGAATTTGACATTTGTTTCATTTATTTAATTTTGCAAATAAATAACTTTCTCATTAATTTAACTGAAAATAAAAGAAATTGTAAAATTGGAATTTTTCTATCGATTGTAAGAGGTTGGTGAAACCGATGATGCAGAAATGCGTATGTTGTAATAATGTGCATTGTATATTTTTCTATAATAATGTAATGTTACATGGATAAAATTATAATTGTCGTTTTGACACTCATCTGGATCAGGCCTAAGATCATATTCGCATGTACACTGACTTATGTAAAAAAATTTATGTGAAATTAAATAAAAATCGCTTTGCCTGGTAATATTTATCATCAGTCTTAAATGTGCGATAACTTACAAAAGATCAAAGGAAAAATTCTTCAGTTACCACAATGATTTGCATATAAATAAATTCCATTAGCATTATTCGCCACGCATTAATCTTAACTAAAGCATGATTAACAATAAAAAATGATTGATGAAGCCATTTTAAAAAAATGCTCATAGCCTTTGTCTATACAGTTTTGGGAAATATATGTAACAATGATGCTTTTTTGTGCAGTCAATTGCATTCGTGTAAATTTCATTTAAAAAAACTCTTTCAGTCACTCACATTGTACAGTTTAGGAATAAAGTATATAAATCAACATGATTGGTACTTCGCTTGTCCAGATCACAATCTTAAAACTATATTTTTTAAAACTAAACTTAGAAAATTAGTTTTTTCAATTAATAAAGGCTTCCATAATTTATACATTATGACGTTATCGTATACAGATCTGAAAGTGCGAATATATGGCGTCCATGAAATTTTGATTAACACAAAAGTGTCCGATTTATCATTAAAAGATAACTCACAAAATATACATCCTATATACACAATAATATTATACAAATAAATCGACAATGGTATTAAAAAATAAATACTAAAATTAAAAAAAGATAGTTTCTATACTATTTTAAATTTAAAATAAATTAATTAAAAATCACGTATATATCATAATCATAAATTGAATTGTAAACAATTGTCACGGATCAATATAAATAAATAATTATTGTATGTAAGGATAAAATAGAATATTAAAGTTAGATTCAAGATAAAATAATAAAACTTAACTAAAATAAATTATGCATGAATCTACGAAAATCAGGTACTCATATAATAAACTAAATAGCAAAACCAAGTGGCGCACTTATTTATATAAAAAGAATAATTACGATAGCCATTTAAACGGATTCAAATAAAGAAACGATTAATAACTTATTCCACTTCGTCTTCAACATGGAAAGAAGGGAGTCACTAATTTGTCGGTCTCACTTGACAATGCCAATGATGGTTGCTATTTGGTCTAGAGTCAAGTTTGAATCGGCTAGATTTTCTTTTCGTTCTCGAAGGTGCTTCTTCTTTTGGGCACTGGAAATTGTGGAATCGTCCTCTTGTGGTGATTCGTCTTCTTCACCGTCTTCGCTGCATGCATGGACCTGCGGGGGTATACACTTCAGTTGGTTTTCTTGTCTTTTCTTTATTGAATTATATGGAGAATAATTTTTTATTTTCATACAAAATTATTTATTTGTATTCGTTGTTCGAATATGTTAAAATATAAAATAAATTAAAATATTGTTAGTTATTTAATTTCTAACTTTTGGATTTTGGTTGTCATTCGATCTTTAACCGCTATTTTTTTAATACACAGAAGGATAGGCTCTCAGATTAAAGTTTAAATAAAAGTGTATAATGACTGTTATAAAATTAATATTAATTTACAATATATCAATTTTTCTAAATTTATATGTAAAATAAAAATTAAAACAAATTTTGTATTTAAAGAATTTGTAAAGACTTTGTTTACATTATTGATTAAGAAAAATATTATTAAAGTTAGAATTAAGTCAAAGATAAAATAATAAATAATTTTATTGCATGTTAACAAAAAGTCATTCTCCATGTACTTATAATAAATTCAGTTTAAAATTTTGTTGATATATTGATATTTATTGATAATCATATGCTTTGTTCATATTTTATATTATTCATAACGAATGTTCACAATACCGCCAAAGTATATAACGATTTAGAAATATTAGAACCATTACAATGATATTTCGAAAAGTAGATAATTAATTCGTTCAATTGTCAAATGATTCGAAATAATCCATTATATATTTTTTTAAAGTCTCATTATGATGGTCCTAATATTTGTGAATCGTTTTAACTTGGTCGGTATGGTGCACATTCGTGTTTTTTTCTTTTCTATACCATAACTTTCGTGCAAATAAAAAATGTTATTTTTCGAATTATTGACCAGTAGTAGCCTATAGTGAGCGTCCTATAAAATGATAGCCAGACTACAAAATTTTAATTTATCAGTTGCGTACATTTTCTATTATTTCATTAAACTGAATTTATTATTATAATAATCATTCTTCATCTAATGTTATAGCTTTATGTTCAAATATGCAAATTTGTGTACTATTCAGATGTGTTTACACGTAATTATTGCACAAAATATATATACATAAATTTGTTATTATGTGATAGAATATAAATAATTAATTTATAATAAAAGTATTTATAATACTAATAAATCTTACATATAGTGTTTTGCACGACAAAATGCTAGACAATTAAATATGAATATATGATTTGTAAAGTTAAGATGTTCACGTAACAGTACATGCTCTAGATACAATACTAGCAAGAAAAATTACAAATATATTTTGTATTACAAGGAACTATATTTTATTATAAATTTAATTTATATATTACTAATCGAAAAATTATCAAAAAAGCAAAATAAAATAAATAACTAAATTATACTTACGCATGAGTGATGCAATTAAAATAAAAATATGTAGTTGGCCATAGCAATAGTAACTAACATTATTATCGCGATTTTTACTTACAAAAATATAATACTAAATAATAAATAAATATGAGTAAAATCACGATTAATTTTTGTTACTAAATTATTAGTCTTAAATTATTGTAATATTTATTTTAAAATATTAATTTTTTGACAAATATTGGTTAAAGAATTATAGCTAACTATTGTTAAACATTATAACAAATTCATTAATAATATATGAAACAAAAAATTCTAAATATTGTGAGTATTGTGTTAAAATTAAAGGAAATTAAATCGAAACTTTAGATTGGGCACTAAATTGTATACTAAATTACCTTATTCAATTTTTTATACCATTAAAAGTATTTAATTCAATAGCGAATGAGTCAGTATGTTTTTTTTGTTAAAGTATTATTTAATTGGCAAGTTTTATTTATACATTAAGAAAATCTACTATTTATATCTAATAAAATACAAAAAATTGCTTGATAAAACGATTAAAAAATATAATTTTATTTATGAATTGTGACTACAATACTTTCCAACTTGAGCAAAATTTACTACAAGCAATACAATAAGTATATCATAACTTAAAACTAATTTAAGAGCCATGCATGAAATTTTTGTTTAGTTTAGTATTAACGTAGGTAGGATGAAAAATAATATTTATAATTTCAAAATGTACCTCTGATATGCATATCAATAAAATTAATTTAAATATGCTTTATCATCTTTTTCAGATGTAATAGATGTGCCTCAACATTTAAGACACTGGGCGTAAAGTCGAAAAATTCATGAAAACAGTTGAAACTTTGCAGTAGGATTGTTAATACATGATTTATGAATCTTATAAATGATTATAAATTATGCAACTTTATTTTTCAAGAATTCTACTTTTATATGTACACGTACATTAAGAAAATCTAATTATCAATTTTCTTATTAATTTTCACATTTTTCCAATTTTATTACAAATGACTTTTGTAATGTTCTATTATATACTGCTATTAATTAATAAAATTGTAAGTAAATTTTAACCATACAATATCTAAATTTCAATTTATCTGTAAGTAACTTCCATATATAATTTTGAAAAAATTAAGATACAAATAAAATATTGTTAAAAAAATGTATACCAAAGAAAATGGGTTAATAAAACGAAATAAAAATAAAATTAAAAGTAGTATTAGTTGGTTAGCAACATTTAATATGTTTATTATTGCTATTTTTAGAAATTGTCGATATCTTTTCTATCATAATATAATATCATAATTTTAATTACAAATTTTATTAAATTTGCAATATGTATAAATGAATAATAAATTTAAGAAATGTAAACGGAACATAACTAATGAAACAACATAAATTTGTACAAAATTATCTAAAAATACTTTTTCGAGAAAACATAGTAAATCAATATATGTACACGCAGTGCATATTTATTGTAATTCTTAACAATTTGCTTAATTAAAAAGTAATAAATTTGTATATAAATATATATATACAAATGTTTGCATTAATATACCAATGATTAAGCGTAATAATTCGATATGTAATACAACACAACATTCTCTATACAATGTCTTAGATGCATTTATTAGGCAGTGAGAGCGCAAAAAGTACGGGAGATGTAAAATTCTTGTTAAATTATCTAATAATGACAAAATTTTATACTCAAAGCAAGTTTTACATTATAAATTCTAATTTACAAAAAGAAGATCAACTTTTGTGAATTAATAATTATTGCACAACATGTAATGTTATAAAATACATGACTATCTAGAATTTTACATCCTATAAGAATTGATTTACCTGCAATACAAATTATGAATATGACATTGCACAGTGATTATTATACTGATATACTATATGTAATATATGTGTTGACAATTTTGTATTATTCTGACGGAAATATGCATGGCAAAACAGGACTGTGTGGGAAGACGAGAAAAAGAAAAAGCAAAACATAGGAGTTAATAATCTAATAACCCAATAACTATGAAACAGTATTTTGTATACTACTACCCCCGCCGCCGTCTCATGCTTTGCCACCACCGCCAGTTAATTCAACAGCTTTTAATAAAAAAATACTAGTTTAAAAATTCTATTAATATACAAATAGATAATCTTTTAATTTAAAAAATCGTAATTTATTTTCTAAAACAACGTATGTTATGTAAACATACTTCCAATTCATTGTGTAACCTGCAACATTAGTGATAACAGATTAACTTGGATTTGTTAATGAAATGTCTACTAGAATTTCTATTATTTTGAAAAATTTTAATTTCATAATAATTATATCTTCTTTTTAATTCCACAGTAACAGTTTTATATTTTGTCTACATGATTACTAATTCATTGACTAATATAATTAATTAATAATAACATTTCTTTTTTAATTAAAAGCTATTTTGTAAGTTATACAAATTAAAAATAATCCAAAATGTACACCTGATCCGCTATATAGCACTTTCCGTGCTAAGGGCAAATAATCGTATAGTTTGATTTGAAAGTGAAAACATAAAATAATCGTATAGTTTGGTTTGAAAGTGAAAACATAAAATTAAAATGAAAATAAAGGAGTTTACAAAGGCAATTTTCGCTATTTTATAAACGTTCGATGCAGTCAGTCGATGAATTTGAACGCAACAGCCTCTGGCTTACCTCGACGATGGCGCCTCTCGACGAGGTTTCATCGGATTGAGGCGACGACGGTGTTGAGGATGATGCTTCTACCGTTTCCGATTCTTGATCATAATTTGAGACACTGTACTCTTCTGTAATAATAACGCCATCGTCGACTTCACCGTCATCATCCATAAGCGCCTCGCCCATATCCACATCAGCAACATCCTCGTATTCTGTTGGATGATTGTAGCAAATAAGAGTAGATGTTCGGGGATTCTCACGCAAATTACCGTAAACATGGGCTGAAATTATGAACAAAATGTATTTTTTAATATCCTGTATGTTGTAAATACGAATTTTTTATCATATAAAGAAGTGCATACTTTGACAGAAAGCGTTGCAGCAAAAACTGCATCGTATGGACGTTCGTTTGTAACATTCTGCACAGAAATGCCACGGACAGTGGAAAATTTGATCAGGACCATCTTCAATGGCAATACAGTGAGGATGATAAAATTTCCCGCATGTTTTTTGATCACATCGATACGCTTCATTAGCATTATCTATTTTCATGTTACAATTCCAACAATTCAGACTTTTCTGATACCTAAAAAAGTAGATGTGAGTAATACTCGTCTAATAATGTTAAATTATAATAATAAAAAAACAACACACTTTCTTTGCTTCTTCACTTTTTCAGCTTTTTCAATCTTTTTTTGTTGTGCTAAGCTTATTTGTTGTTTAGGAACTTTCAAACCTATGAATCCACTGCAATTTGGTGCTCGACATAAGCACGGTTTTCGCGTTTCACCATCACAAGCTAAATTATAATTAAACGTCAATTCTTCACCAGGTTCTATATCGCGCAAAGCAAATAACCCAATGCGTGTATCACCGTTAACAGTCCATTTTTGCGTCTCACAATTAGGCTGACAAGAGTGATCTAACATGCATAAAGAAAAATATAATTTTCTTAGATTATGTTTTGTGTGTATATGTAATAAATTAATTGATTTTAATATAATTCTCGATAATAGAATATTCATTTTCAAAACTGTTTTTGGAAGAATTATTAAAAAAATTTTGAAAAAAATAAATAGTTACTTTGATAATATGGATGGTATCAAAAATTATTTTTCTTTACAGGAGGAACTATATTCAATTCTATACTTAATAAACTACTTTACACTTGACCTTTAATTTTAGATGTTAATTGATTAATTTATAATTAAACACACATTGTCAACTATATAAATGCTACGTTTACTAATTTTTAAAAAATATCGTTATTTTATGAAGAATTATTTTTTTGTAAAATTTAATAACATTATTCCTATTTTCTTTTATTATATTAAAAATCATATAGTATTAATATTAAATTTAAAATACTTACTCATAAAACGACTTAAATTTCCTTTGGGTTCAGCATCTATCATTCTACAATTATCTATAGTTAAAAAATAATAATTTTCATTTTTTCTTTCTTTTTTCTGTTGTAATCGCAATTTATATTCTGCTTCATCAATTACTTCACCAACATATTCTATAATAAATTGACCATTTCGTATATGTTCTAACGTATTAAGTCCCCAACCACGTTCTTCCGTATGAACAGGTTTTAATGCAGGATATTTTCTCTGTACAAATAATTGATTTTGACATTTTGTACCAGCTGGACAAGCATCTGGACTACATTCTATTAAAAGAATACGATTTAAACAGTCTGATTCAGGTGAACATGGATTTGGTTTATTTGGATCGCAGTAACAAGCAACCATACTATCTACCTCGGGCATTTTCACATTACCTACTGGTTTATTTACCTAAATAATCAACATTAGTGGTTTATTAGTAAATAATTAAAACTTGACATTGCAATTATGATGAATAATATGATTAATAGAATATTCAAAGTTTTATTATCTTACCCTTAATTTTACATAAGGAGGTGGCTTAAGTTGTCTAGTACCATTTTCTCGATCTTTTGCTATAGCTTTCTCATATGTTAAAAGTTCATAATATAACTTTGCTTCTTCTAGGGCTTTTGTGTAAGATTCGTCAACCTTTTTTGTACCTATTCCTTTACTACTAGCATCACCATCTTGGAAAAGAAAAGCTTTTCCCCTGTACATATAATTAAATTTTTTTATATACTGATTAAATTCAATTATAATTTGCTTTTTACCATACCTGTGTATCCAATAGTAATTTCGTGTCCCCAAAAACATAACACAAAATTCACCAGTTTTGTGAGGACGCATCGCAATATTTGCCGGAATATCTTGTGGGTAACAAACGACAGAAGGCCACCATCTGTATGAACCAAGTTTTACCCATACCACCTCGCCATAAAGCGGCAATCTACCAGTTTCGCAATCTTCACAAATATAATCTCCAGCTGGCGCATCGATACCTACGCAAGTATTTATTTATAAATTACTTTTTAAATTAATGAATATTATTATTTTATTGTAAATTAAATATATGTACTTCTTACCTAAACACTCTACATGGAAAGACATAGGACAAGTATCGCAACATATTAAGCTTCCACCCTCTGTACACAAGAAGCACCAAGTTGCATTTACGGGAGGATGCATGGATTTGTAATGTTTTGGACAAACAATTTGACTACCAGTGATTATATTCGAACCTGCAGGGAGACAAGATATTGAGGCATGGTATGTGGAGGGACATCTGACACACCGAGCAAATCTTTCATACGAGCTTCTGGGATGACTGTTTTGTGGATTATCAGAAACACATGTGTGACAAATATGATAAGGACAGCTCAATCGCTCACCGTGCCAGTGACACTGAGGCCATCCCTTTAAGCACTCTGAGTGATAATGTTTACCACAGGCTATTATAGAACACTTTATTCTTTCACCTTCTCGTTCATGACAGACGAAACAGGGAGGTGCAACACCAGATAAACAGTCTATGCATTTAAAGTTTTCATCGTCAAATAATTCCTCTTCCTTTTCTTTCACTTTTTCTTTAATTTCCTTCAAATCTTCCTTGTAAGCCTCATTTTCTTCAATATCACCAGCCTCACTAGATTCTGGACTGGATTCCCCTGGCTTTACACAAGAAAGATGGAAGTAAGAGTAACAAGGACCTTTACATCTTATCAGTTTACCAGGTTGCTCACAAATTTGACACACTCGTTCACTTTTCATACCTTTAAATAATTTATAAGCTCGATGTCTCTTTAATAACTCGGCCAAAGGTGCAAAATCGTCTTCATTTTCGACTTTCGATTTTCGTCTTTTTACAGATTTTTCGTTGCTTTCCGATTCGATAGATCCATCATCTCGATCTGATGATTCCCGTCTTACTTTTGATTTCCGTTTTTTAACATTTTTCTCAATAAATTCTGATTCGACAGATGTAGTTTCTTCTTGATCAGACGTTTCATCTTTTGTTCTGTTAAAATGTATTTTTGTTTGACGCCTCCTTATGGATTTTTCATTCGGCTCCTCTTGATCAGATAATTCTTCAGTTTCTCTTTTTTTCGTTTTTTTCCTATTACTGGATTCTTCTATTTCAGGTTCTGAGTCAACATCTTCTTCCTCTTCATCTATATCTAAAGAATACATTTTCATTTCCTCTTCTTGTAAGTAATCTGCACGATATTTGCTTCTTTCTTGAGTACTCATATTCTCCCATAAATTAAGTAAATATGCCTTTATATCTGCTTCTGTTGCATCAGGATCAAGTTCTTCTGCTACTTCTTTGTTGCGTTCACAGAAGATCTCAAATACACCATCTTTGCCTAATCTCTTTTTATGCTTGTACTTTCTTGAAATAGGAGCTTCATCACTAGAGTCTTTATGACTTGAAGGAGGCGTTGGAGGAGTTTCTAAATTTATATTGTTGTCCATAATAATTTTATTTTCTATCCTTTCATCTAACTCATCAACTTCTTTAGACTAAAAGATATACGTATAATTAAAATAAAAGTTTAAATAAACCAATATATTAATTGCCAAAGAAAGACTATAATTAAATAGTTTAATAACATAACCTACTAACTTATTTAGTTAAAAATACAAAATTTAAGCTATTAAATTAAGTATAGTTTAGAATAATTACACGAAACAGTAATAAGTAAAAATATTTTAAAAACTTAAATGTACATAAAGTTGATTTAATACTCACATTCAATTTTGATTTCTTAAATACAACTTCATCATCTGCAATAGCTTTTCTTTTTTTATTATCTTCTGATTTTTCAGAAAACGTAGTAGATTTTTCTAAAGAACCATTATTTTTATGAGGC
Source organism: Theocolax elegans (assembly GCA_026168455.1). Classification (NCBI taxonomy): domain Eukaryota; kingdom Metazoa; phylum Arthropoda; class Insecta; order Hymenoptera; family Cerocephalidae; genus Theocolax; species Theocolax elegans. The sequence continues at coordinate 25,087,469 of CM047426.1, forward strand.
TTAAAAAGTTCAATTCTCACATCAATACTTTTAGTCATTAGTCCGTTTGCTTCAGCTACTGCATCATCCCATTGTAACTGTTGAGATTGTTTGATAAAGAATGCTGCAACATATTTAGGTTCTTTTTTCTTCAATTCTGGAGTTATTTCACTTTTACGTTTTTCGAAATCAGAAAGACCATGGAACGGTATTATATTTGAAAATGGAATCCAATTATGTCGCTCTTTATCAGCACAAAACCTTACATGTAATACAAAGTACTCGTATTTTTTTTTTTTAGTACCTGTAGAAAATTGTAACTTTAATTTATTCTCATTCATGATACCCACATAAAGTCAATAAGTAAATATATATATGTGTGTGTATAAATAGGTACATGTGTTTCAAGTATGTGTTATGAACAATTGTGGTTATATTTCTGTGTCTCTACAATTCTAAAAATAGTTAAACATGAAAAAATAGTAAATCATTGGTTATAAAAGTTTATATTATATTGATTTAATTTGTAACTCTAGAAATAATAAAAATATAAATATATTACAAAATCACTATCAAATTATAGTATTTTGTTACACAACTTCTCTGGAATATTTATAATCTTACTTATTTTCTGTAGTAATTAATAGTAAGCATATTTATTTAAATTATCGAATAAAAACATTTATTTGATAGGAAACATACAAAATTTTTTTAATGTAAATTTTAATTTTTTTATTTAATTAGTATTTGCATAAGTATAAAATTAATAACATTCAACAGATTATAAAATTGGTCGTATATTTCTTAGAATGATGTAAAAATAAATCAATTTTAAATGCAAATATTGTGTAAAATATGGTTTTTTTTGCTAACCTCTCTTTTGTACATATGACATGGATAATGGATCAAGTGTAACAATACTAGGCCAAAATGGATAACCACTAAATCTGGCCCACACAATTTGTCCCAATGTCCATGGACTTTTGGCTTGAAGTTCTTCAAAATCCACCTTTTCTTCTTCTACTTTAATAGAGTCATCAAAGCTCCTGGTTAACGTATCTTCCATGATGCTTGTAGAATCTTCTATTGTATTATTTTCATCTTCATTGGCAGCCTCTGGTTTCATTATCTTTGGCATTTTCAAATTCTGTAAAATTTTAACAATATAACCCAAAGCATATAATTATAGTAAACACTTTACATTTACATTAACAAATAATAATTAATTTAATTAAACATAAAATGTTTTTTTTAAAACAATTAACAACACTATAAAAAATTGTTTTACAGAACTTAATGCCATTTAATTATTTTCATCAATATTCAATAGTAAGTAATGTTTAATCACTTGAGTGTAAAACTGTCTTTAAACTATACATGCCTTTGGAGAATCTATCGTTATTGTGTTAGGTGATTTAGGCTTAAATATTCTGCCGTAACGACTTTTACAAGGTAAAAGTTGAGGCAACGGCGAACTAGATTTAGTTCCATTATCATCTAATTTAATATTTTCTTGCTCTTCCAATGTTGTGTCATTATTTATTGATAATTCTTCTTTGAAAGAATCCATAATCAAGAGACAAATCACTAATCTCACACATAATTCCAAAAACAAGTAACTTTAAAAGTTTCTTATTGACGTATTCACAGTACAACGTTACAAGTAGAAAATGCAGTCAAAAGATAACTTTCAGCAACCAATAAAACGTAGAAAAAGAAATACAATTATACTAGATACGCAAAATTTGTAACATTACTCTACATAATATTGGCACGTTTGTATTTAATTTTTTTAAGAATAACCTCAATTAGTTATTCTCGAATCTCGATATATAAAAATGTAATGTCGACATAATTTGAGCTTGTCGTTTCTAGAAAAAGTAAATGAACAATGACGCTTCTTCGGTAAACGTTGTTGACATACTGAGGCTTTAGCTATATACGTATACGCTTACGCAGGCGAGGCTGCTCGTTCACTTTCAGAGCGTTTTTCCCGCGATTTCTGATGCTAATGTGCCGCTGCCGCCGTTTCTTCTACTACATATAGTACATACTGATGATGCCATATATTTAGAAATAACGTGATCCTTATGTGTCCTCGTTGTTGTTAGCAAACGGAAGCTTCAAAAAATTTTCAATTTGTCTAATGGATTTAGATTTTTGTACGAGTGTTTCAATGACCCGATTTTTAAGCGATTATGTATCAACAATTAGCATTTTTAAGACGAAATTGCAAAGAAAAGTAATGTACAATATATATGTATATATACACACACACACACGCGCGCGTATACAATATACTTTTGACCGAATTAATGCACTAAGGACACCAAACCGAGCTATAGGATTGGCTTACCAAAATAATGGCGTATAGCTTGGTTTCTGGACCAATCGGAACTGTACATACCGCATGCGCGATTGCTTACAAAGTATAAAGGTTGGTTTTTATAAAATATTTAAATTTTTTATCAATATAATATATATTTTCCTGCGCAATACTATAATTAAATTATATCATTTTTTGTATATGCAATAATTTAATTAATAATAACTTATAAATAATTTGTATGAACAATGTAATGATGTTAAACTTTTATTTATATTTATCGACAAAAATTTGCTCACTTTATGCACATCTACGTAAAATTAAATGTAAAACTAGAAAAATCAATAAAAAATCAATATGATCAAAGTTTTAATGATTTTTTGAAAAGCGTGTTCAATGCAGCCTCTTACGTTATGGTCCTATACTAAAGTTCATTACATATTTACATTTACATTATTAGTTATTATATATTTAGGTTTATGAATTTCTGTTTATCATATGTATACATGTGTACGTGTATATATACACATTACACTGATACACTCTGAGACTCTGTACACACTTGCATCACGATCACACTGTAATTTGTAATTCCAATTATTCTATATAGAAAAGGAAAAGATCCGTCTGCGTAAGTCGTGCGCATAGAGTCTCGTAACTATACAATTAACATATAAATTCCTAAGTGTCATGCGACACCGTTCGTCAGAATAATATACATATATGCGCACCCAATAGAACATATCATTTGAGCTCTTTAAGATATATATAGGTATATATAAAATATAGCACGCGTAACCGGTTGAAAGCGTATACATATATAGAATATACGTACACGACACAATATATTAAAGTGAGGAGGGACGGGGCGGGGAATTGCTGCTTCCCTTCCTTCCTTCATCCATCGATCAGCCGTACAGCTGCTGCTTCAGCACAAAACACTCGCACATGTATGTATGTATATATATATACGCACAAGTTGATATGTAGTGTCGAGAGCTGTCGAGTGAGCGAGCAGAGCAACGAATCCTCCTCATCTCGTATTGCATTTAGTAGACTGGAAATTTTGGTCGATATATTTTGTAGTAGTCCATCAAATTGAATCTCTCGCGTAGTAATTTGGGTGTAGTCATTTTGCAATAATTTACGAGAATTATGGTAGGAAAAGATGACGAGCTGGCTGATATCGACGACGAGAGTTTGGCTCGTGTCAAGCTGATAGCTGAGAAAAAAAAACAAATTGAACAAACGGCTGATCAGGTGAGTTGATGATAATAAGTGAATGTACTTACACGCACATCAACGCACATAATAATTTTTACTTTCATTGTGTTACAAATGGTTATACATAATTTACTCTTACTAGCTTGAGTTTAAACAGGTCATGATTTGTTCTTTACTAACTACAATTTAATTACTAAAAATATTATTTATAAAACAGAAATTATGTTTCGTAGGAGAAATGCATACATTTTTATGAATTTTAATTTTTATTGTCTAATACTTCATTTTTTTAAAAATAGTACATATATTTTTACAATTATTTAATTATGACCGTCGTTACTTAAGGCTATTAATATAATTCAATAGAATATTATAGATACTTTCGCTGTAAAGAAAAAAATGATTAGCAATTAATTATGCTTGACCTACAAAATACACAAGTATTCCATAGAAGCTTTTTTAATGTTTATTAGTATGGTATGTATAAGTATGTGTACTAGATAGAAAAAATTTTAAACATGAACAAAAAAAAAATTATTATGTAATAGATTTAGAGTAAATTAAACTTCATAATTAATATTTTCTATTTATTATTTTACTATTTAAATATGTTATTTACATCTAAAACATATTATAGTTTATTTATTTATACACATTCAACATAATAAATGTATTTTATGTAAATACATTTAACATACTTCTATTCTTGTATAACTCATAACTTTTTAATCTGTTCAAATGTACATTTTTTGAAGTAGTAAAAAATTAATGGTTAAATAAAATATTGAATTTATTATTGAAGTCACTATATATAATATATAAATATAAATTAATGTATTTAAAAATAAAAATAGTCATATCTTATAGGTACGAAATGAAATAAAAAACTGTTTTGAGCATCTGACTGAGGTCCTTAAAGGTAGAGAAAAACAACTACTGCGACAAGTTGAAGCCATTCATAGACAACAAATTTCACTTGTTCAATCAAATTCTGAGATATTGCCAGTTAGCAGTGAAATAAGTGCAAATTTGTCCAACGAACAAGAGCTTGTCGATCGATTACTCAGTTTTGGCAAAATTGAATTAAGCAACAATATTGCTGTTAATGATTCTGAACCCTATAAAGCAGAGGAGTATCAAGAAGCATGTGAAGATTATGTTAGTTTTGACAAATCGTTGAAAAGCAAAGGTGAAGAATTTGACATTAGCAGTGTAATAAGAAGAAAACGCAATAGCTCAGGCATTGCTAATAAGCCTTTAAGTATTAATTTTAATTGTACATCTTGTGATTCCTGCAAGTTTGAAACTAATGCTGGATCAGGTAAAGAATTTATGTTACATTTACAAATGTATATAAAATATTTAAATGAAATAAATATTAGAGAATTAAATAAATAAATTAAATACTTTACATTTTCATATCAGATAACACATTTGTATTTGTATTATATTAATGGTCATAATGTTTAGAAATAATTTTATATTATTTTGTAATTAATGTAGTTTCTGCAAGGACATCAACAATTCTTGACTGCATTCCAATCACTGCAACAACTCCAGAGACTAGTAATAACTTTGAAAACCCATCATTCAAGGATGATGAAGATGAAACTTTCACTTCCACAGAGCAAAAATCCCCAGGTGTTAGTAATAAGCTGGAGACAAACGATAATTTCCATTTTGAACAAGAAAATAATGGCAACTTAAACTTCCCTAATAATGATAATGCTTCCAAGCCAGTAAAAGACTCACATACAATAGTATCAAACAAAGGTAAAGATAATGGAGCAGAACATCCGATACAAATTCAACAATGGCTCAAGCAAATCTTAGCGGAAACTGAAACTGAGCCAATTATCCACGAAATCGGACAGTTTTCTGAAATACCAAATACTCGACTATACCGTGAATTTCCAGTAGAAACATAAAAGTCTGATAATAGGAATTATTGCAAATGATAAAAAGAAGAATACGGTAAAACGACGAAACTAAACCACCGAGGAATTGCTCTACTTTCTTATTTACCAGCTAGTTAGGATTGAATTAAATATAATCATGTCCTATGTGGGGCCAAAATTCCATTGTTAATATATGGAATGTAAATCAACAAGTCTGATTTTTTATTTATTGTAGCTGACTTGTCTACGTCTCTTATATCTTCTTTTACTATTGTTATTTATTTATTTTTAATATTTAAGTGGACTTACTCAATTAATTGTATTCGTGATTTGTACTTATACGCTACATTGCCGTTCGCACATATGCTAACATTAATCACCTCGAATCAGTAATTGTTATTACCTGTAGACTATGTTGCATTAATTGTACAACTTATTATATAAATATATACAACACTGTTGCGAATTGAATTAAAGGAAATGAAAACAACTAGACATCGATTTAAATATATCTTTTAATTCTCTTTATCGATAATACATGAATAATTAAGCTCTCTCTATATATGTTCATTTATTTTTCTTCATTACAATTGAACCTCAAAGCGCACGCTTTGCACGTTTTGTATAAATATATTATGTGCTTGTGATTCATTCTGAAGAAAAATAGGTATATATGAACATTTTGTACTATAGAAATAGCATTATATAAAAATAACTGTGAAATATTGGAGCAGTCTGACGGAAATACAATATATTCATGTATATAAACACAATTTAACATGGCACTGATATATATATTTTAAAATAAATCTTACTCAGTAAAAAATTTCTTGGTAATCATAAATATTTCAAAAATAATAATGGTTGATTTACATTTTTTTATGATTCTTATTTTTTCTATGAAAATATTAAAAATTTCATAGCATTAGTAATCGGTAATTCTTCATTCAATACACATTACCTAATTTGAAAAGAGTATATCAGCATTGAGAAATTTGTAAATAGTTTAATACGATTGGCTTAGTATTTGTGACATATATTCTTTTAATCGACTAACTAAAATTGTGTTTTATAACACATGATAACTATTTTGGTGTGTAAAGCTATTAATGGTAAAAGATAACATTGGACAGAATATAGCTATCATTATACTGCACTGCATATTTTAGCAGTTTCACACGTTTTTTACATAACAAATCATTCATACCTGATATTTAACAGCTGTACCTAAAGTACTTTATCAATTCCATCTTTACATTATGTTTATTCAATAATTACGTTTATCGACGATCGAAAGACGGAAAATATCTTGAATAAATTATAAGATCAACGTTTTAATGATATTTAAGCTAAGTTGCACTAATAAAACAAAAATTATAGTTTTGTCTTGTATGACATTACTTTAAAGATAATATTGCTTTATAGCATTAAAACACTTGCAAAGAAAACAAGTTTGATACAAATAAATTCTCTCTCGACTTTGCTATGAAAATGATCGCATCATTTTCCTTTGATACTGACTGTAGCAACTAAGTATTTTGAAGCAACAAACGTTTCTCTTTGGTTTTGAGAATAATACTTCACTTATAAATTTGTAGTACATGAAAATATTTACAATCAGATTGAAGAAAAGATAAAAAGAAAACCATGTATCGCGCAACCCTCCTGTGCTTTCTCCCGGTCACTCTAGCCCTTGTGACCTACAATTGCTCTAGGAAGAGGATCATTAAGTCGTTTGCTCTGGATCAGCAGCAATCTTGTTCCGAGTTTCAACCTTCTTATCTATTCACATCAAATTGGAGTGGAACCATCCTCCAGGTACCCAAAGAAACGCTCTCTATTCATCGAACACGCAGCCTGCGCCTTTAGATAACCACGAAGTACTGCACTTACTATAACAATCCTACTCAGTTTGAACTTAAATCTGATGATGCACGGATGTTGTCCTACCGGATCGGTGAACAAGAATATATTAATGCTTGGGATAAGGGAACTTATTCTTTTAGAGAGGCAACTTTTCAAGTTAGGAATCCGGAAATCACGAAAATCATCATAGGTAGTGATATTGATGAAAATGGCTTCTGCAATGTCTCAAAATCAACCAGTCAGGTGATAAAGGGAGTGTTCATTCTAGAATATAGTAATGTTTTAGAGGAAACTGACATAAGTGGCCATCCCAACGTTAGGATATTAGATGGGGCATCTTTAACCTGATCTGCAACTGGTAAATCCTCCTCAACCCCTGAAGCTGTGATCGTCGTGGAATACAGTGTACCAAGGCATAGGGGACTCTATAACAACATCTGTAGGGATCTCTTACGTTACTATACCAAAACTTGCCAGCGGACTCAGACTGGAAAAAGAGATGACTATTTGTGGTTTTAAGGTTTATACAACAGGGGACCCTAGCGTGTTTGTCTCAAACACTGATACACTCGATGTGCCTCTGATAGATAATAACTTCTCTGGCTGATTTCGCAGTTTTATCAAATCTTGTCTTATTGGTTTGCAATTGTTGCTTGAGACCAAACTTTCCTCGACCAGTCAATTGATATTGCACAATCAATGTATCCTGGAAAACATGATACGACACAATATTGTACAATTAGCAAGAGTGAATTCTGCAGAAGGGGCAATTACTCTGATAGGACAATCTGGATGGACCCCAGTGACTGCAGGTGCAGGGGCAGTGTTAAAGAAATGCCAGGAAGAAGAAGTGAACTAACCCCTGATACCTTATGTTACACAGACCTTCTAGTGAAAATCAATGGTAGCACCATTCAGTTATTCATGAATCCAACTACCTGTGTTCTGTAACATTCGAGTCACACAATAGAGTGTGGTGATGATGTTAATCCAGTGTTCAAAATCAGGGATGTATATTATCAAATGAAACCCTCTCTAGTCGCTGTGCCCAGTCACCCTCTACTACCAAGTCAGCTTAGCATGATCAACATAACCAATGATTCAATAGGGGAAGACCTCTATCTCAGAAGTACTGTACAAACTGGACTTTCAATTGGTTCATACCAGCAGGAAAGAAGAGATCGAAAGGCAATTGATGAAGATGGGTAATGATGATTTTAAAGCAATCCATTATTCCATTGGTGTAGTCGGAAACATGGCTACCTTGGTCTTCCATTCAGGTTTATCCTACTTATTCATAATCCTCTCCATTTCATCTGCAATTTTTAATCTATACAGCCTCCGTCTCCAGATAACTACTATGTACTGCACTTACTACAATAATCCAACTCAATTTAAACTTAAATCTGATGATGCACGGATGTTGTCCAACCGGATCGGTGAACAAGAATATATTAATGCTTGGGATAAGGGAACTTATTCTTTTAGAGAGGCAACTTTTCAAGTTAGGAATCCGGGGATCACGAAAATCATCATAGGTAGTGATATTGATGAAAATGTCTTCTGCAATATCTCAAAATCAACCAGTCAGGTGATAAAGGGGGAATTTGCTCTGAATCAGCAGCAAACTTGCTCAAGTTTCAACCTTCTCATCTATCCACATCAAATTGGAGTGGAAGCATCCTCCAGGTACCCAAAGAAACGCTCTCTATTCATCGAACACGCAGCCTGCGCCTCCAGTTAACCACGATGTACTGCACTTACTATAACAACCCAACTCAGTTAGAACTTAAATCTGATGATGCACGGATGTTGTCCTACCGGATCGGTAAACAAGAATATATTAATGCTTGGGATAAGGGAACTTATTCTTTTAGAGAGGCAACTTTTCAAGTTAGGAATCCGGGGATCACGAAAATCATCATAGGTAGTGATATTGATGAAAATGGCTTCTGCTGTACCTCTAGATCAACCAGTCAGGTGATAAAGGGGGAATTTGCTCTGAATCAGCAGCAAACTTGCTCAAGTTTCAACCTTCTCATCTATCCACATCAAATTGGAGTGGAAGCATCCTCCAGGTACCCAAAGAAACGCTCTCTATTCATCGAACACGCAGCCTGCGCCTCCAGTTAACCACGATGTACTGCACTTACTATAACAACCCAACTCAGTTAGAACTTAAATCTGATGATGCACGGATGTTGTCCAACCGGATCGGTGAACAAGAATATATTAATGCTTGGGATAAGGGAACTTATTCTTTTAGAGAGGCAACTTTTCAAGTTAGGAATCCGGGGATCACGAAAATCATCATAGGTAGTGATATTGATGAAAATGGCTTCTGCAATATCTCAAAATCAACCAGTCAGGTGATAAAGGGGGAATTTGCTCTGAATCAGCAGCAAACTTGCTCAAGTTTCAACCTTCTCATCTATCCACATCAAATTGGAGTGGAAGCATCCTCCAGGTACCCAAAGAAACGCTCTCTATTCATCGAACACGCAGCCTGCGCCTCCAGTTAACCACGATGTACTGCACTTACTATAACAACCCAACTCAGTTAGAACTTAAATCTGATGATGCACGGATGTTGTCCTACCGGATCGGTGAACAAGAATATATTAATGCTTGGGATAAGGGAACTTATTCTTTTAGAGAGGCAACTTTTCAAGTTAGGAATCCGGGGATCACGAAAATCATCATAGGTAGTGATATTGATGAAAATGGCTTCTGCTGTACCTCTAGATCAACCAGTCAGGTGATAAAGGGGGAATTTGCTCTGAATCAGCAGCAAACTTGCTCAAGTTTCAACCTTCTCATCTATCCACATCAAATTGGAGTGGAAGCATCCTCCAGGTACCCAAAGAAACGCTCTCTATTCATCGAACACGCAGCCTGCGCCTCCAGTTAACCACGATGTACTGCACTTACTATAACAACCCAACTCAGTTAGAACTTAAATCTGATGATGCACGGATGTTGTCCAACCGGATCGGTGAACAAGAATATATTAATGCTTGGGATAAGGGAACTTATTCTTTTAGAGAGGCAACTTTTCAAGTTAGGAATCCGGGGATCACGAAAATCATCATAGGTAGTGATATTGATGAAAATGGCTTCTGCAATATCTCAAAATCAACCAGTCAGGTGATAAAGGGGGAATTTGCTCTGAATCAGCAGCAAACTTGCTCAAGTTTCAACCTTCTCATCTATCCACATCAAATTGGAGTGGAAGCATCCTCCAGGTACCCAAAGAAACGCTCTCTATTCATCGAACACGCAGCCTGCGCCTCCAGTTAACCACGATGTACTGCACTTACTATAACAACCCAACTCAGTTAGAACTTAAATCTGATGATGCACGGATGTTGTCCTACCGGATCGGTGAACAAGAATATATTAATGCTTGGGATAAGGGAACTTATTCTTTTAGAGAGGCAACTTTTCAAGTTAGGAATCCGGGGATCACGAAAATCATCATAGGTAGTGATATTGATGAAAATGGCTTCTGCTGTACCTCTAGATCAACCAGTCAGGTGATAAAGGGGGAATTTGCTCTGAATCAGCAGCAAACTTGCTCAAGTTTCAACCTTCTCATCTATCCACATCAAATTGGAGTGGAAGCATCCTCCAGGTACCCAAAGAAACGCTCTCTATTCATCGAACACGCAGCCTGCGCCTCCAGTTAACCACGATGTACTGCACTTACTATAACAACCCAACTCAGTTAGAACTTAAATCTGATGATGCACGGATGTTGTCCTACCGGATCGGTGAACAAGAATATATTAATGCTTGGGATAAGGGAACTTATTCTTTTAGAGAGGCAACTTTTCAAGTTAGGAATCCGGGGATCACGAAAATCATCATAGGTAGTGATATTGATGAAAATGTCTTCTGCAATATCTCAAAATCAACCAGTCAGGTGATAAAGGGGGAATTTGCTCTGAATCAGCAGCAAACTTGCTCAAGTTTCAATCTTCTCATCTATCCACATCAAATTGGAGTGGAAGCATCCTCCAGGTACCCAAAGAAACGCTCTCTATTCATCGAACACGCAGCCTGCGCCTCCAGTTAACCACGATGTACTGCACTTACTGTAACAACCCAACTCAGTTAGAACTTAAATCTGATGATGCACGGATGTTGTCCTACCGGATCGGTGAACAAGAATATATTAATGCTTGGGATAAGGGAACTTATTCTTTTAGAGAGGCAACTTTTCAAGTTAGGAATCCGAGGATCACGAAAATCATCATAGGTAGTGATATTGATGAAAATGGCTTCTGCTATACCTCAAAATCAACCAGTTAGGTGATAAAGGGGGAGTTTATCCTAGAATATAGTAATGTTTTAGAGGAAACTGACATAAGTGGCCATCCCAACTTTAGGACATTAGATGGGGCATCTCTGACCTGATCTGCAACTGGTAAATCCTCCTCAACCCCTGATGCTGTGATCGTTCTCTCTAATCATGATCTAATCTATGCCTCACTGGATTAATAGGATACATTGTTTACCGTTCTAAATTATAGGTAGTTCTCAGAGATAACAAGAAGATTGTTCAGTATCAAGCAGCACTACTAGGCCGATCCTTGAGGAAAGGAACAGATCAAGTAGGTCAAGATAAGATGTTTGCAATCAGATTAAAATTAGTTTTAAGACTAACTTATTTTATTGGATAAGCGTGCTATCTGATTTTAAAAAAGGAACTGGTATATAGATTAAGTTTCATATTAAAACTAGAGAACAACTCGGGTCATAATGGGGGTGGTATAATGTGACTGAGATTCGCCAAAGTTTCCAATGTTTTCGAGTTTCCAATCTTTCTAATCAATCATTTAAGCGAAACTTGATAAAAGATCCAGTCTTCAAAAAAAGATGGAATAAATGCACTGTCTTTGGTAAACTTGACTGGAACAGATAACTGTGACAATACTTCTTCATACATTTTTAATGATTCTGGACAAGATGCTCCATTACCCTGAATTGAAAGAAGTATTTTTTATTATTTTACAAACGTATAAATTCAAAATATAAAATATAAACATTAAATGTAAAAGTGAATATAATTGTATCATCACAATACAAATTAAATGTAAATACAAAATTTTTTAATAAAATAATTTTTATACCCTTACGTGAGTCATATACTTTCCCGTGGGTTTTAATACTTTCATAGACGAATTTAGAATCAGTCTAATGAAGTCCCAAGCATCACCATGTGGCGTTGTACTAATTGGAATGTCCGTAAGATCTCCAAAAACGTAATCAAACTGACGTCCTTCTTCTATCATATGAGCTAAAGCTTTAACGCAGTCACCAACAATTATCTGAATAAGATATGGGTCTATTATTTTTTTAAATCATTTTAATAATTTCTAGTTTATTTATTTATTGGATTATTTGTTTATTTAAATTAATAAAAGTATTGATAATTAAATACTCACTTCGTAACTTGCAGTCTTTCTTTTATCTAAACAATCTCCACAAACACTTCTCATATACTGACTACAAGCTTTCATTACAATATCATCAATCTAAAAGTCATATCAAAAAATTAATTTTTTTTTATTGTAAATAAATATTTTATTAATTGGATATTAGTTTGTTTCACCTCTAACATAATAACATGCTTAGGATTTTCTTTAAGCAATTCCCAAAGAAGGCCACCATCTCCACCTCCTAAGATCACAATTTCTTTTCCTTCATAGCATTCTTTTCCTCGCTGCATAAGGGTCTCTGTATAAATAAGGTCTGCCTCTGACATATCTAAGAAAAATTGATTAGTAAGTTATAAATATGCAAATAGGTAATAAATATAGAATATTGTAAAAATTTTACAATATACATACTTTGTAGTTCATCGAGAATTAACATGTTGCCTAATGACTTAGAGTGAACAATTTGAACTTTCTGGTAAGGAGATCTGGCCTCAAAGACTAGTTTGTCAATATCATACTCAAGTAATCTTTCATCTTAAAAAGTAAAGTCTATTTAGTAATAATAATACCTACTTTTCCTAATATATTAAAAAATATATTCATTTTTACATTATAAATATTTATTACATATACCAATATGTAATTCATGCAATTACATATACAGTAGTATTTTGTAGTATAAACAAGTATGATTTAGTTACACACACACACATATATATATATATGTATGTATGCACGTGTACAGGACCATTGTAAATTGAGATTGTGAAAATCATTCCATCTAACTATGCATAACTTACAAGTTCATTACTTTTGCATAAAGTAAAGTTTTTAAAATTAATCTTGTACATTGCAATAATGTAATAACAAGCAAAACTTTATGAAACGACTAAAATGTACTAAATAATTCAAAATAATCATGCAATAATTAAAAATGAACATATGTATTATATGTACATTGTGTCAAGAGCTTCTTAAAAGTGCATGAAATGAGATAAATCAACATTCTAATTTGTAAAACTAAAGACCTTAACTGTTATGCGCATACATGGCAGCAACACAATGCGTTTAAATCATCCACCTTCCCCGACAATCTAACGGAGCTGCATTAAAAGCAATTAATTTAATGTTAAGTAACAACTTTAAAATTTGTATTATAGGATATTTCCATAGATTATGTTTTAAAGCATACTTTGCAATAAAGCCCAAAAAAAGTAAAAATAATGTAAGTTAAAAGTAGGTATATCAATATAAGATAACAATATTTTATTCTGCCTTGCTTGGATTTAGCACTGATATCAGATATTTCAGTTTTTATATTACAGTTTTATTATACAAGTCTTAATTATATTGTATTGCAAATGTGAAGATTATAATTTCTACGTGCGAGCTTCAGCTTAATAAGTATCTTTAATAATAAATAAAATAGTCATTTAACAAGGCATTTCTTGTTGTCCGGAAACATAATAATAACAAAAACTCACCAGCGGTAGGAAAGTATCTCTCAAATGGGCCACCGCGTTTTATAGGAGTTAGCGAGTGTGATCGAGTGGCTGATGTCGCTGCCTGTAACGCCGTCTCCAAGTCTCTGGCCGACTACCATATAGCCATCGAGCGAACCAATAATTCATTATAAAAGGCGTACCATATTTGTATTAACAAAAAAAAACGTAGTAAAATATCTTTAAAATTTTATTTTTTTGTACTCAGTTAATAAAAAATTTTTTTATAAATATAATTACAAATAAATAAAAGTTTAAGGATTAAAAAAGTAAATATAAAAATTAAAACGAATATGATAAATTAATAAAATACAAAAAAATTGTTAAGACCCAGTTATTATTTTTTAGAAACACAATATAAATAATGGGATATAACAAAAATGAGTAAAATATAATTAATACTGTTAATTATACACATAATGATTAACACTATAACAATAAAAAATATTAAATATATTCATAACTTATACTTAATGGAAATCAAATTAAAAATTAAGAAATTATGTAAGTTTTTAATTAATTGTAATTTGATCAAATACAAGTGAAAGTAAACAGTCAATAATTAATACAATTACAAAGTAAAATAAAGAAATAACACAACGCTTTTTGATTAACTTAATAAACATTTAATGAAAAATGATAATTTATTTTAGAATAAAGCACAAAAAAATTTTAATTTTAAAAAATGTTTACTACATGTAAATCTTCTAAATTAATTTTTTTGTCAAAGATAATTTTTAATAGTTTTTTTCATAGTGAAATCAAAATCGCGATGGTTCTTGTATTTTTATAATTGTGGAGAACAAGCATAGCAAAACAATGAAAAATCAATACTTTATATAACTAAGTTTATAAAAATAATTAATGTTTAATATGAACTGAAATTAAAAAATTCTTTTGTAAACTATTACAAAATACAAATACAATTACTTAATTCTTATTGAAGACCTTAATCTTCAGACTGCAAAAAATCATAATAATTGTATTTATAGTTTCATATGAACATAATTCTAATTTAAATAAAAATATTTACATCAAGTGCTACGTGCACTATATGCCGTTCTCATAATATTATATATAAAAAATCAAGTGCTAGGATTGTTGGAATAAAAATTTAAACTGCAACATATAAATAGTGCTGGGATATGATCTAACTTTGCATTCTTAAACAAGCAATATAACTTGATTTATATTAAATTAACCCTCAAATGCAAAATAGTATTAAAAAATTTTTATTTAAATTTCATTCAGCATATATACTTTTTTGTATAATCTTAGTCAATTCACAATTTATGCTTCTATAGGTTTAGAAAAACTAATTTAAAACCATAACTTGTATATACCTCATTTAAACACACAATTTATAATAATTGCTATTTAGCAATTATAAACAAATTTAGCAAAAATTTTACTCAATATTAAGTTATATTAAGCAAATCTTGACATGCAATCAAAGAAAAAACAATTTAATTTGTGACAAATTATCACAAATAGTTAACTCAATTTATTGTCATTTGATTTCATTCTTTATGAGGTTCACAAGTAAAGGTAATAATTGAAAAATGTTCATGCTTTTGAGGGTTAATAGTATATGAAGATGATGAGAATAATTAGTAGTATTCTATAAGTATGATTGTAATATAAATAACTAACAATATTTAGTATTTATGATCAATTAAACAAGGATGAAGAAATTTGATCGAGGCAAAATATTTTCTACCTGAGAGGGTCAGATAGAGATCATATATGGTTCCTCGTCTTACAGGTGGCAAACGTTTACTGCGTTGGCTGTTCAAAGCCATGGCAACGTCAGCTTCCAAGTATCGCCATTGCTATAATGTTCTCTCTATTATGCCGGATTCTTTTAATTTTGATTTTCAAATTATATATTTCATATTTATTGCTTACTGGTCAGGGATTGGTGTTTGTAAAAAAAAGCTACAATATTACTGCTTAATTCATTCTCTACATAAAAAAAACTTAGGTAAACATCTACTGAAATATAAAACTATGTAATAATCGTTATGTATTAATACTTAATGAAAAGAAGTACAATAACATAATTGTACAATTTTACAAATTCTGGGATGTAGTAAAATAAAACAAACAATTGGTTTAAATAAATGGATTTTACATAGAATTGGTTAATAAATAAAAAACGATATATTGCAAGAAAATCATGAATCAATTTGAAATAAAAATTTCAGTAGCACATCACCTCAAGTTTGAATAATTAAGAAATAAATTTGACAAAGCGATATTTTGTCATTATATTCCTTATACACAAATGAACTTGTGAAACAGAGAATTCACTAAAATCATAATTGACTGCCATACATTGATTGTAAAAGCTAGGCTTAATAAATGTATTACATAAATATCAATATAATACCTCAAAAGATAAAAGGGCCTCTTCGTCGTCCTGCTTGTAGTATTCAATGTTAATGGTAACCAAGCCCTCGGCGTATCCTCGTACAGTAATAATGCTACCTTTTGGTCCGGTAAACAAGATAATCAAGCTACCATCGACATTAGACTCGGTCAAATGTTTCAATCCAATGAAATATTCTTTTAAAACATTGGTAATATTTGACTTTAAATTAGCTCGTTTCTCCACATCCATTATTTGGCTGGAAGATACAGTGAAGTCAAGAAGTACTGTGTGCGCAACCATGATTGTACCTGCAATTCAAAGAATTCAATGTCACTGACACAAACGTGAGAAAGCGTATGAAAAATGTTGAAATCTTTATCCACAATATAAGTGTAGTAAAGCAAGTACGAAATATCGCACACATACACAGGTTGAGCTGGAGGTTGCACGTATGCAAAGGACAGGGGAAGAAACTGGATGTACAATTGGATTTTCAAGCGCGCACACACACAATGGAGATAACCAAGGTGTATTATATAATTGACTTAATAAACCGGGTCATGAATGTACATGTGTGCCAAGGATAAGTGACTCTCTTCTGGGTAGGTAGGTAGGTATATCTTTCGCGTGTGTGTACCTGTGCTAATAACGAGTAGGACGAAGAAAGAACTATACCCTCCTATATATGTGTTGCATTGTTGGCTCAAACTAATTATTTACTTTGCAACTGATGACAATGACACTATAAAATTAACCTTTTGGGGATACTTAGGATTTTAATGAATATTATATGTACCCAAGTACTTACCGGGTAGTACGTCAATACGAAAATAACTTAAAAATAGTCGAAACGAGGAATCGCATGCGAGGGTCGGCGCCACCAACGGACTTACACCTTTGTACTTTACGCACACACGCACGCATATACACACGACCGCATTTAAGCTGAGCTAATTTATATATTCGCTCGTTTTAGCCATATATATATATATATATATGTTTCTCAGAATTTGATATAGGTATAAAGATTTAAATGTACCGTGTGTCGGTAACACGACTGCGCGCGAAACGGTGAAAATAATTGCACGTTCTCGGCAAGCTTATAATGACAATAGAGGCGCGCGAAATTGAAAGAATTTGAATTATCGTTTGCAATAATTACTTTGAGTATTTAATATTTGTCAATTTCATTGCAGCAGTTGTGTATTACAAAAAAGGTATTTTCGTGAATAAAATATAAAGTATAAAATAGTGAGATAATAGATAATAGGTTGTAAATTGTAATAAAAATGTAAAAAATTTGTTATACAAGAACTGTGCATTGTATAAGATATTAAACAATTACTTATTCGACTTTATTTAGGCAACACCTTCATGAAAAAGCAATATCCTTGATGCTATTTTTAAGACCTATTGCACTAAATAAGAACTAATGTGTGTATATATTAAATTTTTTTTGCTCGATGTTTGTCATTTAGTATTTACAGTAGCTCTTTATAGTAAATCACTTTTAATATAAAGTATACCTATATTTTAAACAAGTATAAAAAATAATTGTTAATTTTCGAGTATATGTGCATTCGAATACGAATGTTATGTGTACATTTATGTAAGAAAAAATAAAATGATTTTTAAAGTATGAACCTATCATGTTTTTAAAAATAAATAAATAATATCTAGTTATAATTTATAATATAGAATTTAATTTTGACTTGAGTAAGTATTTGACATAGAATGTGATTCGTAGTAAAAAAGTAAAATTTCACGCTTATTTTTCAAGTTTAAATAAATAAAATTTCTGTAGTTTGTGTTCTACTGATTACGGGCAACAAGATGATTGGTGGGATAGATAATTTTAAATTCCCATCCATAGGGTACGATGATATTTTATACAACGTGAACCATAATATTTCAAATATCTTGACATTCTTAAAGTATGATTTATTCTTCTTGAGATTATAATTTGGTATATAACTAGTTATTGAAGAAACAAAAATTTTAATAATAGTTAACTCTTAATTACAAGTGAATATAATTTAACGAAATAGATAATTTTCTTATCATCCACGCAGTATGTATTTCAAAATGATATTTAATTGATCTTGGTGAAAAAACCACAATTTTATTTAGATGGCGGCATTTCGATGACTTTTCGTCATCCTCTTCAGGCTATACCTTTATTTATAAAAACGAATACATTTGATTAATTAACAATAATTATTGATTTAGTTTTTTAGCATATTGATTTATAACATTTTACTTACTGCTTGTCATTAAAATCTGTATTTAACATAACATTTTGAATCATAGTATCACTGAGTCACTAACATCAGCAAATTAATGAGTTCGCCTGTTAGCCCTCAATTTGCTGATTTAGTGATGACTGACTTAGAAGAAGAATGTATTGATAAATTAGATTTTAAGCCATTATTTTATTTTCGGTATGTTGATGATACTATAATGTGTATACCTGCAAATAAATTTAATATAATAATTGAAACTTTTAATAGTTACCATAGCAGGCTGCAATACACGCATGAAATAGAGACAAAAATGGTAGTATCAAATTTCTAGAGATTTCACTTATTAGAAGTAGTTCAAATCAAATAACAACTAATTGGTATAGGAAGGATACCTTTTCAGGCAGATTCTTGAACTTTGATTCATGCCACACTATACAGCAGAAGAGGGCTATGGTTTACACATTGATAGATAAGGCCATATTATTATCTCATAATAAATTTCGTAAATCTAATATTCAAATTGTGAAACAATTTCTATATGACAATAATTATCCGCAAAAATTTATTAATCATAACGTTAAGAAAAGGCTAGATAAAATTAAATACAGTAACATTAGTAATGTAGTGAACCAAGATAACAAAAATAAAAAATACATAGGTACAATAAAATTACCATTTGTACCTGATTTTTATAAAAATATCGAAAATACTATAAAACAACAGTTTATTAGACCTATTCCGACCATTTGTAACAGTCTGGATAGTATCATTGTGAGAGGCAAATCAGAAAAGAGTCTTGAGACTAACGTTGTTTATAAAATTGGTTGCAACGATTGTAATGCAAGTTACATTGGAGAAACTAAAAGACAATTGCAGTGTAGAATTAATGAACATAAGCGTAATACCAAAAAAATTGACTATCAATTTGTTATTAATGATCATATGACTTCTTTTAATCATTGCTTTAATTTTGACGATACCTTAATTTAGATAAAGAAAGTAATTGGAACAAAAGACTGATTTCAGAATGCAATAAATGTGAAAGATAACACAAGGAAACTTAGCCAACATTACAATGGTATTATCAGCAAACTGAAAAAACAATTTTGATTGTGTGATTGCCTTTTTTCTTTTTTACAGTATTTAATTCTAGTCATACCAAAAAGAATTGTTAATTTTAACAGATGGTAATTTTAAATTTATTTAGTTCAGTGTTGGGTTTTTTAATTTTATTTTTTACTATAAATAATATAAATTTATTTTAATTATATGACGTAATGCAATATTAATTTATTAATTAATTTATGAAATATTAATTTATATATGAAATGTTAATTTAAATTAATTTCATCATTATAATGAATTTAGTCTGATTAAAAAATCGCGCTTTTATACAGGTATAGTTTATGTCGTACTGCATATAACTATAGCTTTGTATATCAGTTGCGATTAATTTAGTATGCCATCTGTGATATAACACTCTAGTCCTCTGTTCGCTTTTGCATAATTTTTCGTATATTATTTTTTGTATTGTCTTAATTTATTTATTTATTTAAATTATTAATTAATGTTGATTTATAGAGCTGTAATTGAGATGGAGGTAAACACTTTAATAATTCAACTTCTGTGTATATAAATGTGTAATTTCATTGCTTTAAATATCCTTGTTTTCATTATTAGTGACAACTCAGTGACACTACGATTCAAAATGCTATGTTAAATACAGATTTTAATGACAAGCAGTAAGTAAAATGTTATAAATCAATAGGCTAAAAAACTAAATCAATAATTATTGTTAATTAATCAAATGTATTCGTTTTTATAAATAAAGGTATAGCCTGAAGAGGATAACGAAAACTGAAAAGTCATCGAAACGTCGCCATCTAAATAAAATTGTAGTTTATTCACCAAGATCAATTAAATATCATTTTGAAATAATTTAACGAAGTTGATTGTTTGAATCCTGTATAAAAGTAAAGGCAATCAAGTGACAAGGATGTCTGGAATCGACTTGAGCAATGGAAGCAATGAGGTACTTGAAAGTCTCATAACTACACAAGACGTTGAGGTTGCCGTAAAAGGATATCTTGGTCCTAACGTTGAAGTTATTAATTATCAAATAAACGCGTATTCTAAAGAAAAACCTGGATTTATGGCAGGCCATAGATATCTTGTAGTGACTTTCAAAGGAGGCAGCAGTAAAGAAAACGAAATACAAACTTTTTTTGTGAAATATGTTCCTTATGACAATGAAGAGCAAGCGATCGTAATTCAAGAAAACAGAGCATTTTACAAAGAGACAATGTTTTACAAATTAATACTACCTGAATTGGTAAGTGGCATAAAAGATAAGTCATGGTACACCCAGTGTTATTTAATAAAAGATGATGTACTTATTCTTGAAGATCTCAAATTCAAAAATTATTTTAATAAGTCAACAAGTTTGGACCTCTCTGATTTGAAATCTGCAGTAATTGCATTGGCAAAATTACACGGTGCATCAATCATTGCCGAAAATCGATTAGGAAAAAGTTTAAAGGAACTATACCCAGAAGTATTTGAAGAGTGTATGTTCGTTCAACGTGGTAAATACAGTAAATTATTCCGAACTGGCATAGATGTCACCGTTGCCATAGCTAAATATTTAAACTTGGATGCCACGATTGTTTCCAAAATAATGAATCGGATTTTTAGTTTTGTCACGTGTTCGAAAACGAGGAGAAACGCTGTTTGCCACGGTGATGCTTGGCCGAATAATTTCATGTTCAACGATTCACAGTCCTTTACAAATTGCGTTATGGTGGACTTTCAATTAGTACGTTATGTACCTATGATGACCGATGTTGCTCAGTTGTTGTACCTGACGATGGGAAGAGAATTTCGTGAAAAAAATGAGAAACTTCTACTATTTACTTATTACAGTGCTCTGTGCGAAGCTTTGAGAGATACCTACGAAATAATTCCACCTTCTTTCAACGAGATTCAGGAAGATTACGAGGCAATGAAATTAGTTGGAATAATTTCAGCAGCTTTATATATTCCTGTAATTCTTATGGATGCGAAGGTTTTAGCTGAATTGATCAAAGATTATAAAGGATATGCAGAGTTTTTTTATAGTAACCGCGTGGATATTGTATTGGACTACATGAAGGATTATTCACTTTATAAAAAGAGAAATTGTGAGATTGTAGAAGAAATGATTGAAAGATCTAATGAGTTATTAAATGTCACATTATAATAATATGTTTGTTGTTCTACCCTACTATTAAACGTACTAATATACCTACGCGAAGAGAAAAAATGAATAAAAATTACCTATGAGATGTTCAGGGTAAAATACCGATGTTCATTGGTTTATATAATTTTTGTCTAAAATTGTAATAAAAATTCAGAATTAGATTGAAATTGTTACCATACTGGCAGTATATATCTCTTTTATTCAGATCATATAAATACTTTTTGTAACAGTATATTATGACACGGCTGTGGGAGGTGGTTTTCTACCTTCCTGGAGGTTGTTGAGGTGAGAACATGGAGAAAGGTAAAAAAGAACACCTTCCACAACGGTTTCATACGATATTTTATAGCATTAAACCCTCAAAATCTAAAATAAAATTAGGATTTTGTAGTTAGCGTGCTATAAAACTTTTTTTCGCCGTGTAATCGTACTGTGATTATGACAAAATGTAAAGGAACGAATAAAAAATCAAATAAAAATATAGAAAAACTCTTTGATACCTTGAATTGTACAAGTTAACTAATAAATTGATAAAAATACAAAAAAAATCATCTACGATTCATACCACGATTTTTCTTCTCCATCAAAAGTAATAAGCATTCAATACAAAATTTTACAAGAAATTAGTAACAATTGTTCATTTATAATTATTTTATATCAAGTTTAAAAGAAAAAAGTATGTCCATAAGTGTGGAAACGTAATGCAACGCAATAATCTTAGTTTATCCTTTAGTTTTTATTATGACATTTAATTGTGAAAAAAAGTAAATGTGGGGAAATGAAGGGAAAGTCTACAATTAACCGATAAAGTTTAATTTTTAGTATTGAGAGTATATATAGGTATAGTTCCAATGCATTTCGTGGGCATACTCGTTTTATATAATAAAAATACGATAAAAAAACCGCTGCCAATTAATTGGCACGTAGCTTCCTCAAATTAACATGTCGATCCTATGTCTAATATATTATTCTAAATATAAAACAAAATTTTATAAAATTTCTAAAAATATTACCTTTTATTAATGAAACTTATACATCTATTAATTAATAAAATATTTTGACTACTATAAATTTATTATATTTATTACACAAATTATACTGTAGAATATTCCCTTTCCCTGATCCGATATTTATCTACACATCCATGAAAAAACCACAGCTCATAATAACCATCAGCAGAGCAGTTATCTATTTTCTTTACTTTTTATTTACTTCAACATATAATTATTTTAATCAACTTATAAAATATTTTATATTTGAATACTATCTGAAAAAAATTATTAAATTTTTTTTTAATAAAAATTAAATAAAAATTCTTCTTACGGTTTTTATTAATCAAATTTCTTAAATAATTTTTCGTTATTTCCATACAATCAAAACATTTTAATTCTTCATATCGTATGAATTACATTTTAGTTGTTACTTAAATGGTCTGTAAAAATATTATTTTATAGTAATAAATTAAAAATTTTTTTTTATTGTTCTCATGATCTACATTACTAATTATTCACGCACACACACACACACTCATACACGTCCATACACGTCCATACAGGCATTTTCTAAAAACACGTGATTTTGATTCCTGACATGTTAAAACACATTTATAACATGTTTTTAGCGAGTCGAAAAATTTTACTATTTGAAGCTTTCTCTATGATAAAGCAAAATAATTTTAAAAATTATAGAATTATAAATGAAATTGTAAATATAAATTTTTGTTAAAATGTCTAATAATTTTTTATAATAAATCTGGTCTCTCACCCTTAATTTTTCAATTAAAAAATGAATGGATAATGTATCGATTACTTCTAAAATAATTATTGTTTTAGTGCTAAATTTGTAATAAAATTACGTATTTGAGTTTTTTATTTTAATATCAGTTATTTAAAACTGAATTTGACTCGCTGTCGCGAATTGCCAGACAATTATAAGCGATTAACATTGCCGTTTTTCTTAATGTTATTTTAATAGTTGATAACGTTTGATAGAGGTAGCATGCAATCATACGCTATTTTTTTAAGATTTTAAATTATTTTTTACATTTAAGATAAGACAGTATCTTCGTTTGTTATAATTTTATACCGTAATCAAAAGCATAGATATAACAGTGGATTATTTATTATACTCATTGATAAAGTCAAGATCATTCAATTCCACTGCTTGCATAAATTATAGATTTAAAATTAATGCTGATGATGCTCGTGTAATTAAGAGGTTTATGTATACGAAAGTCTATTAAAACATTTTTACCAAATGTGCAATGGATGAACTTTAACCTATATGAATGAAAGTCACCTATTTTAATAATAATACAACGTCAATATTATTTTAAGAATTAATAACGTTATTTTAACACTAAAAACAATTATTTACTTATCAATATTAACTACAAAGCTATAAATCATTCTTCTTGTCAGAATGATTTTTCTTCTTTAAAAGTAGATAGGATTACTCCCATTGTTTGCTCTTTCTTTATGATGGCAGACTTTAAAGTAGCAAACATAGTACAGTAAAATTCACATTGTAGACAGAAGTAGATATTGTTATCGTTATAAAAAAGACTACATCATCAAAATTTGGCACACATATACGTAAACACGTAGATTTTTGTTCAATTTTTATATTTCGTGTAAAAATACGATAGTTGTATTACGAAAATGCCTGGATCTAATGTGAGTGAGAAAAAGATTGAATTAATGGAAGATATTATTTCTGTGGAAGATGTTGAGATAGTAGTAAAAAAAGCCTTAGGTCCAAAAGCTATAATTATTGATTATGAAATTAAAATGTTCTCGAAAGAAAAGGTTGGATTTTTGGGGGACCACAGATACCTAGAAGTTACTACTCGAATGGGTACCAGCAACGAATTAAAAATGTACTCTTTCTTCGTCAAATTCGTTCCGTATAACAACGAGGCCTTGGCCCTCGTGATAGAAGACACCAATGCGTTCTACAAGGAAGCGATGTTTTACAAACTAATCGCACCGGAATTATTACGTGGTATAAAAGATAAATCATGGTATGCCCAGTGTTATCTAATAAAAGACGATATACTCATTTTCGAAAATCTGAAATCCAAGAACTATTTGAATAAGCCGAAGGTTCTGGATATCACAGCTCTCAAATCTGCCCTAATTGCATTGGCCAAATTACACGCTGCATCGATCGTTGCTGAAAATCGATTAGGAAAAACTTTAAAGGAAGTATATCCAGTAGTGTTTGAGGAGTGTTTGTTCGTTCGCGAAGGTAACAAGTTCAGCGAATGGTTTCGAATTGGAGTGGACGTTTGTGTAGCCATAGCTAAGTATTTAGATTTAGATGCGACAGTTGTTCCTAAAGTAATGAATCGCATTTTTGATGCTATCACACTCTCAAAGATACGGAGAAATGTAGTTTGTCATGGTGATGCTTGGTCGTTTAATTTAATGTTCGATGACTCGCAGCCCCTTCCGAAATGTGTCTTAGTGGATTTTCAGTTGGTGCGGTACGCACCTATGATGACCGACGTTGCTCAGTTACTTTACTTGACGACGCGAAGGGAGTTTCGAGACAAGAATTCAAAGAATCTGTTAGCACATTACCATAATACTTTATGTGAAGCCTTAAGAGACAGTAAAGAAGTAATACCACCTACTTTTGACGAAATTGTGCAAGATTACGAGGCGTTGAAATTAGTTGGATTAATTACGGCAGCTTCGTATTTACCTATAAATCTTATAGAACCAAAACTTTGTGCAGAAATGACCAAGGATTCTAAAGGATATACTCAGCTTTTATTTCGGGATCGTGTTGATGTTGTAATGGATTTTATGAAAGATCCAAATTATAGGGAAAGAAATTGTGAAATTATTAAAGAAATGTTGGAGAAGCACGAAGAATTTTTAAGTGTTCAATTATAGATATAATGCTATTAACACATTTATGTATCTAAGAATTACTTCTTTTGTTCTAAAATAAATACAGTAATCATTAATTAAAAATGTGGCTCAATAGATTACATTTAAAAAGATAAACCAATTAACAAATGGAAAAATACTAAATGCAGATGTAATATTGTAA
Organism: Theocolax elegans; assembly: GCA_026168455.1. Taxonomy (NCBI): domain Eukaryota; kingdom Metazoa; phylum Arthropoda; class Insecta; order Hymenoptera; family Cerocephalidae; genus Theocolax; species Theocolax elegans. The sequence continues at coordinate 25,113,625 of CM047426.1, forward strand.
TATTGAATGTGAAGAGCACTTATAACTTTTTTCGCAAAATTTCTTTACACTTTAAAAATTAATCAATTTTTTATTTGCCTATAATACTAAGCTTGATTTACGTTTTATAATTTTACTGGTGTAATCGAGTAAAATTAGTCGAAATAGAACATGTGTAATATTTACTTAAGTATATCAGTGAGGTTAAATAATAAACATTATATATCATAAAAGAGAAAAGAATCGCACGTATAGGCACAAATTATAATTTTTATATGTTTGTATCAATATAAATTAAAATAATACGCTATTTCGCGAATTTCAAGAACAAATTGTAATTATAACCACACATAAAATATGCTGTTTAAATGTATTCACCCTTGTATTTCATAATGTAACACTAGTTTATAGATAACATATGTATAATGTTTATGTGAAAGAAATGTAATCGATTTTGGCATTGTAAAAGTAGAACCTAATAAACTTCGTCGATTGAATATCATGATTTTAAGTATAAAGTATAAAGTATTTAAATTTTAAGTAAATTTTATTCTCACAATTTTTTGACTTCCTAAAGTACTTTGGTAAGATATACTCAAGTATTCGAGTAAAAGTTAAGGGGGTTCCATACTCAATTTTTGATGATTAATTAATAAAAAAGTAGAACAGTATGTGAAAAAAATAAGAGAAGAGGCGCCTTCGTTTATTGACAATCTAACTGTGTGCTGAATTTTAGATTAAAATATTATTGTGTTTTCGAGAAAAGTTTTACCAAAAATATCAAACCTTTTCACCTCATTGAGGATAGGTTCACATTTGTTGGTAAGACTTTTCTCAAAAATGCAATATAATTTTAATCTGAAATTCAGCACACAGTTAGATTATTAATAAACGAAGGCGTCTCTTCTCTTATTTTTTCACATACTGTTTTATTTACAAATTTATTACTAATAATCGCGATTGCCGATAAGGTAGGGAGGATAAATATTGACTATGGCACCCCGTTAATTTTACTGAAATCTTGCGTTATTTTTGCATTAGTTTTTTACTATCATTTTTAACTATGTACCTATTGATAAAATAAAATACATGGAGAAAAAAGTTTTATTACAAATTTTTATACTCTTTAGCATACGTGGGACAAACTGTTACAATAAGAAAAATTTATATACTTAATTTGGTAAATTTAAGAGATTAATTTAATAGTTAGAGTAAAAATTAATATAGATATGTATATAGCACTTTTTCTAATATTGATCGTTTGTTCCAATTTTGCTAAAGAGTATAGTTATTTTAAATAACAATTTTTCTGCTCGTAGCTACTAGAAAAATATTCTGTTTAACAGCTGACGTACTAAAATTAATGATTTATCTATGATACTAACCACGAAGCAGTGAGTCATTATTCTTGACATAGTAATTTGTCTTTGCTACAATAAGATATTGCACTTTTAGTTGCTAATTTATTGATGATTACACTTAAAATTGATATATGGATTTCAATAAATCTCAGCTCTAGGAAGAACAATTTTTTTTCTGAATTTTATCTATAAATATTAGTAGAGCTAGCAAACTGTTGCACTCATATAAAATGTACAATAGGTAAATGAAGTGAAACATTTAAGTTATTAAGAAGATGTCTGGAAACAGTACAAATAACAAAAGTACTGAAAACTGCGATGGACCCATCACAAAGCAAGATGTCGAGATTGTAGTGAAACGTGCTCTTGGATCGAACGTTACAGTTATTAATTATACTATAAAAATATATTCAAAAGAAAAAGTTGGATTTATGGGTGGTCACAGATACCTCGTGGTTACTGTACACAGGGACACCCATAATGAAAGTGAAACGCATACTTTCTTCTTGAAATTCATTCCTTATGACAATAAAGAGCAAGCGATTGTAATTCAAGAGAGTAAAGCTTTTTACAAAGAAGCAATGTTTTACAAATTCATAGCACCCGAGTTGCTAAGTGGTATAAAAGATAAGTCATGGTGTGCGCAATGTTACTTGGTGAAAGATGATGTACTGATTTTTGAAGATCTCAAATCCAAAAACTACTCGAATAAGCCGAAGGTTTTAGATACAGCTAGTTTAAAGTCAGCACTGACGGCACTGGCAAAGTTACACTCATCATCGATGATAGTTGAGCAACGACTTGGAAGAACTTTAAAAGAACTGTACCCAGCGGTGTTCCAAGAGTGTTTATTTGTTCGCGAGGGTAGTAAATTTAGCGAATGGTTTCGTAGTGGGATAGACGTTTCCGTTGCAATAGCAAAATACTTAGGTTTGGATGCTACATTCGTCCCTAAAGTGATGAATCGTATCTTCGATGCTGTCGTTGTTTCAAAAACGCGAAGGAATGGAGTTTGTCACGGTGACGCCTGGTCGTTTAATCTCATGTTTGACGACTCACAATCTAATCCGAATTGTATTTTAATAGATTTCCAAGCATTGCGTTACGTACCTATCATCATTGACGTAGTCCAATTATTGTATTTGACCACGCGAAGGGAGTTCCGTGAAAAAAATACAAAAAGTTTATTGGCTCATTATCACAATGCTGTGTGCGAGGCACTGAGATACAACAATGAAATAATTGCACCAACTTTTGATGAAATTGTGCAAGACTACGAGACATTTAAATTGGTCGGAGTAATTACGGCAGCTGTGTATTTTCCAATAAATCTTATAGATCCTAAAATTTGTGAAGAAATGACCAAAGATTCGGATGGATTTGCTCAACTATTATTTGAAGATCATGTGGACCTTGTAATGGGTTTTATGAAGGATTCAAATTATATGGAGAGAAATTGTGAGATTATTAGAGAACTAGTTGAAAAATCTGATGAGTTTTTGAGTGTTAAATTGTAAATAATGGTTTTATAATATGTATATTAAAAAAGTTGTCTGTTGGGAATGGACGTGCATATTTTATGTTGTGTATGTTGTATAAATAAAACTTTGTATACTTATAATAACCCTTTAACGGATAAAACAACATATTAATTATAATTATTAAAAAAATATTTAAATTCATACGCATATTTACGTTTTACCCTTGTTTCGCGGGAATGATAGGGATATCGAAAAAATGTTATAGGACAAAAAGTTTTTATAAGTTTTTTTTAAAGTATTCAAATTTAAAATTTGAGATTAAAAAAATTTTGAAAAGTTTGCGCATGTTCTTTTTATAATTTTAAAAATTTCTAGTCTTATGATATTTTTTCTGATACCCCACAATTCCCGAGAAAATATTTCCTGATAATTAAAATATTATTCTGTTACGACAGCCATCTTAGATTTCGGATCGGAATTACCTGCAAGTTCATTTTAAAAAATACACAACTTTTTCATTATTTTCTTAGAATAGACAAGGATACCAGTTTTCTTTATTTCGTAACTGGCACCATTCAAAAGAATTCGAAAGATCACGTCCGAAAATAGTAAGATAGGTACTTCTACCAAATTAATTCGATCAATTATTATATGCCGGTTTGCCCGTTAATGGGTTTAAAATGTTTAACATGACTAGCTAGGATATTAAGTTATTGCTATATTTTGCAAAAGATATTGACATAAACTTAAGGTAAATTGTTCTATACTGAGATACACTGAACATTGGTAGTAGTAACAATTAATTTTTTCGCTATTAAATGTCATTCCAGAATTGTATCTAGATAGTAGCTTATAAAACTTATATACTATTATGTTATATAACTTATATATTATATTATTAATATAAAACCCAACCAAAAAGTTTAATATACTTTTAGTTTTATAATGTCGCCTACAAAAATTACAATTTGCGCAAGTGTTTACCTTAGATGTAAAATTTTAATTACTCACATATGAAAATAAAGTTTCAATATATGATAAAATGTTTACATAATATTTTACGCAGATCATCTAATCTGTATCACAATTTATTTACAACTTTGTATGATTGAGAGAATATTATCAAATAATGTGATATTACAACAAATAAGAATAAAAATATGAATATCGATAATTTTATCAATTTTCATTAAGAATAAACCATAGATCATTAGTTAAAGGTTAGATTTCTATGTAATTAATCTATAACAATCTTGACTCGCTTCTTCTAATCTTTTTCATATCCTATAATTTTCTTATAGGCATGCAACTAAGATAAATAAATATTTAGTAGTTGGACAAAGGGAAAAGTAGAACCGATACTTAAACAACAATAAATAACCACTATAGTTATGTTAAATATTATAATAATATATATGTATTTAGATTGTTTGTGTTTATCAAATTAAATTTTCTGATTGATATACAAATATGTTAACATAAGTATTGAATACTTGTAGAAAGCAGTAAAACATTATGAAGTTATATTTCAGACATAATTTTACGTAACTGGTCGCCGAAGTTAAGTATATAGTTATAACATAGTTTCACTAATGTCGGAGTACTGTATCCACCGGTGTTTAACTACTGTAATATTATGCATCTTTTTTTTAACTTCTAATTATATATGTCCGATCAATAGTGATTTGCAAAACGTTTAAGATATTGTACCGTATATTCTGGTTCTCAAGATTGATTATTCATGCTTAAAATGTGTCCGATTATTGGGTAATACTTGAAAATGAACTTAAATAAAAAAGAACGAAAAGCCATTCAGTACTATTTAAACATTTTTTTTAGCTACAGAGAATACGATAGAGGCAATCTATTATTATATTAATATGCAATGTGATATCAAGAATAAAGATTTACCAATCGACAGATAACAAAAAACAGTGAATCATCGTTCTTCTCACAGTGATTCGACTTAGCTGCAATTAAATATCGTTACTTCTATTTGTCAAATGCATCTCTATGATTAAGCTTTAAAATTATATGCCGTGTATAATATAAGCCATTTTGAGCCGACTGAAAAATCCAGTATAAATCAAGTTGATCGCTAACGTAATCGAGGTAAGATACAAAGAACGAAGATGTCTGGAACAAATGTAAACAGGGAAAATGTTAAGTCCAACAACGAACCTATTACCAAAGAAGATGTAGAAATTGTAGTGAAACGTGCTCTCAGTCCTAAGGCTAAGGTAATTAAATATCATACTAGAGCTTACTCGGAAGAGAAGGTTGGTTTTATGGGCAGTCATCGACACCTCATAGTTACTATTCAAAGAGATGGAAACAAGGATAACGAGACGCACACTTTCTTTCTAAAACACATTCCTTACGACATTCACGAGCAAGCGTCCGTAATTCAAGAAAGTAATGCATTTTACAAGGAATCGATGTTTTATAAGTTATTGGTGCCCGAACTGTTAAGAGATACAAATGACAAATCATGGTGCGCTCAATGCTATTTGGTGAAGGACGATGTACTCATTTTCGACGATCTTAAATTTAAGAACTATTCGAACAAACCAAAGATTTTAGATACAGCTGGTTTAAAAGCAGCATTGACTGCCCTAGCGAAATTACATGGTGAATCAATGATTACTGAACGACGACTTGGAAAATCGCTGAATGAACTTTATCCAGTAGTGTTCGAAGAGTGTTTATTCGCGCGTAATGGTAGATTTAGTGAATTTTATCGTACTGGAGTGGACGTTTGTGTTGCAATAGCGAAACATTTAGGTTTAGATTCGACGATTGTCCCTAAAGTAATGGACCGTATTTTTGACGCTATGACAGCCTCAAAGACACGAAAGAACGTAGCTTGTCATGGTGACTCTTGGTCGAATAATCTCATGTTTGACGACTCTCAACCTCTTCCGAATTGCATCCTCGTGGATTTCCAACTATTGCGCTACGTACCTATGATGACCGATGTTGTTCAGTTGATTTATGTGACTACGCAAAAGGATTATCGTGAATTAAACGAGAAGAGTCTATTAGCACATTACCATACAACTTTGTGCGAGATTTTAAGAGACAAGGGAATAATTTCACCTAGTTTAAATGATATTATAGAAGATTACGAGACTCGGAGATTCGTCGGAGTAGTTACAGCAGCTTTGTACTTTCCTATAATTCTTGTCGATCCAAAATTGTGCGTTGAATTAACCAAAGAGTCCGATGGATTTACTCATTTTATTTTTGGTGATCGTGTAGACCTTGTTATGAGTTTCATGAAAGATTCGTACTTTAGCGACAGAATCAGCGAGATTATGAAAGAAATGGTTGAAAAATCGAATGACTTCCTGAATGCGAAATTATAAACATAATGTTAATTATTAATGTCTCAGTAGAACTTTTTAAATGTTGTATGCAATTATTATACATGCTACTTATTGTAAGTGCAAATGTGACTACTTATATGTGCGGGGAGGGTTACATTAGGTACAATGCAATTATTATACATTCTTCTTGATCTAATTTATAAAAATTGTACGTAATGCTAATTATTAAAAACAAATGTAACTGTATTTAATAGTTTGACTAGCAGCTATCAAATTATTACGAAACATTTCACATTAATTGTCATAGACAATTTTATTATTTGCATAACGCCAATGGAATACAAATGTATATATAGCATAAAATAAATTATTTCAGTAATAATTTTAATTTTTTTTAATCCATCGCTACAAGCAGTGTTTGATGAATACTTTACGTGTATATAAAACAATAGTTAAATTATTTATGTTAACATTAACTAATAATATTTTTGTATGTTCTGTAATATAATAACATATATCTACTGAAAATCATGTGCGTTTTCTATAAACCTCGATTAATTTTTCACCAATATGTCTATCATTCTTTTTTGCTTAATGATATGTTACGAATTATTAGAAATAATTAATCACACATGCATATGAATACACATTACGTAGCAAGTTTAATTTGTTATAAGCGAATAGAAAAGTAAATTTATATCAAATATTTTTTCTCAAGTGAAAAAGGATGAATCATCCTTTTTGATTAGCCTCCTGCTATAATTATTTATCGTTACTTTTTTCGCTATCTGGTTTTCTTGGATTTGACTTTAAAATTACAAACCAATCTCAATCAAAGTCATCTTGTAACCGTACCTGCGGTAAGGTGCATTATAAATACAAAAACGTGACTGTCTACATGTTTTGAATATAAATGTGCATAATATTATTTAGACGATCTGATATACGTTCGATAAATAAGTTATAAGAATGTCAGAAATCAATTCAAGTATTGGGGGCAATAAATCTCTTAATGAGTTAATAAATAAAGAAGATGTTCAACTTGTAGTGAATTGTGCCATTGGTCCTCAGGCTAAAATCATCGATTATTACGTAAAAAATTATTCAGATGAAAGTGTTGGTTTTTTGGGTAGTCACAGATACCTCGTTGTTACTATTCAAATTGATAGTAAAAAGGAAACCGATATACATACTTTCTTTTTAAAACATGTTCCATATGACAATGCTGAACAAGCATCAGTCATTTTCGAAAGCAAAGTGTTTTACAAAGAAACAACGTTTTATAAACATATCGCACCCGAGCTGTTAAGTGGTATAAAAGATAAGTCATGGTGTGCGCAATGTTACTTGGTAAAAGATGATGTACTTATTTTTGAAGATCTCAAATCCAAAAACTACTCGAATAAGCCGAAGGTTTTAGACATAGTTGCTTTAAAGGCAGCACTGACAGCACTAGCAAAATTACATGGTGCATCAATGATTGCTGAACATCGACTTGGAAAGTCGCTGAATCAAATTTATCCAGAAGCATTCGAAGAGTGTTTATTCGTGCGTAATGGACGATTTAGTGAATTTTATCGTACTGGAGTGGACGTTTGTGTTGCAATAGCGAAACATTTAGGTTTAGATTCAACGATTGTCTCTAAAGTAATGGACCGTATCTTTGAAGCTATGACAGCCTCAAAGACACGAAGGAACGTAGCTTGCCATGGTGACTCTTGGTCGAATAATTTTATGTTTAATGACTCTCAACCTCTTCCGAATTGTGTTTTAGTAGATTTCCAACAGTTGCGCTACGTACCTATGATGACCGATGTTGTTCAGTTGATTTATGTCACTACGCGAAATGATTTTCGTGCACTAAACGAAAAGTGTCTATTAGCACATTACCATAAAATTTTGTGCGAGACTTTGAGAGACGAGGGAATAATTTCACCTAGTTTAAATGATATTATACAAGATTACGAGACACGGAGATTCGTCGGAGTAGTTACTGCGGCTTTGTACTTTCCATTAATTCTTGTCGATCCAAAATTGTGTGTTGAATTTACTAAAGAGTCCGATGGGTTCGCTCATTTTATTTTTGGTGATCGTGTAGACCTTGTTATGAGTTTCATGAAAGATTCTCATTTTAACGACAGGATTAGTGAAACAATTAACGAATTAGTTGGAAGAGCGGATGAGTTTTTGAATGCTAAATTGTAAAAACAGTACTAATATAAATGGAAACAAGTTTGCGGTTATAGTAACAAAATAATTTAATAATAATTTAACGTTATTATATTTTATAGCAATATAAATAGTTATATTAACTAAATGTTGTTGTGTGTGACCAAAACAATATAAATAACCGTAACACGATGCGTATAACTTAAGTTAAAAATGCTTTATTGATTTCTATATATATATGATGTCTAAATGTGAAAATTGCTTGTTGCAATATTATTTCGATATTAGCATTGATGTCAGGATTGTACATATACAAAATATATTTTTTCCCTAAATGCGCGTTGTAACTATGGTACGATCACTGGCTTTGTAAAATTTAATTTCATACCCTTGTATAGAACAAAAAATTTATCCGTGTATTAAATATTAAGCTTTTGGAAATCTATATAACTGTAATACTTTGTAATTATATAATTGTATTATAAAATTGTCTCTTTGTCAATAACTAGGTTAAATAGAAATATTCACTATTTTAACCAACAGTTGCCAATAGTCACACTTTTTTGTGCCTACATTACGATTATGACAATATTTTGCACTTTGTATCAGTATAAGCAATTTCATTTTTATACGGATTATTTTTGTACAGTTATTATTAAATTTGTACACATAAGACCTTTTTTTTTAGATGCCTGTAGATAAAAATAAATTGACAAGAGAAAGTATTGAACATTTACAATATAGGTTAAATTTAAGTACATCAAACTGAAATTAACGTTTCTACTGTATTTAATAGAATGTTTCTAATGTATATTTGTTGACTTGTTTTTTGTAATATTATAGCGATTTAATAAATATAAAATACATTCATATACAATTATATAGAATCTTATTGTTTTTCCTTATTTTATATACAGGTTCTTCATAAATTTGTAACTTCCACGTAACACCCTTCGCCGATTTATACGTATAACCTATACCTTTATTTCATTCCCATGCTCCCCCTCTTTTTCCCACCATTTCGCATTAGCCCGAGGGCTATGCCTATGGAGGAGGGAAAACCTATATGGCCAAACCCAGTTGGATAAATGCGTTGTAAGAAAACCTCCTCCAATGACGGTTGGTGTATTAAAATATTTTGCTTGGGTGTTAAGGTCACATTATTGCGTAGGCTTTAAACACCCAAACATAACATTTCACACCTCTCATTCGCGATGTGGATTATGAAAAAACAACTTACCTGATCCCGAAAGCCGCACGAGGATGGTCACTTAGCCAAGTACTAACCGCGCTCCGCAGTGCTTAACTTTCGTGATCGACCGAGGTGCGGCTCCACCACTCCGACATCGCGTCGGTCATATAGATTCTTTATATTTAATAACATTATTTTTAGTATAACATTTAATAAAGTAAAAATATTTTTTGATATATGTTTCAAAATAATTTGTATATATTAATTTGTATTATAACGTACTAGAAATATAATAAAAAATTTATTTTACTTTTTAATTTAATTTTAATTTAGTCTATCTTTATCAGAGAACATTTATTTCTTTTATGGTAATTATAATACAACTAATTCTCGCATATATTTAAGAGGAAGTTGAACTCAGAAAATGGTCATTTTTTACTTTTTTTTTATAAACAAATATATATATATATATATATATATATATATATATATATATATATATATATATATATATATATATTTTTTGTTTTTTTTAAAAAGTCATTTTTCCAGATTTTTAAATCCATAATTTGATTACGATGTTTGGGTTGAATGTTCACGTCTTCTTTGATAATAGTTACCGACCAAAAAATGTTTACTTAATTATTATATAAAAAATGATTTTGTCTTTAAAAAAATCAAATCGTCATGCCTTTCCTTATGTTTTAAGCTATTCATATGCATTATTTCAGATTTATAATTCAATATACTAGGTTTAATTTTCGGGTTGAAAACTTCAGATTCCTGTAATTTGGGTCCGACGTCCCGTTAATAAGTAAAATTGATTGTTTCAATAGAATCAACGAAAAATGTGTCAATTTCATTCTGACGATGAAACGTTTTTTATCCTGATACGTATAAATGCATTCCTCAACTTTAAAAATCAAACCGTAACTATAAAATGTTTCAAATTTACTATTCATGGGAAGTTAAAAAAAGAATATGAATGTTTTAAGGTTCCATCAAATGTTAAAAAAATGGGTCAAAAAGCGTTTCATGACAAGTCATTAAACATAGTTGTGAGATTAAGATTTCTACCAGGACAAAAAAATTTGCTATATAAAGCTGTTTGAAAATTAACTTACATTAAGGGGATGTCGGACCCAGAAAATAGGCATTTTGTACTTTTTTTTATAAACAAATGAATAAAGTTTTTAAAAAATGCCGAACGTCAAGCCCTTAGGCATGTTTTAAATAATATACCCAAATTTATCCAGATTTTTACATCCATAATTTGATCACGATGTTTGGGTTGAAACATTATGCTTTTTTTGACTAATAATTACCGACCAAACATTGTTTATTCAAGTATTATTTAAGTAATGTTTTTTCATTAAAAAATCAAAACGTCAAGCACTTCCTTATGTTTTCAGTTATCCATATGAATTTATTCAGATTTTTAATATTTTAGACATAATTTTTGGGTTGAATGGTGCAGATTCCTGTAATTTAGGTCCGACATCCCGTTAAGTACACGTGATATTTTTATATATACACAAGAATTTATTCTCATGATTATGTTCTGAAAATGAAAATTGCTTATATACGTCAAAATTTTTCATACATTAAAAGCGTCAATATTAAAATCGAATAATATTTATAATTAACAACTTATGTATGTAGGTACATTTACGTAATAATTAAGTGAAAATATTTAAATAACACTAGTGCATTATTTCCTTGTTTTGTTGATCATTATTATTTTCTTTAAAATATATTATTTTTAAATATTACATTATTATTTTATATATCATAAAATTCTTTTAATAAGAAAACTTAAATCTTTAAACGTGATAGATACATTTTAACGTTAACTCTAGTTTAAAAATTGTTAAATTCAATTTCACTTCAATTTTCTTCTTTGCACAAATGAAAATGGTCATATTAATACTATATATATAATTATGTATATTATAAAAATTTTTAGTTAAGTTAATTAAGAAATCTATCAAATTGTGCAATATGAGATTGTGTTGAGAAGTATAACCAATTATTATAATAATATATAATATAACATCAAAATTAAGTATTTACCTATTGACAAAAAACGATGAATCATTTTTCTTGATATAATGATTTGCCTCCGCTACAATTTAATATTGTTACTTTTTTGCTATCTGGGTTTCCTGGATTTGACTTTAAAATTATATGCTGAGGTCAATCAAAGTCGTCTCGTATCCACAAGTAGATACATTACCGCCGCAACAGCGTGACCATTGTCGCGGGTTTAAGTATAAATGTGCTTCAATATTATCAAATCGTTGTAAACTTATACAACCTGTCATTGATAGACGAGGGAAGATACAAGTTACAAACAAATTTAGGACAAACATGAAGAGCGGAAGGTCCAAAACTTTCGATGAGCCCATCACAAAGGAAGATGTAGAAACGGTTGTTAAACGTGCTCTTGGTTTAAACGTCAAACTTATTAATTATCATTCAAGAATGTATTCACAAGAAAAAGTTGGCTTTTTAGGCATGCACAGATATCTTATAGTTACTATTCAAAGAGGCAATAGAAAAGATAGTGAGACAGTCACTTTCTTCTTGAAGCATATTCCCTACGACATTCACGAACAAGCGTCTGTAATCCAAGAAAGTAAAGCCTTTTACAAGGAGACAATGTTCTACAAAATCATAGCACCTGAATTAACAAGTGGTAAGAAAGATGCATCTTGGTATGCCCAGTGCTATTTGGTCAAAGACGACGTGCTCATTTTCGAAGATCTTAAATTTAAGGACTATTCAAATAAGCCGAAACTTCTGGATATGACAGCCGTCAAATCTGCACTAATCGCATTGGCCAAATTACATGCTGCATCTATGATAGCCGATGCTCGTCTTGGAAGAACTTTAAAGGAACTATTCCCAGAAGTATTTGAAGAATGTCTCTTTGTACGCAAAGGCAAATTTGGCGAAATGTTTCGCACTGGCGTGGACGTTTCTGTTGCTATTGCTAAGTATTTAGGTTTGGATGCGACAGCCCTTCCAAAAGTGATGAATCGCATATTTGATGGAGTTGTAGCTTCTAAGACACGCCGAAATGCAGTTTGCCATGGTGATGTTTGGTCCAATAATCTTATGTTCGACAACTCACAGCCATTACCAAATTGTATTTTAGTAGATTTTCAGTTATTGAGATATGCACCTATGATGACCGACGTAGCTCAGTTAATGTACTTGACGACGCAAAGGGAGTTTCGAGACAAGAATTTAAAAAATCTATTAGCACTTTACCACAATACTTTATGCGTGGCTTTGAAAGATAATAAAGAAATAAAACTGCCAACTTTTGACGAGATTGCGCAAGATTATAAGACAATGAGTTTTGTCGGATTAATTACGGCAGCTACGATATTTCCAATAATTCTTGTAGATCCAAAAGTTTGTGTAGAATTAACTAAAAATTCTGATGGATTTGCTAAACTTTTCTTTCATGATCGTGTGGATCTTGTTATGAGTTTCATGAAAGATTCTAATTTTAATGTAAGGATAAGTGAGATTATCAGAGAATTGGTTGAGCGGTCAGATGAATTTTTAAGTGTCCAAGTATGAAAATAATAATTTAAGTGTGTTCCCTTTTCTTTTATCTTACACGTATTTAAACCTCATCAGTAGTGGACAACTATAGGTTTATATATATTTTTATGTATACATATATACAAAGTTCTTACTACGTCACTATTTAATATTTTTAAAAATATAACAATTTTAATTCAATACAGTGTATGTAATGTTTGTACTTATAATAAAGTATGTTTAATTGTTAATATAAAATAACATTAGAAAACATTAGTCTTTTAAAGATAATTATACAATTATGGAAATATGTAAATTTATTATTATGATTATTTATTAATGATTTATTAATTTAAATAAAATATAACAATAATTGCATTACATTTTTTCTATTTCTCAAAATAATTTGGAAACAAATTATTTTAGCACTCAATAGTTTTATATTATGTAAGACTCGATGTAAGACGAGCTTCCCAACTCAAGAAAAATGTCAGATTTAGCTTTATGTCGTTTCTTAATAACTTGTTACAATACACCTAGAAGTCTGAAGAGAGTGACATAATAGTTTTAGTAGTATTATTTTTTAAATTATTAATTAAACATAATTATTTTTATATCATATTGTTAACGAAACGGTAATTAATAAAATTATAATAGTTTAGTTATACATTTAAATTTTTTACTTACGTTACTATATATATTTGTGTGATTAGCGAAGTGTTATAACATAAGAATAATTATAAAATAAAATATGGATTTATTAATTAGTAATAAGTTAGTTTAGTAGTTAAATAAATTAGTTGTTTACTCACTTAATTATATATATGTATATATTATGAATTATATGTATTCATCTTCATCATTTACATAATAAAATTCTGACGGTTTAGATTCATAAAATAAATATATTTTTAGTTGAAACAAAAATAATATTGAACCTATCCTTTTTTCGTTCAGAAATAATTATACTCAAAATTTATAGAATACTACGTAAAGTCAAAATTTCAGGGAACATATACATTTTAGAATACTATAAATACTAGATCGTAATTTACTATAATTATTGCGTAAAGTCTCGAGACAAAAATTTTTATTCTATAGTAAACTGGTGATTTAATAATATGTCTATCATTCTTTTTAGTAACACGTGGAATAGATTGCTGACAATCAACTAATTATACGCATACAAACATACTTATACGTATATATATTACAATGCAAGTTTAATTCGCGACTAACGAACAGAACGGTAAATTTTAATCAAACATTTTTATCTCAGTAGAAAATGATGATTCATCATTCTTGACAGTGATTTGCCTATGCTACAATTAGTTATAGTCACATCTTTTTGCAAACTGTTTTACTTGAATTTATTTCAAAATTACATATTAAGCTCAATCAAACTAATCTTATAAGTGCTAGGAGAGACGTTACAATCGTAGAACGTGACTGTTTGCGTGTCTTGAGTATAAAATGCGAAGTATTACCGAGACCCTGTCAACTCAGACAATCAGCTTCGAATAAACGATACTAAAATGTCGGAGACGATTAAAAAAAACGGAAGCCTCAAATCACTTGACGAGCTCATCACTAATCAAGACGTAGATACAGTAGTGAAACGTGCCCTTGGTCCTAACATAAAGCTCATTAATTATCATGCGAAAATTTATTCCGAAGAAAAGGTGGGATTTTTGGGCAGTCACAAACACCTTATAGTTATTGTTGAAAGGAACGGTAAAAAAGAAACCGAGACACATAGTTTTTTCTTAAAACACATCCCTTATGAAAACCAAGAGCAAGTATCTTTAATTTACGAAAGCAAAGTGTTTTACAAAGAGACGATGTTTTATAAAACGATTGCATCCGAATTGTTAAGTGGTATAAAAGATAAATCTTGGTGTGCTCAGTGCTATTTAGTAAAAGATGATCTACTCATTTTCGAAGATCTGAAAATTAAGAATTACTCAAACAAACCAAAGATTTTAGATAACGACTCTCTTAAAGCTGCGCTAACTGCATTGGCGAATCTACACGCATCGTCCATGATAGCGGAAATTCGCGTTGGAAAATCGTTAAAAGAGTTGCAACCTCTAGCTTACGACGAGGTATTGTATGTGCACAAGGGAAGGTATAAAGAGTTGATTCGAACTGGAGTGGACGTTTGTGTAGCCATAGCTAAGGACTTAACTTTAGATAGTACTAAAGTGCCTAAAGTAATGAACCTCATCTTTGATGCTATGACAGCTTCAAAAACGCGGAAAAACGTAGTTTGCCATGGTGACGCTTGGTCGAATAATCTCATGTTCAAAGACTCGCAACCTATTCCGAAATGTGTCTTAGTGGATTTCCAGTTGGTGCGGTACGCACCTATGATGACCGACGTTGCTCAGTTACTTTACTTGACGACGCGAAGGGAGTTTCGAGACAAGAATTCAAAGAATCTGTTAGCACATTACCACAATACTTTATGCGAAGCCTTGAGAGACAGTAAAGAAGTAATACCACCTACTTTTGACGAAATTGTGCAAGATTACGAGGCCCTAAGTTTTACTGGATTAGTCACAGCGGCTTTGTATTTTCCCATAATTCTTGTCGATCCAAAATACTGTGTAGAATTGACCAAGGATTCTGAAGGTTTTGCTAATCTTTTCTTCCGTGATCGTGTTGATCTTGTTATGAGTTTTATGAAAGATCCAAATTTTAGTGACAGAATGACCGAGGTTATTCGAGAAATGGTTGAAAGAGCTGATGAGTTTTTAAGTGTGAAATTATAAAATAGTGTTCGAACTTGACTATTCTGACAATATACTTACAAACAATATACGTACTTTCAGGCTGTGTGTATATGCAAATTGAATTCCAGTGTAGTTGTGTTGATGTTTAGATTGTGATATTAACTCTATGAAAATATATGAAAATAATGTTGCAAATGATTGCTACTACTAATTAATTAATGCGCTATAAATTGTATAATTTTGTTTATAGAAATTATTTAATAAATTTAATATATTCAAATTGTTAATTTTGCTATATTACTAAAAATTAATGATTAACGGATTCGAGTTATTTGACAACCTTACATTTAATAGCTCGCCTCAAAATATCGCTTTTCCTTGTGCGCACCTGCATATTAGTTTACGTTTACATGTTGCATCACAGTTACATCACTTATACATCGTTCTACGTCATGTCCAATTTACTCACATGCACTTTACGTGTATCTCTCGCTTCGTTCTTTAACAATAAGCATTTTCTACTTATGCAATAAAAGTTAAAGTGATAGACATTATTTTAATGTAACTTCCGAAATATATATACCCAAATACATGCAGCATAAATAGATCCTATTATTTTTTACTTTTGTTAAACACCAGCAACTGAAATTGCATGAAATGACTTATTAAATATTTAATCAGTTAAAAAATTACAAACATTATACAAAAATGATGTAATCCCTACACGGATAAACGAAATTATCGGTATATATAGCTAAAAATTAAAAATCAAAATCTGATAAAAAAAATCAAATTTAATAAAGAAAAAGATAATATATAATATAATGTAAATTGATTTAAAAAACATTTAATTAATATTAAAGAAAGCTAGTCTAAGTGATACAAAGACTCACCGTATGTATAATTTATAAATAAATGATTTTATATTGTAAATGAGTTCTAAAATATATGAATTGTTGTTATTAGATTACTACAGCAAACAAAATAATTTACGTGAAATTTATTTGATGCACCCTTAATTCAAATATATTGCCTTCTTTGTCTCTGTGATTGTACATAGGATGATAAAATTTTCCAAGCCTTTAAAATAATCGCATTGATGTCAATATAAATTGTACAATACGTGTCGGCGCAGAGAAGTATAACCAATTATTATAATAATACGTAATATAACATCGAGAATAATACTTTACAATTTAACTATTGGCAGAGAACGATGAATCATCCTTTTTGACATAGTTATTTGCCGTTGCTACAATTAGATATCGGAACTAGTTTTTGTCAACTGTTTTTCTTGGATTTGACTTCAAAATTACATACCAAGCTCAATCAAAGTCGTCTCGCGGTGAAAAAAAAAGATACACTGCAATCGCAACAATGTAACCGATCGTAGGTTTTGAGTATAAATATACGTAATATTATCGAATTGATGTAAACTTGGACAAACTGGCTTGGGTAAACGAAGTACAAGTCGCAAGCTTCAACCATGTCTGAAGCTTACTTGAATAAAGGAAGTTTTAAATCACGCGATGAACCGATCACCAAACAAGACGTAGAAACGGTAGTGAATTGTGCCCTTGGCCCTAATACTAAAATCATCAATTATCATATAAGAGATTATTCGGAAGAAAAAGTTGGTTTTTTGGGTAGTCACCGACACCTCGTTGTTACTATTCAAAGGGATAACAGTACGGAAAAAGAGGTTCGCGCTTTTTTCTTGAAACACGTCCCATATGACATTTACGAGCAAGCGTCCATAATTCAAGAAAGCAAAGCATTTTACAAGGAAGCAATGTTTTATAAACTGATTGCACCTGAATTGTTAAGTGGCATAAAAGATAAATCGTGGTACGCTCAGTGTTATCTTGTTAAAGAGGATGTTCTTATTTTTGAAGATCTTAAATCCAGGAACTACTCGAATAGACCAAAGATTCTGGACTTGGCAGCTATAAAGGCTGCTCTTACTGCATTGGCAAACCTTCACGCATCGTCGATAATAGCCGAAGATCGAATGGGAAAAACATTGAAAGATTTACATCCGGCAGTATTCGACGAGTGCCTGTTAGTGCGCAAAGGAAGGTTTGGCGAATTGTTTCGTACTGGGGTGGACGTATCTATTGCCGTAGCTAAACAATTAGGTTTAAATAGTGCGGTTATCCCGAAAGTAATGAATCGTATTTTTGATGCTATTACGGCATCTAATACTCGAAGAAACGCAACTTGCCATGGTGATGCTTGGTCGAATAATCTCATGTACGACGACTCGCAACCTCTTCCAAATTGTGTTTTAGTAGATTTTCAGTTGTTGAGATACGCACCTATGATGACCGACGTAGCTCAGTTACTGTACTTGACGTCGCGAAGAGAATTTCGTGAAACTAATGCGAAGACCTTATTAATGCATTATCACAATGTTTTGTGTGAGGCTTTGAAAGTCAATAAAAAAATAATTTTACCTTCGTTTGATGAGATTTCCCAAGACTACGAAGCGTTAAGTTTTGTCGGCGCAGTTACAGCGGCTTTGTATTTTCCTATAATTCTTGTGAATCCAAAACTTTGTGCAGAAATTACGAAGGACTCTGATGGTTTTGCTAATCTATACTTTCGTGATCGTGTTGATCTTGTTATGAGTTTTATGAAAGATCCAAATTTTAGTGATAGAATGAGCGAGGTTATTAGAGAAATTGTTGAGCGATCAGAGGAGTTTTTGAGTGTAAAATTATAAAAATAACATTTCTCTTGCGTATAGCTGTACTTTTTATTTATCTATTAATTATTTATGATATTGTACGTGAAGCAGTTTGAAAATTGTATTTCACGGTTTTTCTAGTAACACGTTATTACACATTGCGAATACATTATTTATTCTTATATAAAATAATATACATATATTTAATGTTATTTTAACATTTAATAAATTCGATACTTAAACACTGCCCAATTTTTCTGTTTTTTTCAGGAGGCGACAAACCGACATAGTCACTGAATTTTATTGAGTCAAAATTTACAAAGATAATTTTTACTGTTTTTAAGTTTCGTGAGATTTCCTGTCTTTATTAAAATCTAGAGAGGCAACTCGTACAATTTCGATAAAATAATAATTTATTTTGTACAGTTTGTGACCCAGCAGTTGTCGGTATAAGTATGCAGGTTTGGTACAACCTTAACAATTACTTATTATTGTTTATAATAAAACAATTTATTTAAAATTTTTAATTATCATTAGTTTTTATTACAATTTTGCAGTTGTCTTTAATAATTTTTTTAAATTATTTAAGTTTTAATTACTTTATTTTACGTTATATACACATGATGTATGTAGTTTTATTTTTATATAATTATGAAGGAAGAATTCAAAATTTTTACATAATATTGTGCAAGATAGAAGACCTTTCCGATGTATATGCAAATAACTAATTTACATTTAAAAAATTGTGAAACATTTTTTACTTTGTCAATTATAAAATATGCATTTAAATAAAGATAAATAGTATTATTTAATGCAAAATTAGCAAAATGCGATTAATTATGAGATAAATTATATAAATTATATTGTTTTTGTTCTAATGATATTGTTCACTATTTTATATAATGTAAAATTTCAATAAATATATGCTTTATAATAAATGATAACGCAATCTCTTTAATATATTATTAATACAAACTACTTTTATACACGCATTTTTCTGCAATAAATACGATAAATTATAACATTACTGTTTTATTAATTCCGGTTTTTCCGGTGTGTAGGAAAAAAAAATAATCTTTTTATTGTAAGAAAATGTTTTTCAAGTTAACGATAAAAAGTCGTTTGCATAACTGCAATATTGAATTAAATGAATATAATAATTTTACTTGTAGCTGGCATTATTAATTACCTCATATACTTTAGAAATTGCATAAGATTCTTGTAAAATAGACAGGAACATAAATTACAGTTCTTCCATCGATCTGCTCTTTCCTAACAACTGCAAACAAATTGCACAAGTTGCAGGATGTGTTAAAACTATTCATTTTAATTTTCAATCATTATTGGAATTGTTGAATGAAAAATGCTGATACATTAATCTTTATCGACTCCTTTACAAAGAAGTTTGACATAGTCGTGAATGTCCGATAAAATGAATGCAGTTTATACGTTATCTGAATGCGTTTATCCGACTAACTTTCCACTTTGCTAGAACACCGTAATTAAATAGATGATTCTATCTTTTACATTAGGTGCAATGAAATGCATGCTAGATGATTGTACAAGCGCGACTAGCCACCTCAGTGTAGTTTCAACGCTGATGACTTCGCACGTGTTTTTCGCGATCGAGACTACAAGTTATGCTTTAACTCAATATACATCGAGGATAAATAAGTAATATACATATAAGTATTAAGATGAAGCCCACTCTCGATTCAATCGCTAGAGAAGATATTGAAGTATTGGTGAAACGTGCTTTAGGTTCCAATGCTCGTGTCGTAAATTATCATATAACTAATTATTCGGATGAGAAGTTGGGATTCTTGGGAGCTCATCATAATCTTAGTGTAGTCGTCCAAAATAATCGTATCGATAAAGAAGTTCACAATTTCTTTCTGAAAACCATCCCCCATGACATAGCCGAGCAAGCATCGTTGATAAAGGAAAGCAACGTTTTTTACAAGGAAACTAGTTTTTATCAGAAAATTCTACCCGAATTATTGAGTAGCGTTGAGGACAAATCTTGGACTGCAAAATGTTACTTAACGAAAGATGATGTTTTGGTTTTCGAAGATCTCAAATCTAGGAACTATGCATTAAGAGACAAATATTTAGACATTGCGTCGTTCAAGTCTGCTCTAAATGTAGTTGCGAAATTACACGCGTCTTCGATGCTTGCTGAAAAACGATTGGGTAAAACGTTTGGAGAACTTTATCCAGACGTATTTAGAGAGTGTCTATTTCTTCGCAATGGCAGACTGTACGATTGGATTCGCAATGGAATTGACGTTGCTATCGCGGTCGCCGAAAAAAT
Source organism: Theocolax elegans (assembly GCA_026168455.1). Taxonomy (NCBI): domain Eukaryota; kingdom Metazoa; phylum Arthropoda; class Insecta; order Hymenoptera; family Cerocephalidae; genus Theocolax; species Theocolax elegans. The sequence goes on from CM047426.1 coordinate 25,134,432, forward strand.
TGGTATGGATTCCACTTTCATTTCGAGAATAGTTCATCGTATCTTCGAATCAGTTGTCGCGTCAAAAACAAAGCAAAACGTTGTGTGCCATGGAGATCTTAAATCATTCAATTTAATGTTCGACAATTCTACTCTATCACCGAAATGCGTTATAGTTGACTTTCAACTTTTACGGTATGCACCATTGTCGGTCGATTTATCGCAAATGTTTTATCTAAACATGAGGAGGGAATTTAGAGACAAACACGAAAAGGATTTATTAAGATACTATCATAAAATGTTGTGTGAAACATTAAAAAACAGCAATGAAAAAATGAGTTTGCCCATCTTTGACGAGATTTTACAAAATTATGAAAAATCAAGAATAGTGGGAGTGGTAACGTCAGTACTTTATACCCCGATTCATGCTATCGATGGAAAATTGTGTGCGGAATTGATGAAAGATTCCGAAGGTTTTGCGAAGGTGCTTATGGATGAACGTGTAGATTTAGTGCTTGATTTCATGCAAAGAGATCCATTGTACAATGATACAATTACAGAAATTGTCAAAGAAATGGTTGAAAGGTCGGAGCAGTTGTTGAAGTATTAGAGACAATTGTATTTTACAGTAAAAAAATAATTTTTTTATAATTTTGTTCATATTTTAAATATCATATTCAAAAGTAATATATAAATAACATTTTTATTTAAAAAATGTAAATTACTTATTTCGTTGAGAAGGAAACCACATGAATACGCATACGAAATGCTAATACAGTGTATAATAAAATGTGATATGTAATGCTTCTGATGACAGACGGCAAATTTTAAATTATGTAAATGAAATAAATCACTGAAATCTAGTTATTTCATAATATTGACTTTTTAATAATTACCCATACCAGTTAGCAGTTCGAATAATGCACTTAAATGTTAGTTCAGTGGCACGTAGTTATTAATTACACGTATGTTCTTTTTTATATCGAATAAAACTTGTTTTATGTGTAAATAAAATAAATATTAGTAGATTAAATGACACAGAAAATGTTTATAATTATTTTGTTATCTTAACAGTTTTTGATATTTTATATTCATAATGAATTTATATAATTAAATATTTTCAGGACGCACATACGATGACCACTTATATAGCCACACACATACACACACACACATGGAAATAAATGAATACAATAAATAAATAATAAAAAAAAGTGTGAAAAGATACAAATTTATGGATTTTTCATGAATTAATTAGTTTAAGTATGGGTAAACTTTGATTTTTCATGAAGTTAATTATTTGTCACTGCACTGCGAGAGAAAGGAATATTTGAGACAATTGACGTTTCTTAACAGTTAAGATCTGATGACTTAAATAGGAGCAAATGAATATTTCTTTCCAGTTAAGTATTATTTAAGGCAATTCTTAACAGTTAAACTTTCAATCATTTCTATTTTGTGTTCAAAATTACAAAAGTCAAGTATTAACTGTTAATGCCTGAGATGCAATTATTAATACACATTATTTCGTTACTTAATAATATTAATTTAATCTGATATAATTATATTTAAGTATGTACAATTTTTTTTGTACAGTAATATTTATGTACATAATATGCACATTAAATATTATCGTAACGTTTTAAGATTGCATTCATTAACTGTTAAGAATTATTTCTTTACAAAAACGCAGTTCTAAAATTATCTAAAATCTTAATAGTTAAGAACTTCGTGTTAATATCAAAGAAATATATGTTTTGTTACAAGTCAATGTAAATTTTTAGTAACAAATGCACAATTTCTTTCTCACAAATATTCCTTTCTCTCAGTGTGATAACAACATATAGTCATTTAATCATGAGTATGGTAAGGAGTTATTTTGGAAACTTTAATCTCATAGCTATACGATTGTACACTGGCGCTCATAATTTTTTGACCCCTTGTGAAAAAAAGTTGTGTAAAGCTTAAAGTTTTATATCTCCGAGAAAAATTAACGTTCAGAAAATGACGACAGGGTTTTGGAAAGGTATTAGTAAGCCCTTTAAACTTTCGTTGGTTTCATTATAAAATATATATTTTTTAGTTTTTTATAAAAACTTAAAAACAAAAAAATTTTTTTAAATTTGTACTTACATTTAATGACACGTCAGTTTTAAAGAAATTTTTTTTAATGTAAATCAGTAGAAATATAGATACTTTATCTTTCTTTCGAATGCCGTTGGGATTATCTACCTACGATTTTTTAAAATAATAAACAGATTTGTAAAAAATTGACCATTTTTTCGATCTAAAATATCTCCGCCATTTTTTGACTTAGAAAAAAATGCGAAAGAGATAAAGTGAGCGTTTTGTAATGTAGAGTAAGTCTACAAAGTTTGGATCATTATATAAACACATTTTTTTTATTATTATTTTATAGAAAATTTTATTTTATTTTATAAGAATTTTTAAAGAATTTTTTTATTTATATCATGTACCAAACTTTGTAGACGTGTCTACTTTAAAAAACGTTCAACTTTTTTTTTGCATTTTTTCTAAATCAAAAAATGTCCGAGATATTTTAGATCGAAAAAAATGGTCAATTTTTTACGAATTTGTTTACAACTAAAAAAAATCGTAGGTAGATAAACCCAACGGCATTCGAAAGAAAGATGAAGTACCTTTATTTCTACCGGTTTACATTAAAAAAAAAGATTTTATTTAAAACTGACTTGTCATTAAATATAAGTAAAAATTTGTATATATTTTCTTTGTTTCTAAGTTCTTATAAGAAACTAAAAAATATATATTTTATAATAAAACCAACGGAACTATAATGGGCTTACGAATATCTTTCCAAAAAAATTATGAGCGGCAGTGTACATACTATATACAAAATAATATTTCCTTTGGTGCATATTTATAATCACATTTCTATTTACTTGTAAAAATGTACAGGTTTATGTGAAAAGTGTGTAATATAAAATTTTTTACTTGCATTAAATTATCGTTATAACTGAATGCATATTAAGTAATACATTCTTAGTACTTCATTATACTGTATTTCAGTTTTACATTATAATAAAGCTACGTTTTCTTTTAATTAAAATAATTGTTAAATATTGAGTAAAAATGTAATGATTGGTTGTAAAATGTTGTAATATTAACCTTATTGGTTAATTAAAATTTTACGTATATATCTTAGATGAAATTTCAACACGTGAGTTATCAATAAATACTCACAATTATTACATTTCAAAACAAAGTTTTCGTAAATCGTTTAATCAATGCGTGTATTCATTTTTTAATACGTTGTTAAAATTGTCTTATATATAAGAAAATAAAGGTCGTTTCGACAAAGCAAAGTATTTTTTCAATAATGTCAGAAATCTTAGTGAGACATAGCATTATATTGGTTCAGTGTAAATCAGAATTAGTTCAGAAATAATTTCGTTAATCACCGACAAATTGATCTTAAAATCAACAGACAGCGTACCGATTTATACTGGTACGTAAATTTATCATACTCGGTATGTCAATATTAAATATGAGATTACAAATGAATTGTGTCTAAGTTTTGTTTTATGACTTTCGTATAAGTATAAAATAAAAAATACGTCACGTACTATAAAACCGGAAGTTATTAGTTTTGTATATCCCGTACAGGGACGTAGATTTTTGTGTCTCGGTCTTTCTTTATCTTTAGATTGATTTAAATGCAATTTATTGTATTAATATATATTAAATATTATATTTAAATAATAAATTGTATCACGGCTATTTTATCGAAATACTACTTTTTTCGTATACCATAAGTTACCAGGATTGTATGGTAGGTTTAATTATATGCGGTTTTATCTGTGCTGATAGATAAAAGTGTATATTTTTGTATCATCTGCATATGTATAATCAAAATTTATGACTATCAGCTATTTAAATATGTAAAGAGTCAGTAAATGTTAACTTGTGCATCGTCATCAAAAACCGCGTGCTGGACTATTGTGAAATATCATACTTTAAGTGTAAATCATTTGATAAGACCTATGCCTACCTTATCAGAGATCAGAGAATGCAATAACCATGCGTTGTTTCACTGATTAGCTCTTTTATACTTTCCCATTTTTAGTTCATCGTTTATTTGCAGAACCGCAGTTGCTCCAAATAAGGCTTTAAAATGGGCAAATGAATGATTTTACGTAGACTAATATCACCAATATGTCGTTGATAACCGAGAAAGAAATCGAGATCGTCGTATCACGCGCTATAGGTCCTAACGTAAAAATTGTAAACCATCGTTTAGCTACGTTTTCGGAAAATAAAACTGGTATTCTGGGTTCACACTACTCTTTAACTATTCAAGTGGAAGATAAACCCAACGCTACTGTGAAAAATTATAGTTTTTTCCTAAAAACGCAACCAGAATCATCTATTGTGAAAGATTTAATATTAGACGAGTACACCTTCTTCGAGGAAATTCATTTTTTCAAAGAGATCTATCCTCAATTTATCGAGAACTACAAGGGACAAAAATGGTCACCTAAGTGCTATTTAGTCAATAAAAACACGTTAATATTTGAAGATCTACGTTCGCAAGGTTATACATTATGTTCGGATAATTATTTAGAAGATACCTTCCTAAAATCTGCTCTGTCGACTTTGGCCAGATATCACGCATCCTCGGTATTAGTTGAGAATAAACTTGGAAGTTTACTCAAAGATGTGTATCCTGGGTCATTCGAAGAAAAAATGTTTACGGAGCACAATAAATTTGGGAAAGCTTGTACGGTAGGTTTTATAACTATAGCCCAAATGGCAGAAATATTTGGTTTTGATTCCAGCATCGTATCGAAGATCAAAGATCGTGTTTATCAACTAGTGAAATATAAAAAAGGTAGATGGAACGTCGTGTGCCACGGTGATCTCTGGAAAAACAACATAATGTTTGATAGTAGTGTTGTTCCTCCAAAATGTATTTTGGTTGACTACCAATTGTTGCGATATGCTTCACCAGCAGTAGATATAGTTATGCTGTTGTACTTACACACGACTCCAGAGTTTCGGAACAAATTTGAGTATAATATGATTGACCATTATTTTACTAGTTTAAGTGAAGCTATAAAGGAATCAGATCGTGAATGTGATATACCTTCGTACGAAAAATTTTTAGAAGATTATAACGAATGTAGATTAGTTGGAATGTGTTACTCTGCTATGTATCTTCCAGGTATCTATTTAAATCCGAAGGAATTCACTAAACTCATGAATGATCCTGCACGATTGGAAAAATGGTTTTTTCAAAATAGGATTGAATTCATTACTTCGAGTATGCAGACAGATTTTAATTATAAGGAAAAAATGAGAGAAATTGTACATGAACTCTTAAACGAAGGTCAACGTGCATTTGTTTAATTCATTTCGGCAATATTTTATTTATTACTGTAGATTGTGTTAAAAATATAAATAAATGTTAACTTTAATATTACTACCCAAAGTGTTACAGATTTTTAAATGTTTTAAATGTTAAATTAAATAACATTTTATTTGACCTGTATGACAATAAGATTTATACTCAAATATATGTAAACTATATTTTTTGATTACAGAAACTTGATATGTCAATCAAACTAAATATAGTAATGATAAGAAATGTAGAGAATACGATTAAAATTTAAATTTTATAGATTACTAACAAGTGCCTTGTGCAAACAGAGACATACAAAAGATATGATGTAATAGAAAATTGCTATCTAAAGAATCCTTATTACAGTTTTAATAATAAAAGCTATTGATATATAGATTTTTCTTAGAAATTATGTCGTTTTATTTAATTCACTTGTCGTAACATAATAAAGTATAGCAACCAAGGATGTTTTGGTCACAAATGAAAAACTTATAAAACAAGAATTTTTGTTATGAAAAAAATTAATTAAATAAAAGCAATACATTTTTTGCATTTTTTACATTCGAAAAATTATAACTTTTTTAAAAATTTTGATAGATCAATTTTTCCGACGGCACTTAAAAGAAGGTTTCTAGAACTATGTAAGAAAAAATTACAACATTATGATCGGCTGTGATTTATGTAACAAATAGCAACTATGAAAATCGAAAAAAAATTTTATTTGTTTAGGTCTTAATGGGTTAAAAAATGTATAGATTTTTGGGCCAAATTATCTTTTCATTTTTCTTTTATCTGTAAATTTTGACCAAATAAAGATATTTGAACTTCTTTTTTTATATTAAATCCACTCGATTTCACCTTTTTTAACTTAAGTATAAAAGCATATCTTTATTTGTTTTAGAGTTATACGCGACCAAAGTCAAACATTTAGTTTGTGGAATTTTTTCTTGTTTGCTTATAAATTCCGTAAAAAAGGGCATTGACATTTGTAACTCCGGTTTTCTTCATGTTTCTATAGTAGAAATCATATCATAGAGTTTGGTAAAGATCCGTTTCCCGCATGCCTGACGCTCTCCTTGTAAGATGTATAGTTCATTTATAGAAATCGCGCCTGCGTGCAGATATATGAATGTGTCATAATACACACGACTATATCTTTATATATATACATATCACTTGTGATTGAATTTAGTATACTGTAGGTGATATTTAACGGGATATCGGACCCAAATTACAGGAATCTGCACCTATCAACCTGTTTTTTCTTGAATTTAATTTTTATATGCAAGGTGATGAATAACAAATTCAGTTCAAGTATAATTAATATATTTGTTCACACATTAATAAGAAATTAAACTAATCACAAAATTAAGTATAATGCAAGTGCGACGATACATTATCAAGCAGTCTTGAGAGAGATGTGAGCTCGACGACGAACAGTAGGCGAGAGTGCCGCCGCGAGCTCTCGAGGTACTTCGTTTCCTCCGCAACCACCAGATAGTGCTTACTCACACACGTTTAAGAACATTTGCGCCAACACAACCCAAAAATTATATCTAAAATATTGCATTAAAAATCTGAAAAAATTCATACGGATAGCTGAAAATATAAGTAACGGCTTGATGTTTTGGTTTTTTTAATGAAAAAACATTTCTTAAATAATAATTGAATAAGCAATGTTTGGCCGGTAATTATTAGTCAAGAAAAGCATATAATCTTTCAATCCGAACATCGTGATCAAATTATGAATTTAAAAATCTTGAAACATTTGGGTATATTATTTAAAACGTGCCTGAGGGCTTGACGTTCGGCGTTTTTTAAAAACTTTATTCATTTGTTTATAAAAAAAGTACAAAATGACTAATTTCTGGATCCGACATTCCCTTAAGCTAGTATTCTTTGTGACTGCTTTTCCTTTATTTTTGTGTTATGGTTCGATTGTGGTTCCTAATTTATTTATTTATACTATTTAATTATTTAATAATGTTGAATTATGGAGCTGTTAATAGATTGAAGGTAATCATCGTAATTATTCAACTCTCAGTTGCCAGACGTGGCGATTTTTCGCCAAACTGGCAACTTTGAACCTACAATGGCGACTAATATTTTACAATTGGCGACTGGCGACTTTTTGGCGATTTTTAACCAAACAAGCTGGAGAAAAACTTTATGTTGATTAATCCTCAATACCAGAATAATAAAACGATATAAAGAACAAACACTAACAATATTGGCTGTGTATAGCAAATATGCAAGCTTACCCGGGGGAGCAATTCATATACTTTTTAATGTGAAATTATATTATGTCTTCGTAGTCGTGAGCGTTAAGGCACTTACATTTTGTCCCACCGCGAATGCGAAGGTCGGGGTTCAAATCCTAGTCTCAGACTTTTTTTTGTGTACGAACATTTCTTTATATTGTAAATAATTTTATCATATTTTAATTATATTTGCTTAAATAAATATAAACTTAAATAATTGTAAACTAAATTTTATTACCCCAAGTGTGGAAATAATTTTAATAATTCAAATTAAATGTTTGCTTGTTACTTAATTTTATATGGTAAGTTCTAAACCTTAAACATTTTGTAGTATAGAAAATAATAGAATATATTAATATTTAAAGCTTAAATTTGGAAGAAAAATTAATTTTTATTTTAAAAATAAAAAATTATTTAACTCAAAAAATCTTATGAGATAAAATATTTCTGTATATAAATAAGATTAAAACATAATTGAAAATACAATGAAAGAGTATTGTCCTATATTACATAATAGATATATGTAAAGTAAAAGTAAAAACGTAGATTTCTGCGAGAACGTTTTATAAATTTTGTATTTGACGCTTTATCGGTTAGTCTCTGTGCGCTTGCGCAGACTCATCCGATCAGCTGTTTTGTATAATGGAAGCGACGAGCGCGGGCACACGTGCATGTTTCTTCTGTATCTCTCATTTCATTGGTTATTTGGCACCTAAACTCTTATTTCCGTTAGCATACAAGATACGAACCGGACAAATGAAAATCAAAGAGAATGTGACTAAAAGTATTTTTAAAGAAATAAGTATTTACAAACATCTACAATTAAAAAATCTGAACAAAGTAAGTCAGCTGCATAAAAAGGACATGGAGATAAGCCGATACTTTATAATTCAGGCTGGGAAAAAGAGGAATGTTATGGAGTGTTTATTTTCTATAAATTTCTAAGTACTTAATTACGTTCGTTTTCTGAGCACTTGAATTCTTTTAAAAAATGTAAATCTGTTGTTAATAAGTAATTATAAATAGAAAATTAAAGTAAAAAATTAGCAAATTTTTAACATATAAAAGAAAAAATTATAATTAAAGAAAATAATAGTATTTAGTTTTTTAATAATAGTAGTATTGTTTATTTATATGCAAATAACTAAAACATTAATCAATGCGTATTATGCAGAATACATGGACATGTACTTGTTGTGAATTGCGATGATACTTGCTTTGTTTGCTAACTAATATTTATCATTAAAAAGACGGGTTCGCGAAAAAAATAAATATTTCTTCTGAAGTGAAGTTACGCGTAAAAATGAATTTTTCGACACATAGTTTACGATGTGTGTCATAAAATTACGTTTATTATTATATTTTCGTTTCAGGATGGCTTAAAAAAAAGTAAAAATACAATGAAGCAAGCTTGCTGTATAGTTTGTAACAAGGATTTACGCGATCATCGTAGAGATTTACAAAAACACGCGACGTGTAGTACACATGTGAAGAGCAGTGAAAGTATTAGCGTTCAACAAAAAAAATCACATCTATGTGCAATAAAACGCAGACTGATGAAAATAAAATAAAGGAGTTAAAGTTAGCCGTGTATATTGCTTGTCATAGCAGCATAAGTAGTGTAGATCACCTGTGCGATTTACTAAACGATTTAAAATGGAAGGAATTAAAGCTTCACAGAACAAAATGCACAAAACTAATAACATCTGCTGTAGCTCCTAATTTACTCAAAGACTTGGTAAGTGACATTGATAGTATGTGCTACTCTTTAATTCTTGACGAGTCGACAGATGTATCGAAAAAGAAATATTTATGTTTATGTGTAAGGTATTTTAGTACAAGTCAGAATTGCATCGTAACAGATTTTTTAGGTTTCATTGAAGTCGAAAAAGCTGATGCCGATTCTTTATTCGATATACTAACAAATTTTCTAAAAAAAATAAATTTACCAATTAACAATTTAATTGGACTCGGAACTGATGGTGGCAGTAATTTATGTGGCAAGAACCACTCTCTTTATACATTATTGAAACGTGAAATTCCTACTTTGCAATTAGTCAGATGCGTGTGTCATTCATTAAATTTAGCGGCGTCTGCAGCTGCAGATGAATTTCCCGCATCTATAGACTATCTTTTGAGAGAGATCCACAATTGGTTTGCTAACAGCACGAAGTGTAGAATAGAGTACAAAACATTATGGGATACTTTGAATAAAATTGAAAATAGCAACTAATTTTCGAAAGATTACCACCAGTTTGTAAAAATATCAACGACTCGATGGCTAGCGAGATACAATACCGTAAAAATTATATTAGAACATATTTTTGAACTTAAAGTTTTATTTTCTAACGTTACTGAAAAATGCTACACAGATCGACTACTTAATGAAATGTTTCATGACGACTCTAATTATTTATATTTGAAGATTGTTAAACCTTTGTTGTATGAAATAAACGAGGTTAATTCACTGTTTTAACGTGAAACAGTTGATGCTGGAATAGCATACGATGAATTAAAGGATCTAATTTTTCTGTTAACAAAAAAACTTTAAAACCAAGTATTATAAAGGATGATAATTTACAGAATATTGTTAACTCATTGAATAATGCAAATGCATTTTTGTCCATACAAGATGTAGATTTTGGGATTGAGTACTCAACTGCTCTATTAGATTATAAAATAAGTCCTGAAACTAAAAATGATATTGAATTACGAGCATTCAATTATATGAAGAAACTGAGTATTAAATTGTCATCCAGATTACCCGAAAATTTGGAATATTTTAGAAAATTAAAATACTTAAGTCCCACACAATGTTTAAGTCAAGTACGTTCAAAGTTTAAAGATTTGCCATTTTTCAATATTTTTGGAAATAAAGATCTTTTGGGTATGATAGAAAATTAATATGTTAAATTATTAACAATTAATTGGTCACAAATTTTACATGAAGAAGTACTTTCCGATTCCTACACATTTTGGACGTATTTGTACGACTTTAAAAACGTAGGTGGCAAATTTATTTTTAGAGAATTATCACTATTCGTACTTACTCTTCTATCATTACCCTCGCGCAATGTAGTTGTGGAAAGGGTATTTTCAATTATGAATTGTGTGAAATCAAAACTAAGAAATAAAATGCAATTACCATTATTAGAAGCAATATTAAGAATAAAAATACATTATTTTTTTCTAAAATCTTGTTGCAAAGATTTTAATCCAACAAACATAGTAAGTAAAAGATTGTCAATCTAAAGTTTTGTATTCGGATTCTGAAGTTGATAGGGAAAAACAAAAAGAGGATGATTTTGAAGATTTAAATGAAATATTTGAAGATTTTGAGTGGTCTTGTATTAGCTTACAAGAAAAATTATAGATTGTAAAATTATAGTTCTTAAATTGTAGTCTTATTATTGACAAGGTGCAATAATAAGTATTAAATGTATTATTTTTATTGCATAAATCATTTTTTACAATTATTAAAAGTATTTTTATTGTTTAATTGATTTCGCAAAATTAATTTGGTTTGGCGAAATTCATGGCGAAATTGAAAAATTGAATTGGCGCCAAATGGCGACTTTTTAGTTCATATGTGGCGACAAAAGTATTAGCCCATCTGGCAACCCTTGAAGAAAAAGAACCACGCGACACTCACCGCCGATACCTAGACGAAGACGCATCGAGACAATAAAGATAGTAAAACAATCAAGGAAGTAAGAAAGAATATTATTAGTTGGAGAGAAAGATAAGAGATAGTGAGGATATCTAGGAAAAATTGAAATAGAGAGAGAAAAAGTTGTGATTGCGGAGACGAGAGATCAGGAGCGGAATCCGAGGCTAAAACCTAGAGAAAGAGCGGTGAGTGGTCTGCACGTGGCCATTTTCTTCTATGTTAAAACCGAACAATATTAAAATTGTAACGAAGTGAAGCGGGTTCCTTACGCGGTAATTAATAATTTTGCGGGATTATCGTGATCTTATAGTTAAGTTAAAGTTAAACATATTCTATACAATTAACTGTTATTTAACGAAATTTATTTAATGAAAATAGTGTGACGGGAAGATCGGGCCCATATAAGGCAATATTATGTCGGGAATTGATGTGTAAATTCTAACTTATAATTGTAATAAATAAATATATACATGGATATACGTATTGATGGATTAAAATAAATCTACTATACAGGTTTTTACTATTATTATTGTAATTAATTTTAATCCGTTGAATCTCCTCATTCTTTTCTTTGAAAAGTGTCATTCCCGCAACCACGACACTACGAACCCAAGACCAGAGTCGGCTACAGCAGTGAGGAGAACAGATACTTCGATTTATATATCTCTATAATATATAAATATTTCGCCGCCGCCGCCGTGTCTAAGAATTCAGAATTCAACATATATATATATGTTTTATATATATGTCATATATATGTTATATATATATATATATATATATATATATATATATATATAAGTGTGTGTGCGCGAGCGTGCGTGTGTGTGGGTGTGTGGGTGTGTGTGTGTGTGTATGTGTTATGCCCTAAAATACACTGAGAGAAAAGAATATTTGAGTCAATTGACGTTCCTTAACAGCTAAGATCTGATGACTTAAATAGGAGCAAATGAATATTTCTTTGCAGTTAAGTATTATTTGAGGCAGTTCTTAACAGTTAAACTTTCATTCATTCCTATATTGTGTTCAAAATTACAAAAGTCAAGTATTAACTGTTAATGTCTGAGATGTATAATTATTTAATACACTTTATTTCGTTACTTAATAATATTAATTTAATCTGATATAATTTTATTTATGTGCAATTTTCTTTTGTACTATAATATTTATGTACATAATATGCACATTGAGTTAACGGGGTGCCACAGTCAATATTTATCCTCCCTACCTTATCGGCAATAGCGATTATTAGTAATAAATTTGTAAATAAAACGGTATCTGAAATAGTAAGAGAAGAGGCGCCTTCATTTATTGATAATATAACTGTGTGCCGAAATTCAGATTAAAATTATATTGCGTTTTTGAGAAGTCTTACCAACAAATGTAAACCTAACCTCAACGAGGTGAAAAAATTTGATATTTTTGGTAAAACTTTTCTCGAAAACGCAATAATATTTTAATCTAAAATTCAACACACAGTTAGATTGTCAATAAACAAAGGCGCTTCTTCTCTTATTTTTTCACATATATGGTTCTACTTTTTTATTAATTAATCATCAAAAATTGAGTATGAAACCCCCTTAATATTAAATATTATCGTAACGTTTTATATACAAGATTGCATTCATTAACTGTTAAGAATTATTTCTTTACAAAAACGCAGTTCTAAAATTATCTGAAATCTTAATAGTTAAGAACTTCGTATTAATATCAAAGAAATATATGTTTTGTTACAAGTAAATGTAAATTTTTAGTAACAAATGCACAATTTCTTTCTCACAAATATTCCTTTCTCTCAGTGTACATGAAAATTAGTGATTTTATGATGTTTATGAGGCATAACTTACAACAGCGGTCTTGGCCAATAAGCTAACCACCGCCATTCGAAAGCTCTCGAAAAATGTGATCTTTCTGTTAGATCAAAATCGATTGTGGCGTGGTCGCCTTTTTGTTATTCAATATTTCCGGGCGTTCTATCTCTTCGAGATTTTAAAATTAAGAATTGTAACCAGGGTAGATAAGTTCTAAAGATTAATTTAAACAAAAGTTGTTTCTAATGTTTTTTAAAAAAAATCAACAGATTTTGAGATAAATGGCATTAAAAGTAGCAATTTTTCTAAAAAATTGAATAATTTCCACTTTTCATGGTCGAATAACTCTTAGGCAAATTATTTTTAAAACCTAAAATTTTTTTTGTATATTCTGGAAGATGTTTCCAGCCTGTTCTCAAATTTTGGAGCGATTTAAAATTTTCATCGTACCATTTGACGTGAAATAGCCCATATATGTATATATATATATATATAGATATGTGTGTGTGTGAGTGTATGTGTGCGTGCGTGTGTGTGCGGCGGAATATTTATATAATATATATATATATTTTAAAATTGTTTTTTCAAGAATACATAATATATGTATTTTTTCCGTGCGCAAAAAAAAAGTTGTGAACATAACTTGAAAGAATGTGTATTAGTTTACTCATTCTTGATAAAACTCATAAAATTTTTAAATGTATACTCAATAATAATAACGGATCTAAAATTCAATGTAATGCTTTAAATATAGATGCAAAATTGTTTGAAGACTAAATAAATATTAATCAAGTATAACATACACTTTTCCAAATATCCATATGATACATCCAATGGGTTAAAAATTAAATATATTAATTATTGCATTTTTAAGATAATTCTATTATAAACAGAATAGGCAAAAGAAAATTCAATATTTAACAGTGGCAATATAAAATACGAATTACCTTTGAATAGACTTTCAAAAACTATTAATTTAGGAGCATTTAATTTAAATATTTTTTAAATTAATATTTCAAAATTATATGGATATATAAGTAAGTAGATTATGTATATTTATAGAAAACAATATTTTAAATAAACAAGTATGTATTTATTAGAAACAGAAGGATATTTAAGAAATGAATTTGTTTATAATAATCAAAATAAATATTTGGGCTCTGCATAGGAAAAATAAATTGGATATAATTATGGATTAAAACGCAAATTTTTAAAGAGGGTGCAAATTACGAATTAAGGGAGAAATGGAATAAACATGTTTAAAATTAATACAAAAATTTATTTATTTAAGAAGAAAGTTTTATTACTCTAAAAGTACAAAATATTAATGACATAGAACTTATGGCGATGACCGTTCGTCATTAAATAAATTAATTTTAAGAGGTGAAGTTCTATTTATAACCGTTTAGAATAATCCAAAATTTTAATAAGTTGTTAACTAAAATGCTACAATTTAGTAAGTATATGTACTTTACTATTTTTGGTAAGTTAATTTTTCATTAACATTTATAATTATTAAAATATAAATTTAAGCTTTATAAGAATTCAAAAATAGTTTAAAATTTACAGTTAACATTTAATATGTCTCTATTTTTTTTATTATTTTTATTCTGATTTCATTACACTAAATTTTGGTAAAAACTTTTATTTATTAATTATAATCGTATTTAAAAAAAAATGAAATTATTGGTATAAAACCCAATGCACTAGTACCTCCAAGGTGTTGTGTGAATCTGTTTAATTTCTAAGGTGTCCATAGTAGCAAAAAATAATACATTTTAAAACATTAGTTTAAATAAATTAATTACGAAAAACCTTTTTCGAAATTAAAAATAGGGGGTTGGCGCGCGAAGCGCACAGGGGGGCGAAGCCTTCCTAGTATATATATGGGATATTCCACACGAAGTGATCTGATCAAAATTTTAAAATGCTCCAAATTTTGGGTACGCATTGCAAATGTTTTTCAGAATACAGAAAAAAATTTTTAGGTACTGGAATCTATTTGCTCAAAAGTTATTCTAATCTCAAAAAGTGGATTTTTCCAAGTTTTTTACAACACCAGCTGGGTTTACCACTATTTAACTCAAAATCTATCAACTTTTACTATAAAACATTATATGTAACATTCGTTGCTAATTGTGTCTGGAATTTATTCTTCTGGGTTATTGGTTGATTTTTTATCCAAAAGTCTAAAAGAAAGCTTGGAGCAATACCTTTCGAATGGTCTGTAGCATTTTTATGGCTTCCAATTATGTAAAAAGTTATGATAATTTAAAAAAACACGAAATTTTTTTTTAAATTTAAATGAGAATTACCATGTTAATTTTTGTGAATTTTTTCTCTTCTTTTAAATTATCATAACTTTTTACAGAATTGAAGACCATAAAAATGCTACAAACCATTTGAAAGGTATTGCTCCAAGCTTTCTTTTAGACTTTTGGATAAAAAAATCAATTGTGGCGCACTTGCACTTTTTTTGAGTTGAATATTGACATGTAGTTTATATAACATTGACCTTGAGATTAGAAATTCTAACCCAGAAGAATAAATGCTAGAAATAATTAGAGACAAATGTTACACATAATGTTCTATAGTGAAAGTTGATAGATTTTGAGTTAATTAGCAATAAAATAAGATCTTTTCAAGAAAATTCTTAACTAGGAAACAAATTCGGACTTTTCTAAGATATTCCAAGACGAAAGATACAAACTGTACGAAGAACAATTTAAGACGTTTTTAAAAGGTTTTTTTTTTTATGTTATTTAACGTCGCTCTATTTATGCTGCCAGGGCTAATTAGCGACGGAGGTGAACGGTGTGTCTGTAAACAAAGCACATGTAGTTGAAACAGTGGTGCTTGTGTCCATCGGAAGATATCATCGGTCACTGTAATTAGTCTAATAATTACAGTTTCCTGTCCTCCCGCTGGAACCACCGCGATCCTCTTTACATCTTCGCGTCCCTAACGTTCCCTATAGTTCAGATGCCCGTGCCTCTCATGCACTGACAAGTGCACGAAACGCACGCGCACCTGAACTGGCGTCACATTATAGTGACACGCCGAGCCACTGAGTCACGGTGTTCGAAAAATGCACATGAAAAAATTTTCAGAGGTACACGTCTGGGATCGAACCCACGACCCTCGGTGTGAGAGTCGGGAGCTCTACCCATGAGCCACCGCGGCTCTTAATTAGCAACGAATGTTACATATAATGTTCTATAGTAAAAGTTGATAGATTTTGAGTTAAACAGCGGTGAACCCAGCTGGTGTTGTAAAAAACTTGGAAAAATCCACTTTTTGAGATTAGAATAACTTTTGAGCAAATAGATTCCAGTATCTAAAAATTTTTTTCTCTATTCTGAAAAATATTTGCAAAGTGTACCCCAAATTTGGTGCATATTAAAATTTTGGTCAGACCAGTTCACGTGGAATACCCCACACACACACATATATATATATATATTATTAATATTAATTATCAAGAAAATTGAGGTAGAAGTATATTCCACGTGGTGTAATGCGCGGGATACTACATCACAACCCTTTGTTAGGTCCTTAAGCATGTTTTAAATAATATTCCCAATTGTTTCCAGATTTTTAAATCCATACACTCTTAAATTTTTAGATTGAAAGGACTGAATTTTTACAAACGCTGTTTAAATATAAATATACTATTCGAAGATAATTAGTTTTTATTAATTTTAATACTTTGAATAATTCTAAAACAATCCGAGGAAGGCTTTGGTGATCCCAGTCATATATGCAGTTGGATATAAAATGGAAAAAAAAGATCAGTTCAGGACTAAACTCTATAGTCAAAACGTAATGCATTTTAAATAAAATGACAAATGATTCTATAAAATTATCTGATAACTCGATCAGATCATCTTCAATTTTAATATAATATTTGCCTTGCAATGTAGCATTATCTATTCTGTCATTTTTACCAGTATTAAATATGGCTGCATATTGTCAGTACTTTTGGACTCTTTGCTCTTTGATCTTCTTTGCTCAAGATGATCTTTACAATGCTGTGCAAAAATATGCAATTATTTTACTATTCACGAATAAATTAATTATAGCTGTAAAACAATTATACTTACAGAAACAATTTTCAAGTAATATAAGTAATTACATGAAATTACACGTCAAAATGCGATTTGTTTTTTTTATATACAAGTTAAAAATTCTATGCAAAATATAAAAATAAAAATCATAACTTCTCGTTAAGTTGGCTGTAGCTATACGAGTTGAATTACATTCGATTATCAGAAGTACATGCGATTGTTCGTATACGTAATGGTATAACATTCAGTGCTTACAATTATACTCAGGCAATAAATGATACATTTACGAACACTTATATTTTTATCATATTTTACATATAATGCCTTTCATAATTATTTAAAAAATACGTCCATACTTTTTACGCTTTTTTCGAGTTACAAGTCAATTGTAGTTGCATAATTATTATTGCATTTGTATTGAAAAGTATTATTTTTAAATCACGTATGGAAACTTTAATCTTTCTTAAATTTTTTTACGTACGTATGGGCAGCTTAATTTTCGCACAAATGTATTAAAACGTGCATTGCACATAAATAATAAATTAAAATGTTGCATTTCCAGCAATTTTCATATTAAAAAAATGGTGCTAATACAAAAGATTTGTATGTGCAAAGTCATTCTCATACTTGTTTTACTTTAAATCCAACTCGAGCCGTTATTACTATTTGGCCGATTCGATAAAATACCATGTTTTGAAAATATAATTCAATGGATTATTAATCTATCTAATTCAACATTTTTTCATAACGAAACTGTAAATCAATCTATTATACTGATAGATTTCAATCTATACGATTATTCTTTATCAATAACTTTTAGATTAAAAAATTAATGTATTAGATTAACATTTTATTAAAGCATGTATGGTTAATCCAAAATCGAATCGTTTAGGTTGAAAATTTCGATCTAAAAATATAAAAGTGTAATTTGATTACGATGTTTGGGTTGAAAGTTTATACCTTTTTTCACTAATAATTACCAACGAAAATTGCTTACTTAATTAATATTACAAAAATAATTTTTTATTTAAAAAATGATAAACATCAAGCTTTTCTTTAGATTTTAAGCTATACGTATGAATTTTGTTCAGATTTTTAATTCAAAATTTATATATAAATTTTGAGTTGAAATAAATCGTTAATATAAATGTAAAACTATTAACCTTTGCATTTAGTCAGTTGAGTATTAATCTGGAAGATTGATTAGGAAAAATTTCATCTATTATTATATAGGAAGAGTTATAGTATCAATCTAATAATGTACCCGCGTAAAAATAATTAAGATCTTAATAAGATCTTTTCGAGAAAATTCTTAATTAGGAAACATTCAGACTTTTCTAAGATATTCCAAGGCGTAAAATAAAAACTGTACGAAGAACAATTTAAGACATTTTCGAAAGGTTTTGTAAGATCTTTGTAAGATCTTTTCAAGACTTTTTTAAATTTTAAATTAAGATCAATTTGAGACATTTTTAAGAATACTGCGTCCACTTCGTACTCTTAAAAATGTTTTAAAAAGATCTTTTCGAGACGTGAGATTTCCAAAATTGTACAAATATTATTACCACAATAAATCTATAATTTTTTTTAATAAACACGACTAACCAATCTATTTTAAAAATAATTTATTTTTATTCTTCATTCAGTTATATACATGGCTTTAATATAATAATATATAAATTAATTCTAAAATGACGGAATTGATATAAATAATAGAAAAGTGAGTTACTAATTAATATTTAACAGGGAATACATGTTATTAGTAAGTATAAATAATATAACTAATATTATTTTATAAAATACTTTTTAATTAAACTATCTAAGGTAAGTATTACGTTCTTTAATATTATTTTATAAAATATTTTAAACTTAACCTAAATATATTTTAGTTTTAATTGTTTTAAGCATAAATATAAATACTTTCTAATAATATATATAAGACAATAGCATTTTATAATTTTAAATTTTCATTTTGAAACTGGATGATTCTGAAATAATGTATTTTTTTTCGACATACTTCCTTTTTCGTTTCTCTTTCTTATTTTTTTTATGTTTTCTGCTATGCTTTTTCTTTTCTTTTTTACTCTTTTATGTTTTTTAATATAATGTTCATTTTCCCAATCTAGAATTTTTCTTTTTTGAGCATAGTTTGTTGTTTTTTGTGTTTCTTCTTTAACAATACTTGTTTCATTTGGTTTGTACACTATATTGGGTTGATAATCAGTTTGACCATTGACAATGCTATCATCTAAAAGTAAAAAAAGTTATTGTATTTGTCCAAAAATTAAAATGTACATAATACTATAATGTATATTATACTAGTAATATAATTTGTGTGTGTGTGTGTGTGTGTGTATGTATGTAAATTTCTTGTTTATAATACATACCGTAACATATTTGATCGCTATTGATAATTGCAGCAATAGAAGGGGTTATATTTTTATTATTAGAAATATAATTTTTTCTTTTCACTTCTTCTAATATTAAATTGTCTTTTACAATTTCGGTTTTTATTACTTTAGGTTTACCATTTGACTCATTTAATTGAACAATAGATGCATCTGAAACTTTAAAATTATTTTACGATTTGATGAATTTATGAAAATAATTAAGTAAGAATATCTAATATGTCGCTTGAAGTCCGTTAGATTATAAAAAAATTATACCTTTACGTTTTATATCGGTTTTAGCAGGAATAATAGAATATTCTTCAGTTTTATCATTGTCTTGTTTGTCAACATCATCGAGGGATTCGTATTTTTTCTTTAATTTATCTCTTAAGTAAGTGCAATAGTTAGTAATAATACGATTGAATTTTGTTCTACATAAAGTTGGTTGTTTTCTGCAGCTCATATTGATAAATCCTAAATAAACCATGTTTAAAAAAATCAATTTAATTTTTGGTGAGTAAAATATTAAATTTTGTGTAAAATATTAAAAAAATGTTAAATACTTACTTTCTACAGCTTAATGTATATTCTTGGGTATAGTTTTGGCACTCATTGTAGATAATTTTTCTTCTCCTAGTATCAAATTTAATAGTGCTCTGGTCTGACCTGCTCTATCATCACTATGAATGCGTCTAATATCGTTTAGCTTGTATCGATTAACCATTACATCTGAATCTGGAATAAGTTTGTGATGGTGTCATCAGTGGGGTCACCACCTAAAAAGGAATAATAAATATTAGTATGGGTGATTATAAATATATTATAATGGAAGGTAAACTTACTTGGTTCGTAGGTTATCCAGGAACGGTAGAGAAGATGCCGGCGAGGAGTTGTTGGTCGGCTGCTCCGGGGTTTTCTGCTGCAGGAGGCGGGGTTCCCGGGGTGGTCAGCTACTCCAAGACACCAGCATCTGTAAAAGAAAAATATATAAATATTAGGTGTTGAATGGGAAAAAAGGATGAGGGAAATCAGAAATTAATTATCGAGGAAATATAAGTTAAAATAAGATAACGGAGGGATTCGGTGAAAGATTATACCAATACTTACCCATTCTGTGAGTTTTGCATCATTGTTTATTGCAAATATGCAATAAACAATGATGTAAACATTACCATTCTCGCTGTGCGTAGTACCTCGTGGAGCGTTGGTGGGGAGAACTCGTCGCTGTCTTCGCGCACGGTGTATACCCGTGAGTATACGTACGCGCACACACATTTTACACGCGCACTACACCCGCGGAACGGTTATCGTCGTCCCCGCCGGTAGGGATCGCGCGCACGCGGTGAACCGGTCGCGAAGCACGTTGTTTATGTGCCGGTTCAAGCTCAGTTGCGTCCATCTTGAATCGATCGAGATTCAAGCGCGCGCATAGTAACTAGGCGGTCCGTGCTTTTATCGACGTAGGGATATATGTATCGATACGTAGGGAGTTTCGGAACACGTGTAGTGGGGATCGTTCGGGTAAATATATTATACGTGTATAATATATAGAAACAAATAAGAGATTCAAATCTCGCGCTAATAAGATTTTAGTAATAAATTACTAAAAGTTTCATAGTAAGGACGATGTGTCGTGTATGGAATTACTGTATAAAATAGTATTATGACAGTAATTCCGTAATACACGTATATTTACTGTAATAGTTGGGACAATGATAACTTATGCAAATGAGTTGTCAATTTTGATATTAGTAAGGACTATACGGTAGCGGGGGGGCACCTGTGACATGTAGTTACATGGAGATAAGTCAAATAATGACCTATCTCCCGCAGGTGACACGAGAGAGATAAGGAAATGGGACAACAAGTGAGAAAAGGAGAGAGTATTTAAACTTTCGGTTACGGAGGGTAGTTTCCGGAAAGGGAGTGAGTAGAGTATCCTTAGTGATAGAGAGCAGTGTGTTTTTCAGAGAATAGAGTCCGATAGTGTGTGAGAGAATAGATACGTATAGATATTTGTTTGAGCAGTTATTTCTTGACTAGAGATTTAGATATATATAGATATATATAGATATATCCGATTATTATTCTTGTATATATAATAATTTGAATTGATCTACTAAATTGGTAAGTAATTCAATTATTATTGTGGCGTCTAAAATATCTATTAATTTACTGTTGATCAAACGTGGTCGCGTGTGTTCGGGAGTGATTTTTCGATCGTTGGGTTCGTGGGGTTTGTTCAATAATTACGTCGCGTTACGTTGGGTTTTTCGCGCGTTATTAATAAACAATAATTTCCGAATAATCTCTCTCGTGGTAGTGGTGACAGTGGATTCCGTAAGGAATCCGCTTATTAATTTATTAACGCCGATTAAAATTTACGGTAGATTACAGTGGAAACCGGTCCACTGTAAATTCAACGGAATCTCCTCTGAGAGAGTCGGCCGTGCAGGGTTTTATTTTATTTCAATTAATATTTTCGACGTTTCCATCGGGAAACGGTTAAGTGTTTTAACCGAGAAATTGGTAACGTCGCAAGTTTTACCTGTAAATAATAAAAAAAATATTAATCAAAGATATTTCTTTTTAAATATTGTAAGCATATAATTTGTACCTCATCTAAATTTCCATTTACACCTAATTTTAACTAATGATATAAAATGATTCATAAAATGAATAGAGCATTCTGAGGCTGCTTTTAACTTTTCCTCTGCGGTTACGTTTGAATCTGTAAAATATAGAATTTTGTTAAACAAATATGTACGAAACATTATAGTACAATAGATAAAATTATTACCCATCGCTGTATCATTGCAAAACGTACACAAATCTATTATTTTGAAAATTTTTTTAACTTGTTAACTTTTACACTTGATTTTTTATCGTTAATAACGTCAATTCTAAAACAATATGAAATAATTAGTGTCTATATATATATATATATATATATATATATATATTAACGCCGATTAAAATTTACGGTAGATTACAGTGGAAACCGGTCCACTGTAAATTCAACGGAATCTCCTCTGAGAGAGTCGGCCGTGCAGGGTTTTATTTTATTTCAATTAATATTTTCGACGTTTCCATCGGGAAACGGTTAAGTGTTTTAACCGAGAAATTGGTAACGTCGCAAGTTTTACCTGTAAATAATAAAAAAAATATTAATCAAAGATATTTCTTTTTAAATATTGTAAGCATATAATTTGTACCTCATCTAAATTTCCATTTACACCTAATTTTAACTAATGATATAAAATGATTCATAAAATGAATAGAGCATTCTGAGGCTGCTTTTAACTTTTCCTCTGCGGTTACGTTTGAATCTGTAAAATATAGAATTTTGTTAAACAAATATGTACGAAACATTATAGTACAATAGATAAAATTATTACCCATCGCTGTATCATTGCAAAACGTACACAAATCTATTATTTTGAAAATTTTTTTAACTTGTTAACTTTTACACTTGATTTTTTATCGTTAATAACGTCAATTCTAAAACAATATGAAATAATTAGTGTCTATATATATATATATATATATATATATATATATATGAGATTCTGCGTTATTTCGTACATGATTTTTGGTTATAATAAGTTACTTATAATAAGTTAATATCATTTTAGATTAATGGGATTCAATATACTTACGCAGTCAGACGTTTACCATTTTTTGGGGAGCCTGATTCTGAATTTGTTTTCTCCAGACAATTTAAAGTAGCGCCTTCATTGCTAATATTACTGTCAGTCCCGTCGTCATCAAAGATGGTTTTATTTGCCAAAAAAGACTCTTCCGATTCATCTTGTTTCTTTTTTTTCGTAGCTTTAGCAGCTCGATTCTCTCTCATTATTTCTCTTTTTCTCGCAATAATGCTTTTACTCACTTCCATTTCCGAATTCAATATTTGTCCTTCAACTGATACATTTAAAGTATTCAGCCAAGATTCGTCTTCTAAAACAATACAATTTAAACAGATAATCAGCTGTTCGTTGCAAAAAGAATTAAAAGTTTGGTTATACTAATATAACTTACCACTCTCTGCAATAATTTTTACATCGTACCAGGCACACCCCCAACGAGCCTTGATTTTTTTGCCAGCGGTTTTTAAATCGCATTTTTTTATAACACTTATTGATCTTTGGTTACTATTTAACCATAAAACAAGCACTTTTATTTCGCTCATTTGCTTTTTTATTCTTTTCTCGTTTCTAACCTTTAACAAGGAATATATAACAAACAATAACGCATCTCGATAGCAGCAATATTCGCTCATTTATATTTTACCCATCGAGATCGAGATTCCTATTATTATAAAATTGAGTAAGCGCTCGAATCGAAGATCTCGAATCTCGATCTCGAACATTAAAAAACTCGAAAATCAATCGAAAACAAAACATCGGCGCGCGTAGCGCGCCCAAATCCACTAGTTTTACAAAATTTTGAGATTGAGTGTCAATTTTCGAGATCTCGAACATTATTTTTATATTAAGGAAATGAAGTATCAAATTGAAAAAAAAGTCCGGTATTTATAATAAATAATATTAAAGTAATAATAATAATATTAAGTAATAATAATAGTATACTGTATTAAAGGAACATGTTAAAAAGACCATTAAAAAGTTACAAACGAACGCAAAAGTGGCGTATAAGGAAAAAATTTAAACAGGCGGAAGTAATTAATACAGACGACTGTAATCCTGAAAATGCTACAGCAAGTAATTGTAATTATAAATTTTGAATTAGTTTTAGTTTTAGGTTTCATAAAATGTATGAATGTAAAATTAAAAAAGAATTCATGAATACTTTAAATTTTAATTATATTAACCTTTAAACTTCAGATAACCAACAAAATTACGATTATAACGAAAATTTACCGCCGAACACTTACGATTATGGTCCAAGCTGTGTTGAATTTGGTAAATATGTATTAAATACACTGCTATATGTATATGTACACGTATAAATTGTTTAGGAATAAACTTTTATCTAATACTAACTAATAATAACATTTAAATTTAACCTTGTTTTAGTAAAATGACTAATATAACTCATTAAATTACAGAAGATATACCCTTAACAGATCAATATGCAAATTCTACTGCAGTTACCGATATTTACGAAGAATCTTCATCTCGTGAAGACAACTACGGAGGATAGTTTAAGCGAAGTAGATGAATCTGACTGTGATAGTAAAGAGGAGACCGAATTATTTAATAATAGTATGCAGGGAGAACATGAAAATGAAAATGAAGATCTTCAAAATAATAATTCGGGAATAATCGAAAACAGCTATGTTCATGAACCATTATACTCAGGCGCTCCGATCACTGTTTTAGAAAGTGTTACGTCAATTTTGAATTTAACTCTTGTCTTCGCAGTGACGGGAACTTTACTTTTAAAAATTCTGCGTATTCTTGATATCCATTGCATTAAGCCTAATAAATGCTTGACAACATTGTATAAATTTAAAAAATCTTTTAAAAATTTAAAAACCCCGTTAATTAATGAAATGAGTGTTTTAGTAGACAACAGTCATATTCTAAAAACTGTTCGAAATGCGAAGCAAAAAATTGTATTACATATATAATCGAAATCTCCATAGCTGCACAACTTAAAACTCTGTTTAAAAGAATTTTATTTTATGAAAATGTAGTTACCCACAAATTTAACCGCAAAAAATTTTCAGATAAAAATTTGGAGGATATTTACGATGGGTCTGTTTATAAAAATTTGGCTGCATCAGGATATTTTTCTTCAAAACATCATATATCTTTTATGTGGAATACTGATGGGTTTCCAATTTTTAAATCAACATAATACTCTATTTGGCCAATTTATTTAGTTATTAATGAATTACCTTATGATATGAGATACAGGCAAGAAAATATAATACTAGCTGGTCTATGGTTTGGTAAACAGAAACCCCATCCAAATCTATTTTTAAGTACTTTGCGAAGTTCTTTTAGACGAGTTTATAGAGGTATAAAAATATTAAATCCTAAACAAGAAATTATTAAAGTAAGAGGAATAATGATTTGTGGAACGTGTGATCTCCAAGCTAAATCATTATTTCTTAATATGAAATCATATAATGGTTATTTTGGATGCCAAAACTGCAAAATTGAAGGAAAAATGGAAGACAGTGTTTTAGTTTATCCTTTTCAAGAAAATTTACAATTAAGAACAACGGCAGAAACTGTACAATTTGGCAAAGAAGCACAAGTTTCAAAAAAACCCGTATATGGTATAAAAGGACGCTGTGTTCTTAATGAAATAGCTTACGATTATATGACTACCACGGGGATTGATGTTATGCATTGCGTATACATAAACGTATTAACAAAAATTATGTCGTGCATATAGTACTTTTAAATTTTCTTTGAGAGCGTTTTTACCAGATATTAATAAAATGTTACTTTCAATTAGACCGATAGAACGCACAGTTCGTTTACCGAGATCTCTTGATGATCTTGAACATTGGAAAGCTTCCGAACTTAAACTATTTTTACTCGTATACAGTTTAAGTACATTACAAAACTTTATGTATAATCATTATTTTGAACATCACGTTCTCTTAGTTTATGCTATAAATACCTTAAACATGACAAGTATTTCTAATGAAATGATTGAAAATGCATCGAATGCCTTAATCGAATATGTAAAACGATTTCAAATATTATACGGTTTGCGACATATGACTTGCAATGTACACTTACTTCTACATTTATCAGAAAACGTAAGACGCTTTGGCCCTCTCTGGGTAACTTCCTGTTTTCCTTTTGAAAATTTCAATGGTTTACTTAAAAGTTATGTGCACGGCTCGAAAAATCCGGAGCTTCAAATATATTCATCATTATCAATTTTTTTAAACTTGCACGAGCTTAAAATAATTTTAAAAACAAAAATAGCGAAGCTTTCTTGTTTTGTTCTCAATTAGAAAACCGCAATAAATACCGACGAAAATTAACAAAATTGTACGAAAACGTTTATTCTATAGGAGTTTGGAAAAACAAAAACTGTAATGATTTGTATAAAATTTTAAATATTGCGAAAAATGTATCAAAGTTTCATTTCTTTAATCGTTTGATAAAAAATAGTATTATATACGACACATTTGATTACTCCAAAAATAAGAAAACTAATTCGTCATGCATAAAATTTTTAGCGGAAAAAACTGTTGAATTAGGATGCATCAAATATTTTGTAAAATGTTGCACTACTAATTGTATTTGTAATAAAAATCAGTGCAAGGATGATTGTAAAGTTTATGCTATAATTTCGAAATATACCAGTAAAAAAGCTTTTAAAGACTAAACCGAAAAATATATTGTGCCAAATGTATATTTATGTAAACCAAGCGTGCCAGAATCACTAATTGCTGTAGATGTAAGAATGATCATTACTGTTTGTTTTATTTTTTCTACAAGAAACTTACTCTATGCGGTAGAACCATGTAATTTAATTGAATTAGAATAATAATCTATATATAAAAAACAAGAAAGAGAAACAAAAAAGGAAGTGTTCCGAAAATTAAAATTATAAAATGCTATTGTCATTTTAAGAAATGTATAATCCCTATTAAGTATTAATTAGTAACTCACTTTTCTGTTATGTATATCAATTTCGTTATTTTAGAATTAATTTATATATTATTATATAAAAGCCATGTATATAACTTGAATGAAAATAAAAATAAATTATTTTTAAAATAGATTGGTTAGTCGTGTTAATTAAAAAAAAATTATAGATTTATTGTGGTAATAATATTTGTACAATTTTGGATATCTAACGTCTTGAAAAGATCTTTTTAAAACATTTTTAAAAGTACGAAGTGGACGCAGTATCCTTAAAAATGTCTCAAATTGATCTTAATTTAAAACTAAAAAAAAAAATGTCTTGAAAAGATCTTACAAAGATCTTACAAAACCTTTTAAAAACATCCCGAGTAGAAATTCTAGCCAGGCCGCCTGAATTAGAAAACAGGGCCTGAAAAGGCCGCCTGTTAAGGGCCGGGATACGAATGTAATGGAATTTAAGTCAGGGCCTAATTTTGTTAGTTCGGATGTGACGTTATAGTAAAAGTCAATTTTGTTAGTTCGAATGTGAGGTTAGTGATAGTATCTACAAATTATATAGTATTGTATATAAATTTTCAGGTTAGAATTTTATCAAGAGTTTTTTATAAATATAAAATGAGTAAAAAAATTGATTATACTCAGAAGCTTAATTTACTAAGAGTTCGAAGGTACCGATTGAAAAGGAAAATACAATATATAAATAGTGAAAGTTTAAAAAAACACTTTAATAATATAAAAGTTTATGCAGTATTATATTGCTTTAAATATGTGAAAAGATTTAATTTTGTATTGTATAAAAAAATTGCAAAGTTATTAATATTATATTATATTAAGATTGTTGTAATTATTTGGAAATTATGTTAAACCATATATTTTAATTATATTATATATAATATTTATGTTTAATAAATATTAATGTACTAAAATGCATTTTATTTTATTTACAAAACCTATACGCACACATACGCACACACTCATACACGCATGTACGCACGCTTAATTAACCTTATATTTATAACTTTATATTAGTATATTTTGTGGTTTTTAAGATTACAAAGCTGTTACACATGTAAGATAACGTTTTTTTAACCTATTAACCTATACGGGCCATACCCATGATCGACCCTTTACATGTGTTAGTTTTGAGATGTGAGACATCACATAAACTCGATTTCTATAGAAAAGTGAGAGAAAACAGTAAACCCAAATCCCCGTCCTGTAAAGGTTAAAAGTGATTCGATGTTTTTAGACATTAATTTTATTGAAAAAAGAAGAACAAATAACAAATATTTAGTTTTTACTACTAATTAAGTGCCTTAATATCACCTGAACATACCCACAAAATAGTATTACATAAAACAGGCCCTGATCTCCACCCCATTACATTTTTTAAAGGCCCTTTACAGGCACCTGTTCAGGGCCTTTTAATATTCGTCAGGTACCTGAACAGGGCCTTCTTTTTGCCTGGAATTCATTTCTACTCGGGATAGAGCCGCGGTGGCTCATGGGTAGAGCTCCCGACTCTCACACCGAGGGTCGTGGGTTCGATCCCAGACGTGTACCTCTGAAAATTTTTTTCATGTGCATTTTTCAAACACCGCGACTCAGTGGCTCGGCGTGTCACTATAATGTGACGCCAGTTCAGGTGCGCGTGCGTTTCGTGCATTTTTCGGTGCATGAGAGGCACGGGCATCTGAACTATAGGGAACGTTAGGGACGCGAAGATGTAAAGAGGATCGCGGTGGTTCCATCGGGAGGACAGGAAACTGTAATTATTAGACTAATTACAGTGACCGATGATATCTTCCGATGGACACAAGCACCACTGTTTCAACTACATGTGCTTTGTTTACAGACACACCGTTCACCTCCGTCGCTGATTAGCCCTGGCAGCATAAATAGAGCGACGTTAAATAACATAAAAAAAAACCTTTTAAAAACGTCTTAAATTGTTCTTCGTACAGTTTGTATCTTTCGTCTTGGAATATCTTAGAAAAGTCCGAATTTGTTTCCTAGTTAAGAATTTTCTTGAAAAGATCTTATTAAGATCTTAATTATTTTTACGCGGGTATTGAAACAATTGATGAAGCTAAGCTTATTAATTCAAAACTAAAGAGTGTAGTTTTGATTAACATTCTTTTATTATATAATAGAAAGGAATTTTGCTTTCCCCTTAATTAAAATTTGTATTAATGTACAATGTTTAATCCAAATGTATAATGGGTTATTTCCATTCAGGGATAAATTTTTAGTCACACGATAAAGTAAAGTACTCAGTGCCGGGACACTTACGGGAACTTAACTACTATAAGTACTGTTTTTAAAATTAGAAACAAAATATTTAAAAACTTGGTAATCTAATCGTTAATTAATTGTTGACTTTATTGATTTTTAATTAAAAACAGTGGTTTATCTAATGTGAAAAACCGCAGTAATGGGAGACGATTGCGACTAGCAAGGAGGGGTTCCACCTTCCGGGAAACAGATTGTGTTGCAACTTTGAGAGCTGTTTTCTGGTACCCAAATATAAAAGAATTCATATGAAATTCTATCTCATAGGCTGTTTGACGAAAGTTATATGCAGTTAACGAACAATTGTGAAATAAATATGTTTAAGCTTAATCGCCAATAACTCGGAAAGAAATGGACGCGTAGTTGCTCAAACTTAAATCCATTAAACAGTTGAGATCAAGCACATACAGTTTTAAAAAAAGAAGCTCAAATATTTCAATTTGGACAAAAGTTGTGGAAAAAATAAGAGTTACATAAAATTTTAACGAAAATTTAGTATTAAAATTTCATAGACTTTTTTGGCAAATATTTTATCTAATTCTTATTTTTTCCACAACTTTTGTCCAAATTGAAATATTTGAGCTTCTTTTTTTAAAACTATATGTGCTTGATCTCAACTGTTTAATGGATTTAAGTTTGAGCAACTACGTCCATTTCTTTCCGAGTTATTGGCGATTAAGCTTAAAAATATTTATTTTGATAATTTTTTGTTAACTGCATATAACTTTCATCAAACAGCCTATGAGATTGTATTTCATATGAATTCTTTCATATTTGGGTACCAGAAAATAGCTCTCAAAGTTGCAACGAAATCCGTTTCCCGGAAGGTGGAAGCCCTCCTTGTAAGTACCGGAACAATATAGTTTCAAATGTGTCCCACTACTTTAGCTGTATAAAAACTGTAAGTGATTTGTAGCGGGCACAAAAATTATGGTATATTTACAAATTAAACGATCACTTTTTAATACAAATACATTAGTTTATTTAATAACAATAGGAATTCATTTATATCTATATTTTATTTACTGTTTATATTTATTAAATTCATCTTGTCCATCTACTACTACCAATTTTTCGCTTGTCCCGACATTGAGTATTTTGCCTTAGTAAATTTCAAATGTGTGTCTTACAGAAATAAGAAAATAACAATAATTTATACGCATATTTTCACTATATTGTTGAAAATTTACATAATAATTTTTTACATTCACACGCATTCGTGTATTTTTTGTCGTCACATTGATCGAAAATATGATTTATAAAATGTATAGTTACGTACAAAAAATATGCATGATAAAATTGACATGAACAGTTTTATCTGTTCGATTTAAACGTAAACACATCCATACTTTTAAGGAGTTTCATATTAAATTGTTAGAAGACATCGAAGATAGCGATTATATCGACATATAGGAGTGACCGATTTCAATTTTTATCACTAAACTAAAAAAATTTATGAGGAATTTTTGCACCAGAGAACCATTCTATATAGTGATATAAGTAATTTGTTTTACACAGCATTTTCACACTATTCTTCGTAAATACCCAATGAATTGGCATCAAAATTTGACAGATTATTTATATTACGGTGTAGAATCGCGCTCTTGTGCCAAAATTCCTCATAAACTTTTTTAGTTATCGATAAAAATTAAAAACGGTTACTCCTTATATTGATTCCTGATCGCTAAATCTCCCCCTCTCACAACGTATGCTATCTGGTAACAAGTCTCCGTGACGTTTAATTTATTTACCATCTTGTTTTGTAAATTGATCAAAGTTAATTATAGGAAGTTTGAGAGACTGCTCTTCGAAATCCATCTTGTAAAACATCTAAATTATGACTGACTATCCCAGTTATAAACGGTATATTTTATAGCATTGTACACAGTCTACATTGAACTACTGAGCCGTCATGATCATTAATGAGGGTAAAGGTGTTGTCAATAAGCTTATAAATAAACTACCGTTTGAATTACACATACCAGGCTACCAATACTATGGACCCGGAACGAAACTACAAAGACGATTAGATCGAGGTGATCCTGCACGGAAAAAAATTTGGTAATGGTATAATACCAAGTTAAATGTAA